>OY728146.1:1759331120-1759771120 GCA_963277665.1 Viscum album | reverse complement strand
TAATAAATAAATATAAATAACAAATAATAAAAAAATATAAATAATAAATAATAAATAACATATAATAAATAAATATAAATAATAAATAATAAATATAAAATAATAAATAATAAATAATAAATAATAAATAATAAATAAATATAAATAATAAATAATAAATAATAAATAATAAATAATAACTAATAAATAAATATAAATAATGAATAATAAATAATGAATAATAAATAATAAATAATAAATAATTAATAAATATAAATAAAAAATAAAAAATAAATAAATATAAATAATAAATAAATATAAATAATAAATAATAAATAAATATAAATAAATATAAATAATAAATAAATATAAATAGTAAAAAAATATAAATAATAAATAATAAATAAATATAAATAATAAATAATAAATAATAAATAATAAATAATAAATAAATAATAAATAAATATAAATAATAAGTAAATATAAATAATAAATAATAAAAAAATATAAATAAGAAATAATAAATAAATATAAATAATAAAAAGAAAATAATAAATAATAAATAAATATAAATAATAAATAATAAATAAATATAAATAAATATAAATAATAAATAAATATAAATAGTAAAAAAATATAAAATATAAATAATAAATAAATATAAATAATAAATAATAAATAATAAATAATAAATAATAAATAAATAATAAATAAATATAAATAATAAGTAAATATAAATAATAAATAATAAAAAAATATAAATAAGAAATAATAAATAAATATAAATAATAAATAGAAAATAATAAATAATAAGTAAATATAAATAATAAATAATAAATAATAAATAATAAATAATAACTAATAAATAATAAGTAATAAATAAATATAAATAATGAATAATAAATAATGAATAATAAATAATAAATAATAAATAATAAATAATTATAAATAATAAATAATAAATAGAAAATAATAAATAATAAATAAATATAAATAATAAATAATAAATATAAATAATAAATAATAAATAAATATAAATAATAAATAATAAATATAAATAATAACTAAATATAAATAATAAATAAATAATAAATATAAATAATAAATAATAAATTAATATAAATAATAAATAATAAATAAATATAAATAATAAATAAAAATAAAAATAAATTATAAATAAATATAAATAACAAATAAATATAAATAATAAATAATAAATAATAACTAATAAATAATAACTAATAACTAATAAATAATAACTAATAAATAAATATAAATAATAAATAATAAATAATAAATAAAAAATAACCAGTTACAAATAATAGATAATAAATAAATTAAAGTATATTATAAATAATAAATAATAAATTATGAAGGAAACACATGAAAAAATATGAAAAGACGTGATAAGGGATGAAAAATCATGAAAACGCATGAAAACGGATGGAGAAGCATATGAAGAATGAGACATTAGAAAAAATGAGAACGCATGAAAACTCATGACAACTCTGGAAAACTCCTTAATAATTCAACGTAATCCTCATAATAACCCATAAAAAACCATTGATAAAGATAACAAGTCATGGAAACCCAAATAAACAGTAATAAATGGAGCTACCGTTATGACCCATCAAAACGGTCATAAAGAGACAAAAACATTGGACTCACATTAACGGAGACAACTTATGATCCGAAAGTCCGTTTTAGATCCGTGACCTGTCAAATCAAAGATCCTGAAACGCTCTTCAACCTGAAAGGTGAAAGAGTCCGAATGGACAAGCGGATCGGATGTTACGACCATTTAAAAAAAAATATGACGGGGAACGGGTGCTAAAAACGAGGCATTGAAAAACATAACAAACC
This sequence comes from Viscum album, assembly GCA_963277665.1. Lineage (NCBI taxonomy): Eukaryota > Viridiplantae > Streptophyta > Magnoliopsida > Santalales > Viscaceae > Viscum > Viscum album. The sequence goes on along the minus strand of OY728146.1, from coordinate 1,759,769,278 downwards.
CGATACCCACTAAAAAGGCCATAACATATGATCTAGGAGTGCATGTGGCTTCCGCGACCAGTCAAACTAAAGCTCATGGAACGAGCTATGATCTGGAAGGTGGAGGAGGCCAAACTGACACGCGGATCGAAAGTTAGGTCTGTTTGAAGACAAGTTCGACGGGACACCGGTGACGGAAACAGGATTTTGGAGGCCTTCGGAGGGATTTTTGGGGTCGAAAAACACGACAGAAGCTTTCTTGTGTCAAACTTGTGCATAGCTCTCTTCGCTGGCTTCGATTTGATATGTGGTAGAGCCCAAACGGACACCCAGAGCGAAAGTTATGGTCGTTTGAAGTTGGAGAACTTTTTTCAAATTTTTATAACTCTAATATCTCCCACACCTTACACCGTCTCACGGTTTTGATTATATGTGCCTCTACATCTCTTCATTAGCTTCTATTTGACTGGTCGTGGCGCTTCAACGGACGCCCGGATCAAAATTTATGGTCGTTTTAGTGATTTCGAGGTTTCTCGTATTTTTTTATTTTTTTCATTTCATTTCACGGCGGTTTTACTGAAACCGCCACTATTTCGCGGTGGTTTTTTAAAAAACCGCCGCTAATCCATGAATAAAATTAAAAAAATTAAAAATAAATAATTTTTTTTCCGTTTAGCGGCGGTTTTTTCGCGGCGGTTCTTAAAACCGCCGCGAAATGGCAGCCCGAAAACGCGTTTCGCGGCGGTTTTTAAAACCACCGCGAAAAAAACGCCGCTAAACGGCATTTTTCTTGTAGTGCTATACGGATCTCATATTAAATTCTAGGATAAATAAATCTCATTTACAATACTAAATCATCCCATTACCAAATATCAATTCAAGGATGATTATGATCTCTATTTGGATGTAAAATATATTATATGGGTCTTTATACCCAATAACGGGGGAATATTTACTTAAATAGATGGGGGAAAACTAAACATTTGATATTTTCCAATCACACAGTAGCATATTAATTTATTTTTTGAAGAAATACTTGGCCTTTACCCAGAATATGAGGTTTTTTTTCATCTAATATCACACCCAGCTCTTTTCCCATAAAAATGAGTCCATATAGAATGACCCCTTGAATTAGAAGAATTAAAGATAAAACTTGAGGAGATTATGGATAGGGTATTTATAGAACCATGTTATATCCCCTGAGATACAAAAATACCCTTTGTTAAGAATAAAGATTAGTGAATGTGGAATTGAATCAATTATCGTGAAATTTAAGAAGTCATAATAAAGAAATATTATCATATACCCAATTTAGAAAATTTATTTAATCATGTTAGAGGGGATTAGTAATTATAGAAGATGAATCTATTATTTATATACCATGAATTACAGCTGTAGAGAGAATATATGAGAAATATAACTTTTTGAGTGAGATATAGAAACTACGAATTATTAATGATGCCTTTCCAACATACAAATTCCACAATAATCAACATGAATCTAATGAATAGTGTCTTTAGAGATTAAATTTATTTTTGGTAGTATTTATATATTATTTATCATATATTTTAAGGAAAAGAGTGGCATAAAGATCATTTTATGGTTTTTAATGATCTTAATAAAACATAAATCTATTTCTTTATTCTGTAAGAGTAATGTTAGCCTAAAAAAAGAATCCTTATTAGGGTTTTTAATTATAAGAGATAGTATAAATATCAATCTTTCAAAGAATAATATAATTTATTATTTTCATAGACATACAACTCTGATTAATATCCTTAGTTTTATAAGTTTTACTTGATTTTATCAATGGTATGTGAGAAAATTGTCATGATTTTCAAATCCATTAACTGTGTTAATAAGGATAGTAGTGCGGTTTATATGGATAGATGAATATGAATAAAACTCCAAGGACCTTAAAAAGAGGTTGATCAGTAAACCCGTACTCATTTTACCCCCATAATAGAGATGGAGTGATTATAATAGTGATACTTTAAATAAGGGATTAAGACCTGTACATATTAAAAATGACAATATAATTTCACACACATCACAACAATTAAAGGCCCATGAGAAAAATTATCCAACATATGATATATAGTTGGTGGTAGTTATCTATTAATTATTTATTTTGAAGAATTTCATCCAAGGAAAAAAATGTTATATATATTGATCATGATATTGTAAAGTAAATATTCACATAGAAAAAGTTAAAAATGTTCCAAAGGAGATGATTAGAGTAAATAGAAGGCTATAATTACTCAATAAATTACCATCAAAAAAAGAAAAAAGGTAGAAAACTCTCAAAAAAGAAATGATAATCCGACTTTATTCTTGATGAGGTTTGAGAGGGATTTAGTCATCATGGATATTCGATGTATGGATTTGGAAATCATATTGGAAATGATTAAATCAAACTATTCCTGAATTATTGCATAACGATCAATCAATGTGAAGATCTAGGAGGCCTAGAAATCTGATATGGGGATAAATAAGAAATTATGATACATTATAGAGTTTAACTTTGGGAATGATGATGGTATAAGATTTTTGAAAGTAATATGCGTTCCGTTAAAATCAAAAGTGAAGATGGTATTTTTGAATGATGCACATAACTTTTTATTCTCTATCCATCCTAGATTTATAAAAATGTACATATATATTAAGAAACACTTTTGGTAGAAAAATATGAAAATAAATATTTCGAATTATATTCATAAATTCTTAGTGTGTCTGAAAGTTATAATGAAGTGATAATCCTCTAAAGGGGAAATGCCACAATCTCATACACCAGTATGAAAATGGCAGAACATTAACATGGATTTCATCACTCATTTTACAAAAAAAAATAAAAAGAAAATAGTTAAGTATGTTTTTATTGGATCTAATTTTGATGTCAAAAAAAATATTTTTAATTTGTGAAGAATTATTTCTTGATCAACTTGGCATGTTTTACATAAATGAAGTGGTAACAATATATAGAGTACCACTATAAATTGTATCTAATAGAGATCCATGGTTAACATAAAACTCTTTGAGAATTATTAAATAATAATATTATATAGATTAGATATTTTTTAAAATATATCATCTTAAAACATAGGTTCATTCTAAAAGAACTATTCAAATAGTAGAAGATATTTTATGATATTACATGATTGGTTATACAGAAAGTTGAGATCAACATCTTCCATAGTTAATGTTCTAAGATAATAATAGTTTCCACTATAGAATATAAATTGAAATATACAAAGCTTTATATGAGAAGATATATTGAAATAAAAATTATTGAAATGAAGTCATGGAAAGGAATATATTAGGACCGAATGTTTTCCATTAAATGTTGTAAAATAATTAAACCAATCAGAAATATATAAAATATAAATATATTTTTAAAAAGTAATATAGTGATAATTGTTGAAGATATTTGGATTTTGATGTGGGTGATAAATAGTTCCTATAAATATATCATTGTAAGTGGGTTATGAGTTATGAAAAAAGAGGAATTTGAACCCTAGATACATCTGTCTCTTCATAATTATAGATTATGTGCAGACTATATCTTATGTCTTAAAGATTACAAAAAACCAATCATTGATACATAAAATGATCTATATATCATTTTTTAGTAATTATATACTAGATAGAACAAATTTTATGAACTTGGATGATGTGAAATCAAAAAATGATCCCTATTATAGAGAATAACTAGTGGAGATCTTATATAAAATATATTATGTAATATGGAACAAGACTACACACATGGACAAAGTTAGGTGGGAAATCATAATATTGATGAAGCAATTTGAGAACCAAAATATATAATAAGATAAAGGTAACCAAATTTACTTTTATCCATGCAATAAAATTTTGAAAAATAAATTTTTAAAGGGGTTGAATGTAGCAACCCAAAAAGTATAATACATTATATTTATGATAACCTGTTTTTCATGAAAAAATATATGAAAATTAAATACATTATAATTAAAATATGACCATTTTTAAAATGGAATTTATTTTGTGGGTATATATAGATTAAATTTTTTTAATAAATTAATATAGAAAGTAGAAGAAATGCATTATGTAGTAAAAGTTTTTTTATGAGGCTCATTTGTCTGAGATTGGAAAGGATGTAGCTTCACAATGGGTTTCCATAGACCAAGATAAAGATGAACTACAATAATTGTGAATTATGGGTAATACTTTTTGGGAGAATCTAAAGATAATTGAATAACTATGATATTCAAGCTATCTGAATCCCCACTCACAACTAAAAACATTAAATATCTTATCCTTAGGTCTTACACATATATCTTTAGGGTTTTATAAGTAGAATTTAGGATGCTATAAATATGTAATTATCGATGTAATAAATAAAATATTTTTTATTTTTATACTATTTATATTTTATAACTAATGAAGAATAATTTTTATTTTTAAAAGAAAGGTATTGATAAAATACAAATAATATAGAAATTAACTAATAAAATCAATCTTACCCATAAAATGTATGTAAAAAAATTATTTTTATGTGTAGTGAATTTTTATTTCTAGAAACTAAATATATTACTTTTCAATAATGATTTGAATAAAATATTCTATTGATATATTAATAAATCATTAATAATTAATTGATACTAAATTGGAATGATTATTTATGATATTTTTAAAATTGTAGTTATATAAAAATAGTTATTTTAAAATATCATAGGTATTTATTTAAGAGATAATTATGTTATTTATAAAATTAATTAGATCAAATAGATTCAGAATTATAAATCACTACATCCCAATTGTTTACTTGATGTCTGTCACGAACCTTCCTCGGGGCCCATGCCGTGACTAACCCAAGCCCGCCATCCATAGGCCAGGGGCTGACGACTAGCACCAAAGGTGTAAATCCTGATAACTGGGAAGACATTGCCTTTATAAAAATAAACCAAACACCATAGAGTACAAGAGGAAGTAAAACACTAAGTACAAAAGAATGTGCTGAAAAGTAAGTGGGCCAGAATATAAACCCAACTGAAAGTACAGCTACAACTGAACAGAAGTACAATAGGAAAGACAAACAGCTGGAAGAAAAAAATAGCAGTAGCTCCTGGGTCGTCCACCTCAGATCCTACCTGAAGTATAGGTACAGATAGCGCAGCTCCTAGATCGTCCGCCACGGATCCTACCTGAAGGGTAGGTACATATAGCCTTCACAACGCTCTTTCCCTTCAAACTCCTCCGAGTTTCGTCTCGTCGTGAAGTCCACCTCCGGGTACCGTCCAGTCCTCGACCACTCGACCTCTGTCTGCACTGCCCATCGTCTGCAACCAACACAACAAGGTTTGGGCATAACCCGTGCATGGGTGAGTATACGATACTCAGTAGGGACCTTGAGACCCTCAAGGTCTCACTAAATCCAACAAGGATAACCACAAGAAGGATCTCAACGGATAACCTTTACTTAGGTATAATCCCATACTTATACCTAAGTTTTCAAGTAACGCATCTCAATCATGAGGAAGCACAAAGGTTACGATATCAACGGATAACCACTACCTAGGTATATGCCCATACATATAACTATGTTATCAAGTGACACATCTCCATCATGAGGTAAACACAAAGGTCATAGACTCAGCTCAAACTAGGATTTTCATTATCGAAACCGTAACTGCTGAAGAGCCCCGTCTCTGACGAGTACAGTGATCCTGTCATGACTCCGAGGTAATGCTCACTAACATAAGACTGCTGAGTTATTCCTCCTATCGAGTACCGCGGTTCAGCCACCCAAACACAGAAGTGCTTCCCGCTGGGGTCTGCCACCCAAACATAGTAGTGCATCCCCCCCAATAGCCTGAAGAGGTACTTCTCCTGTCAAGTACCGCGGGTCTGCTCCCTGCTACCAGGTGCTCCGTCCTCCGTGGGTCTTCACCCAAACACAGTAGTGCACCGTCCACTGGGCTAGTCGACTCACTCCAAGTCGAGTCGGTCAAGCAGTCGTCAGGTCTCAGCCGGCTACACGGTCTCTGTACTCCGTACGATCATCTCTGGGAGGGTCCGCTCCACGAGCTACAGGTCGATACTCCAAGTATCACAAAGTCCCATAAATAAGTATCTCAAAGGACCGCCTCGTTATAGGGGTCTCAACGCAACAGATGGCGCGTCAATCAGATGCCCGGTCTGTGAGGTATTAGCCTTTTCGTTCTAGGGGCCCGGTTGGTTTTGTGTGCGAACCAACCCGGTCATATCTCAACTGTACCCCGAACTCTCATAGGGTATACTCATCGGGACTTCTTCTCAAAGTGATCACCAACTCCACTGACGGTTCGTCAAACGGACGTCCGGTCTGAAAGTTATCGGCTTTTCCGTTGTAGGGGCCCGGTTGGATTTCAGGTACAATCCAACCCGGCCACAATCCAACTACATCCAAATCTCAAGATAAGTATGCCAAAAGTTCTGTCTCATCAAGAGGAATCCAACAAAGTCGACGTCACGTCAATCGAATGTCCGGAGCTCATGTTATAAGCGTTTCCGCTCCGAGGGCCCGGTTGGTTTCGGGTTCGAACCAACCCGGCCATACCCAAAGTTCTCCGAAACCTTGAGTGTAATATACCGAAATGTCAGTCTTGATCCAAGGATCTCATCTCAACTGACGGTGCGTCGATCGGAGGTCCGTAGGCCATGTTATGGGAATTTAAACATAGACTGCTCGAAATTAAGGGGTTCGGGTCCGGACCGACATGGGCCGAGACCCCTGGGTCGGCCCGAACCGGGTCGACCTGACCCGGGTCCAGGTCTGGCCCACTAGGGAGTGGCCTGGCCCGGCAGGAGCGGCCCGGCCCGACCTGGGCGGCCCGACCCGCGTGGCCAGACAGCTCGGTTCGGACGAACTGTCGCGGAAAGGGGGGGGGGGGGTGCAGCCCCCTAATTTAAGTCGCCCCCCCCCACATGGGGCCGATCCGTTTGACGGCCGGGGGTTACGACCCTCGGTATCCCCTCAAGTCCCGCACGGCCGCAGGACTGCCGCCTGCCGCTGCGGCTGAAGCCGCGGTGGACCCTCCTGGCGGCGCGCCGACAGGCTCTTCCGCGGACCACCGGACGAGCTCCAGTGGTTTGTTTTGCCTGCGGTCTTCACCGGTGGTCCCCCGGGAACTGGATATTCACTGCGAAGACATTAAAATGCCTCTGAAGCCCGTTCCATCATCTTCTGTCAATCCGCACGTCGAATAAACAAACCGCGACCTCTTCGTGGTTTTTCGGCGCGGCGCGACGGCGCATCAGCTTTGTTCGGCCACCACGGCATGGTGCGACGACGCCGCGCTTCATCTTTGTTTCCGCGTGGTGCGATGGCACCGCGTCACCTTCGTTCGAGCCGCAAAGAGGATGACAACAAAGGGGGAGGAGGGTTGGCCTTGTTTGTGCGGTCCGACCTCCTCCCGTTATAATGATAGCAAGTGGCCAAGAATTATCAACGAAGTTCGTTAAATAAAACTTGAACGAAGATTAAACCCATACTTCGAAATTGATGTCACATGTCGTCATGTCGTGGAAGTCGAACATCGTGGTAGTCGGGTGTCGCGGAAGAACAATATCAATTCCGTCGACGTCGGAAGAAGAAGAAGAACATTGTTGTTGGCGATGATCACTGCGGTCGGCGACTTCTCCCTTGACGCGGAGGAAGAGAAGAGTTGTTGGCCGTTATTCGTCGAGAACGTTCTATGTTGAAGGGAAGTTGTTCTTCATCGAAGAAGAATCATTATTCATTGAAGATGCGTCGTTCTTCGTCGGAGGGAAGTTCTCTTCTTCTTCACACCAAAGTTCTCCCTAAAACTTCAGGACATTGTTAAAGTTTTCTCACACACCCAAAAGCTCTAACACAAATTAAAATCCCATGATATTATTTTTATTCACACCTCAAAGATTTTAAAATTCAAACCAAACCACATAATTAATTAAATGAAAATGCTAATCTCATTAATTAAGGAATGTTGGGATGAATTAATGGTGGAAGGAAATGGTGAAGAGTTATACAAACTTAAAGGAGGAGGAGATTAAAGGGGAGTTGGCACATTAAGTGCAAGGGAGTTTTAAGGGGGTTATAAGAAGTTCAAGGGGTTATGGTCTCATGTGGGCCCCACCACACTAAACTCTCCCATGGGAGGTTAGGTGGGTGTGGGCCCCACCTCTGACATATTCACACAAGGGAAGTTGGGTGGTTGTGGACCCCACCAACAACTTCCCATGTTAGATTTTAACTTCCTTTAATATCAAAAATAAAATTGTTCACAATTTTATTTATTTCTTCCTTAAACCCCAAAATTTAACTTCTTCTCCCATGAAAACACACCTATGGTAAAAGTCCTCTTAAGCAAATATCGGCGCTGCGAGTTCATCGGTGCCCTCAGATTTCAATTCCAAGCACTGGTTTAAAAGATAGAAAAACCCGCTCATTCATTCATTGAACGTACCCGAGCCAAACTTCAGAAGTTGATTCCAGGCACACCGGGCCTCGGAATCAGGTGCCGTCAGAAACTGCGTACTCGTAAAGTTCCAAAGAAATTAAGAAAAAAAATTTCTTGAAATTTCCAGGTCTTTAAATTACTCCCACCTTAGGGATTTACGTTCCCATTAAGCTATAACACATACTGGGGAAACAAAAGTGGTACTGTGCACGCATTTGAGCCTTCCGCTCTCATGTGCTCACCTAGAGGTTCCCGTGCTGCCTACAAAAGTGAACAAAAGTAAAAGACCATCCTCAAAAGACCTACTCCTGTTTATCCTCAACCTCTACTGGAACCCCGCAAAAGTCACCCCATTGCCAATGTCCAGCTCCCCATGGTCGATGATATGCATCAGGTCAAGAACGTATCTCCCCAGCCGCGATACGTGGATGATTTCATGCACCCGGTGCAACTGAGGTGGAAAGGTCAAACGGTAAACCACCTTGCCTACCCTGCTGAGGACCTAAAAAGGTCCGCCGAACCTTGGAGATTACTTGCCGCCTCGGCCACATCTCCGTAAACCTCATTGAGGTGAGACCCGTATAAGGACGTGGTCGTCCTCCTCAAACTCTAGAGGCCTCCTGTCAGATCTGTGCAGTCTCATCTGCTGTGATCCATAGGCGATCACTGCCCACTCCTATATCAGGACACACCCGAGTCCGGTCTCTAATGCGTCGCAGTGAACTATGTAACCAATGCCCACAGGTTGGGTGCACTGGTCAACCCAGCTTTTGAAAGCTCTGTAGGAAGCGGTGTCGCAACTCTGGAGAATTATGGCACAAAGGTAAGTTTTTCCATCTCCTGAGTGATCAAATGCACCCTCTTATGCATGATTCCATCCTATGATACTTGGGTTTTCCTTTTCGCCGACGAAGGAAAACCCCATCCCATCGTTGTAGATAAACCACAACCTTTTTGCCTAATACAGTTAATCTGAGCATGAAATGTGAATCCAATCCATACTGAGACCAACGTCGTAAGGCCTCGACGCTGCCACCAAGAGATTCCAACCGAAACTCTCGCCTAGAGGGTCAGACCACACGGTCGGCGTAAGTGCGATTATCGAGTCTCCTCCCAAAGGTATCTCCAGACGTGAGGGTCAAGTCTACGGCTTACCAGAAACTCTAGGTCTGGGACAAGATTCGTGGAAGGAAGGATCCATATAAAAGTCTGTTGTTACTGTAGCTAGTAATGGACACAGAGTGTCCCTTAAATCATTCTTAGAGCCATTGGGTCACAATCCTTGACCGCATGCAGGTACTCTCTTCCCCTGCCCTCCAGCTCCCTGAGCCTGGCAGGAACTACAAAGGCGGGTGATTGTAACATGTTGAAAATTACACCACCCCACACTACTCTCCTAGCTCTGCTTCCACGTCTGCTGCTCTGCAGATTTATCTGTCCATAACATTTTTTTCTTCTTGAAACATTTTACACGCCCAAGTCTTCGAGATTGGTGCTAGTTTTCAGCTTCCCCACTGATAACCTTCACTGACTGCATCAATACAGCAAAAGAATTCTCAACCACAAAGGTTCATTCTAGAACCCTAGCATAAGTAGGAATGCATAGATAAAATGTGCTGGCTCGGATGTCTGATCTCTGAAGCACCGATTGCATCGCATTCATCGAGTACCAGGAATGGTTTGGTACGCCCCGATGAATTCTCAGCTACTGACATGTCGTCCTGCCGAAGCTGTAAAAGCTCTATAAAACTCTCAGACACCTCCTCAAGCCAGTCCTCAACTGCCTGTGAGTCGGGCTTGCCTCGAAACTTGAGGGTATCTGATGTCGGAACACGTGTATGGTAGTAAGTCTACATGTTTCACCTACCGGTACCGCCGGTTGTAACTGCTGACCAACAGGTAGTGATGTATAACTGACACACTACCTGAAGGCACTATCTTAGGCATCGGTCCACATACCTAAGCCTCATCACTATGTGAACCATTATCATGGTAACTCACTAGAAAACACTAGTATCCAAGTCTACCATCCACTCTACTAGTGTCACATCTTTCCGGAAAACTCTAGAAATCGCCTCCAGCCAGTCCGCTGCTGTCTGGGAATCTGCCACACCTCGTAACCTCAAAGGCCTCTACTGCTAGAACTCGTACAACGCGCTCTGTCGGCGTGCACCGCCTGCTAGTATGGATAGTGGAATCTGCTTCCCAACAGGTGGTGGTGGTGCTGGTAGACCACCCGAGGGTGCCAACATAGTAAAAAGGGACCTGCACAAGAGCCTCATCGCTCAGTGAGCCGTCATTGTGTACTATCTCAGAACTCCAACTGACTATCTGCATGGAAACATCCTGAACAGATGTGACACGATCAAACAATTTATAACTGGTGAGCTGACCTAGTTTGAGCTGACTTTAAAACTCTTGGAAACACACATGAAATTAGTGTTTTCGTGCACAAAGTCAGAAATCAGTAGTCAGGGTCCTAGTGTACAGATAAGTCGGCCGCCACACCAACACTGGACTCCCTGAACTGAAAACCACACTTAGTACCCTTAACACTATTGATTCACAAAAAGAAAATATAAGAGTCATAAGTTCTGCAGTAGAACCGACTCCTCTGATACCAATTTGTCACGACCCGTCCTCGGGGCCCGTGCCGTGACTACCCCAAGCACACCTTCCATAGTCCAGGGGTTGGTGACTAGCACCAAAGGCATAAATCCCAATAACTGTGAAGGCATTGCCTTTATAAAAGTAAACAAAACACCACAAAGTAGAAGCAGGAGTAAAACACTAAGTACAAAAGGATGTGTTGAAATGTAAGTGGGCCCGAATAAAAAGCCAACTGAAAGTACAGCTACAACTGAACGAAAGTACAACAGGAAATACAAACATTTGAAAGAAAATTATAGCAGCAGCTCCTGGGTCGACCACCTCGGATCCTACCTGAAGGGTAGGTACAAATAGCGCAGCTCCTGGATCGTTTTCCAAGGATCCTACCTGAAGGGTAGGTACAGATAGCCTCCACAACGCTCTTGCTCGTCAACCTCCTCCGAGTATCGTCTCGTCGTGAAGTCCACCTCCGGGTACCGTCCAGTCCTCGAACACTCGGCCTATGTCAGCGCTGCCCATCGTCTGCAACCAAAACAACGAGGTGCGGGCATAGCCCATGCAGGGGTGAGTGTATGATACTCAGTAAGGACCCTGAGACCCTCAAGGTATCACTAAATCCAAAAAGGATAACCACAAAGAAGGATTTCAACGGATAACCCTTACTTAGGTATAAGCCCATACTTATACCTATGTTTTCATGTAACCCATCTCAATCATGAGGAAACACAAAGGTTACGATATCAACGGATAACCACTACCTAGGTATATACCCATACATATACCTATGTTATCAAGTGACCCATATCCATCATGAGGTAAACACAAAGGTCATATACTCAGCTCAAACCAGGATTTTCATTATCGAAACCGTAACTGATGAAGAGCCCCGTCTCTGACAAGTACAGAGTTCCTATCACGACTCTGAGGTAATGCTCACTAACCTAAGACTGCTGAGGTACTCCTGTTGAGTACCGCGGGTCAGCCACCCAAACACAGTAGTGCTTCCCGTCGGGGTCTTCCACCCAAACACAGTAGTGCATCTCCCCTAATAGCCTACATAGGTACTTCTCCTGTCAAGTACATCGGGTCTGCTGCCTGCTACCAGGCACTCCGTCCGCCGTGGGTCTGCACCCAAACACATTAGTGCTCCGTCCACTGGGCTAGTCGAATCACTCCAAGTCGAGTCGGTCAAGCAGTCATCAGGTCTCAGCCTGCTACGCGGTCTTAGTACTCCGTTCGCTCATCTCTAGGAGGGTCCAATCCATGAGATAAATGTCGATACTCCAAGTATCACAAAGTCCCACGAAGAAGTATTTCAAAGGATCACCTCGTCAAAGGGGTCTCAACGCAACAGACGGCACGTCCATCGGACGCCCGGTCTGTGAGTTATTAGCCTTTTCATCCCAGGGGACCGGTTGGTTTCGTGTGCGAACCAACCCGTCCGTATCTCAACTATACCCCGAACTCTCATAGGGTATACTCATTGGGACCGTTTCTCAATGTGATCACCAACTCCACTGACGGTTCGTCAAACGGACGTCCGGTCTGAAAGTTATCGGCTTTTCCATTCCAGGGGCCCGGTTGGATTTCGGGTACAATCCAACCCAGCCACTGTCCAACTGTGTCCAAATATCAGGGGAAGTATGCCAAAAGTTCCGCCTCATCAAGAGAAATCCAACAAAGTCGACAACACGTCAATCGGATGTCCGAAGCTCATGTTATACGTGTTTCTGCTCCGAGGGCCCGGTTGGTTTCGGGTTCGAACCAACCCAGTCGTACCCAAAGTTCTCTGAAACCTTGAGTGTAATATACCGAAACTACCTTCTCGATCCAAGGATCACATCGCAACTGACGGTGTGTCGATCAGAGGTCCGTAGCCCATGTTATGGGCATTTGAACGGAAACTGCCCGAAATTAGGGGGTTCGGGTCCGGTCCGACCCAGCCCGAGACCCCTGGGTCGGCCCGGCCCGCGTGGCCAGGCAACTCGGCTCGGCCGAGCTGTCACGGAAAGGGGTGGGGGGGGGCCCTGATTGAAGCCATGACCTCTACGGCCAGTTCCGTCATCGCCTGTCGATCCGCATGTTGAATAAACAAACCGCGGCCTCTTCGTGGTTTTCCGATGCGGCGCGACGGTGCCGCGACTTTGTTCGGCCTCCACGGCACGGCGCGACGGCTCCCCGCTTCATCTTTGTTTCCGCGCGGTGCGATGGCACTACGTCACCTTCGTTCGAGCCGCAACGAGGATGACAGAAAGGGGGGGAGGAGGGTCGGCCTTGTTTGTGCGGTCTGACCTCCTCTCGTTATAATGATATCAAGCGAACAACAATTATCAACGATGTTCGTTAAATAAAACTTGAATGAAGATTAAACCCCTACCTCGAAATTGACGTCACATGTTGTCGAGTCGCGGAAGTCGAACGTCATGGTAGTCGGGTGTTGCAGAAGAAGGGTATCGATTATGTCGACATCAGAAGAAGAAGAAGAACATTGTTGTTGGTGATGATCACCGCGGTCAGTGACTTCTCCCTTGACGCGGAGGAAGAGAAGATTTGTTTGCAGTTCTTCATCGAGAACATTCTATGTTGAAGGGAAGGTCTTCTACATCGAAGAACAACTGTTATTCGTTGAAGATGCGTCATTCTTCGTCAGAGGGAAGTTCTCTTCTTCTTCCCACCAAAGTTCTCCCAAAAACTCAAGGGCGTTGTTAAAGTTTTCTCACACACCCAAAAGCTCTGACACAAAATAATATCCCATGATATTATTTTTATTCACACCTCAATGATTTTAAAATTCAAACCAAACCACGTAATTAATTAAATGAAGAGGATCATCTAATTAATTAAGGTATGTTGGGATGAATTAATGGTGGAAGGAAAAGGTGAAGAGTTATACAAGCTTAAAGTAGGAGGAGATTAAAGGGGAGATGGCATATTAAGTGCAAGGGAGTTTTAAGGGAGTTATAAGAAGTTCAAGGGGTTATGGTCTCGTGTGGGCCCCACCACACTAAACTCTCCCATGGGAGTTTAGGTGGGTGTGGGCCCCACATCCCACATATTCACACATGGGAAGTTGGGTGGTTGTGGACCCCACCAAAAACTTCCCATTTTAGATTTTAACTTCCTTGAATATCAAAAATAAAATGTTTCACAATTTTATTTATTTCTTCCTTAAACCCTAAAATTTAACTTCTTATCCCATGAAAACGCACCTATGGTAAAAGTCATCTTAAGCAAATACCAGCGTTGCGAGTTCATCGGTGCCCTCAGATTTCAACTATGAGAACCGGTTTAAAAGATAGAAAAACCCACTCGTTCGTTCACTGAATGTACCCAAGCCAAACTTCAGAAATTGATTCCGGGCACACTGGGCCTCAGAATCAGGTGCCGTCAGAAACTGTGTACTTGTAAAATTACAAAGAAATTAAGAAAAAAATTTCCTTGAAATTTCTGGGTCTTTAAAAGGTCATATTATATATTCAATAAAAAATAATTACAAATATATTTAAAATAGGTTAAATGTGAAAAATATTAAATTAAAGTAGATCAAAATATAAATAATGAAAATTTTACAAAAAAATTATGTAATAAATTTATTTTGTGGTAATTTAAAACTAAAATGTCTCTCAAAAATTTATTTACCTTACTCACCTAAATACCAGGTGATTTTTCATTACCCTTAACCAAAGATTAGCTTCTAAATAAATATCCCTCTTATCCACCAATAAAAGGAGCTCAAATTAACCAATTCGAAGTGATACTAATTCTTATGAATGACCTTGAATCCATACCCATTTACATAGAGTAATGTCCACATCCATGTTTGGAAAATTATTATCATAATAAGGATCTCGAAGTCCATAATTTCAAAAAGGTCCTTCAAGAGTATATTCAATCCCTTAACATGAGTATTATCTACTCCACAAAATTTTCTTCCCTATATTTTCCATCCACCTATTATAAAACATGTTTTAATACTTTAAAAACATATAAATTATACTATTATACAACTATAATAATTATATTATAATAAAATAATCAGTTTCTTAATCATACTCACTCATAGATTATAACACATTCTTGTTTGGGTCAATTTAACCATATATATAGAGAATAGAATAAATTTATGTCATGGATGACAATAGAAATATAATTACACATAATATTAAATATTAAAAAATCTATAATGTTTTTTAGTTATCTAAAGGTAATATTTTTTATTTAAGTAAATATTATTAATTACATAATAGTTATTAAATTATATTATATAATATAGGAATTCAGAAATTTATATCAGAGAAAAAGGATCTACATCTCCATTATGAAACATTTTCAAAACTATAAATGTTAAAAACATATGATAATGAAAATAAAAAAAACTCAATAATAAATATATAATAAATAATTATAATTAAAATAAAATTGGAAATATATTTTAATGTTTATGTGAAATTACTAATTAAGATTTCTATATTTATCAAACATGCATTTAGAACATGTTTGACCAAGAGGTAATCTATGGTCTGGTGTTTTCATAACTCACCTTCCTTTAATTGAGTTATAATATTTCATCTTTAGCATCATTCTATTATATTTGGTTTGTTACACCACAATATTATATTATGTTTCAGTGATACATAAATTTATAGGTATTTATATTTATCTCCCAAAAAATCCTATATAAATTTTTCTTATTTGAAAAATTATTATTAGTAAGGGTTTTATTGAACCAACTTTCATTTTATTGAGTTAAAATATTTATCCATTGATTTTTTTCTAAAACTTTTATTATAATATACTATTTCATTATTTTATATGCCAATCTCTTTATTTTTTATGGATATTTTACTTTTATAATCTAAATTTTCTTCTTTTATTTATTTATTTGTTCACAAAAAAATAAATTTCTTCAAAGAATAAATACTATCCTTTCTTAAATCGCTTTCTCATCAATATTCATATTATTTTTTTTGAGTTTATTTTATTTTTTTTGAAATAGAAATATATATTAAATTCTATGATCTTCAAAATTATATTTACTTATTTTAAAACATAATATTTATTACTATTTTAACAATGTGGATTTCAATAAATATATTTTCAAATATTAAAAAGAAATATATTTTCACATTTATATTTTTTATCTTTTCATACAATATTTTTGAAAAAAAATTATTTATTTTCAAGATTCTATTATTTATATTTTATAGTAAACTATGATTTAAAATTATTTCAATCACCTTCTTGAAAATGAGTCGTAACGTCATCTTTTACAACAATATTTAAAATGATTTAGGATTTTTTTATTTTACTTCTATTTTACTATCTCTCTATTTCTAAAAAAACTATCTACCCCCATAGAGTTATGTTTCATCAACCAAACTATAAATTTTATTATGATATAGTTCCTTTAGATGATTGAGTTTTCTATATCAACCCCTATAATTCTTGATGTACTTTTATATGATATCAATTTGAAATGTTTAGAAATCCATTTTCTTTCCATTATTTATTCATCATATGCTGTATGGTTAATTTAATGTGGCCCAAACATGTATGATATGTCATTATATAAATGGAGGGGCCCTCAATATCTATATAATTAATTGGTTTTTGGTTTATATTTCATGATATAATTATTGGAAACGATTTGTGATATTCGATCTTGAATTGAAAACATCTAGTTATTCATGAACCACTTTGTTATGTGAAACATTTAGTGATTAATGATAAACTATGTTATGATGGTATGGGTAGATAACCATATAATTTTTTAAGCTTTACTATGCTTATTATTGTTCAAAATTTACATTTTATGCCATATACCAATGTTATTTGTTCCATGGTTTATGATAATTTTTCACATGTTCCAAAGCCATGGTATGTGTTCTGTTATTTTAGTATCATATGTTATCATGCGTTGATTTATGATGTGAAAACATTGATTATGAATCAATATTACTATTCAATGTTTATTTTAGTTATATATTTCTCTCATGTTTTTGATTTCTAACTTTTTTATGATTTCACCCTTATTTGAAACATTGATATGTTTTCCATTACTCAGAGGTTGATCTATGTTCTTGTTTTTATTTACACATACTTAAGAAATTATGTACAAAACTATGTATGTAAGAATGTTTTATGTATATTTTATTTTGGAATATATTGGAAAATTAATGTGTAATAAAAATTTATCTAGCTAATCTCAAAAAATACTTAACCATTGGGTTTTAAGAATTTGATGAATTGTTTTAATTATGAAAATCATGTAAAATTATATAAATTTTTACATTGGGTTATCTCAGATGGTATCAAATCATATTTTTAAAATGTGTGATTTAGCACCAGATCTAGGAGTATGTGGTTGGGTCACCTTAGTCCATTATTTATTTTTTCAATGTAGTGTAATAAGTTTTTCTTATGTTCACAAAATCATTTCTCAATAGAGTGTTAAGATTTAGATATTATCTATAATGTCACAATCCATTCTTTATAAAATCTTCAATTTCAATCAAATTATAGTATTTTTATATAATATTTACTTAATATACGGTAATTTTATCCCTATATTTCTTAATTCAATATACGAAATAACAACATTGTAATAAAATATTGTATAATGTTATTTTTTGTTTTAAATATAAAAAATTCCAAAATCTAAAAAATCTTCAAGAATATCAATTATTACCAAAATAATAATGAGAAAATTTAATAAGACTATATATAATCAATTTAACAATGAAATTAATGGAGAAAATGTATACCAAAAAATTATTTATAAAATTCCCTAACACATGAAATTCTAATTCCCCCCCAAAAAATATCTATTTTTATCCAAAATAAAATTTAATTTGACTGGGTAAAAATAGAATTAATCATTCCAATAGATATAAATTTATAAATGAAATATTTGAAATCATAAAACACATCAAACCATAGTGATAAATTATCATAATTTGTTTCTCTAAAATTCCTAAATCCTGTTACATTCCACTCAAATCACCCAATCATTCATTTGTATCTATTTTCATTTTTGATTTACCGTAGTAGAAAAAATTTCACTTATAGCTCAAGATTCATTTAAATAATTTTATGTTCAATTATGAAGTCAATTTATTCTGACCTAACCCTTAAAATGTATATAAATGTGTAATTCTAAATGGAAAACAACACTATTCAGGTATAATTTCAATAAGGCTAGATTTGAGGTAAAAGTTTTGTAGGTATTTACATAAAATTGAAAATAAGTGTTCAATGTAGAGGCTTAAATTTTATGTATAATACATTTTTTTAATTCAATTTTGAAGAAAATACCTCTCAATTGATTTTTTTATGTTTATGTCACCAATAAAAAAATTATTTTGATATTATTTTCATATCATAGGATCATAAATTAAATTAATGAAAATAATGAAATACTCCCCCACTATTAATTATATTTTCCTCATTGTATTTTTATTGGGAAACCATATAATCATAATTAGAAATAACTATTTAACCATTTACCCATACCAAATGATTACTCATTACATTCTTTTATTAAATATTTTATATCCTAAAAATAAACATGAAATAGATCCCCCCACTTATCTCATTTTTAAACATTAAAATTCCATGATTAGGCCAATAAATAAAAAATATACCTATAATATATATCTTAAAATAGTATATGGATTCTGTCCATCTATCTATTACTCAATTTTTTGGTTATTAGTATGAACTTGTTGTTAAAATTTCTAATATCTAGTATTAATTTTATCAATGAAATATCAATTATGGAAAACATATTGAATAATGGGGTTCACCCCATTGATAAGGAAACATATACAGTGTCCCTAGATGGTATAAAATTATCGATGTCTTCAACCATAGGTTGAAGACGAACATGAGTAGTGGTTAGGTTAGTAGTGGTTGTAAGTGTTACAAGTGTAACCATAATATACTAAACTCTTTTACACTAATATCCAAAGTCACCTATAAGAGTATCCTATATATCATGTTCATCCTTATTTGAGAGTCAATCTATATGAAGTTTTTTTGTCATAAGAGGTATTTCATTAAGGATAACCACTAAATTAGCATTTTTATTCCCATTAGCATCATCTATTTTATTTTAGTTATACTATAAGGAAGCTTTATTTTCATTTAATATGGTTGCGACTGCACTAAAAAATCTAGAATATCATGAGATGTTGTATAATTTGAAGTCATAAGAGTTAGGGGTTTATTAGGGGATGTTGTTAGTGCAGCATGAGACAGTTAGAAATTTGGAGTCCATATGACATGGGATTTGATCATTATTGGTTATCAATGATACATGGATGATAGTGGGCTAGGGGAATGGGTTCATGGTAACATATGTGTGGGATCAAAAATAATATCCATTGTGGAGCACCTTTCCACCTGAATTCTAAAACCATATACTAGTGTGTCATTGATAAAATAATTTTTCATTGCATGCAAGTTGAGTGGGGCTATTTTAGTGGGTAAAATGGTTTTTTGGAGAGATGATGACCAATGTTGGGAAGCGGCATTGGAGTGGTCATCCTATCCTTCCTCATCATAATAATATTCATTATACCAAATATAATGTTACTTATCCTTATTAAGTAGTCTAATATTTTTCAATAAATAAATATCCAAGAACAATACCATACCAAGGGAGGTAAGCGTTAAAAGAGACTGAAAAATAATTTTTTTATCTATGTAGGTAATGAGGTTGAAAGCCATTTTCAAGTCATTTTTATCATTCCTCATCAATTCATAGAATAGGTAAAATATGTATCTATTTTCAATGGCCTTCCTCTTTTCACAGCATGTAATTTTAGAACAATCTATTAACCCATACAACCATATATATTTTCATTAGTTAATAATTAATCTATCTTTTTTATGTAACGAATATAAATAATGGGTATTTTCAATAGGGACCTCTTTGTCTTCAAGGGGTTGTTGTAAATAATGTTGTAATATGTCTTTCTACCTACCCCAAAAATTGATATCTATCATCAGATTTATAATTAATTTATTATAAGATCTTGTATATAAAAATTATTAAATATAACTTCTAAGTCTTATCATAAATTTCTCCAATGTCATATTTAATTATTTCTCACAAATATTAAATTGAATACCATTGTGATCATATACAAAAGTATTATGAAAATATTAGGACAAAATTAAGTATGATTACTCTAATACATCTATGATATAATACATATTTAATTACATGATTTCATCTAGGACAGAATAATATATTATTTGTTTTGAAAAAGTGGTCATATATAATATCCATTTGTTTTCTATATTTTTAATAGACACATTATTCAAAATTTATTGGTTTTAACTTGGTTTTTAAGTGTAGGCATGTGTGATTATGTTCTTAGACTTAATTATCACTTTATTAGGATTAGTCAATAATTTTGGGTACTCTTGGTTGGTTTTTAGTTTTTTTAAATGGGTTAAGTAATTTAGTATTGGATTATGGAATATTTTTATTAGTTGTCCATCTCTTTTTGATAGGAAATGGGAGTTGTAGTGGGTGTATAGAGGGATTATTATTTTAATATAAAGATAATGCATTATATATTTAAATATATTATGTTAGGTAATGTGGGAATGATATTATACAATGGGTATAAATTTTATTTAAATTATGAAAGTTATTATTTGTAATTTTTTTTAATTTAGTGAGGAATCAGGGGAATGTAGTGGTGGTTAAGGAAAATTCTATGATTTGGGTGAAAATGTTACGATAAGGGATGGAAATTAATATATTAGTGATTATAATGGGTTAAAATGGTTGATAAGGCTAGAAACCAAGTGGAAAATTAAATTTATTAGAAAATATGAAAAGGAATCACTATATAATTAGGTATTTTTCCAATATTTTAAGGTTTATCTTAGCATTATGATGCAATATAACACACCGTACCATGATATATATAAAAACCTGAACCCATTCTGATAGATATGGTTTCTTATTTATTAAATTAAAATAATATACAAGGAATCACATCCCAAAATTCTATAGTTATGTATTTTTCGAAAACTATAGATATACTTGAATTATGTATTACATTTGAGAACACAAATGACAATAATTTTTAGAATATCATTATTCACCCTTGAATATTCCTATTTATAATTCATAATACAATTATTAGATTCTATGGAATGAAAAAAAATAATGGTGGACTCAAATTATCAGTTAGGGTTAAGTAACACATAATCTATCTTGAATATAGAATAATAATAATAAACATAGAAAGATAAATAACTTAACAAACTTACCATTTAAAAACATATCTATCTCAATAAGACAAGTAATAATCAATATGTCAAGGTAAAAAACTTAACCCAAATTTCGCTTAAACAATAAAATGATAATTATAATAGGATAATTCATAATCAATATGGAAAGGAAAATAACTATAAAATTCCATTTAATAAATACTGTACATATCATAATTTTAAATTTCATAATATATATTGAAAGTTAAATAATAGAAAATATATTAAATTTAATCAATAAACTGATTTTGAAATGAATTCACTAATAATATCATTTTAAAAATATCATGGGTTATAATTACTCAAGTCTTAATAAATGAAATTCATAATTATTTGATGTCATGATATTAGTAATCATGATATCTCTACCACCAAGGCCTTTTACAAGATAGTTAAAAATACCATACAAACCTATTTAATGATACCTTATTGATTCTTATCCCGAGACTAATGATTCACCATTGGGATTTATTATTTTGTGCCCCAACCATCACTACATGTCCAAATCATTCCATAAATATTGAATAACTTAATTTACTCATGCATAATATGCCTTATCATGAAATATGCGTATTGGGAAAATAATATAGATTTATCAATATTTTCTTAGAATAACAACTAAATTTAGATATAGAACAACATATATTATAATGATATTATATTTAAATAATAAAATCATACATTTTAAATAATAAAGAAATTTAATGGAAATTTACTGTACAATTATGAAAAGAAAATTATTTTTTCAAGGGAAAGTTAATGAATACAAATATTAATCAAGAAAATAAATAACAATATATTATATACTATAAATGTTCATAAACCATAAATATAAAAAATAAGGATACTATTGATCAAACATATACTCATGGAAGTAAGATTAATTAGTTATTTCATTGATGAATAGAAATTCCACAAAAATATATTTAAAAAAATCTTGAGGAAAATATCAATTTTGGTTTGAAAATAAATGTTTAAAACTAATAGTTAAAATAAATTATTTTTATTTTGAAACTAATATTTCATACATATGAATTATTCTTTAAAAAATATATTAGTCATGATGGAATGTTGTTTTATACATACCTAGTATCTTAAAACAAAAATTCCTTTCACATTTTCAGTAAAACCCAAATGGGGATTATTTTGAAAATGACACAAGGATTTCATTAAAAACATTTTTTTAAAAATCAAAATGGATAAAAATTTCTTTATAAAATAATTTGTAAACACTTAAACACATTTTTCAAAACATTTTTATAATTCATTTTTTAAGAAGAAAGTCGATTTCTGACTAAAGTGTGAAATAAAGTGTGATTTTTTTGAAAAAGATTTGTCACTAATTTTAAGTTCCAATGAGTCAAAATATGATAATATTACATGAAAAAATCATAAATCACTAGAGGATATTAAAATAAAAGTGGTTTACTATCCAATTAAATAATAATTTCATTCAATGTAAATTCAAGAATAAATAATCCCAATTAAATTGAGATTGTAAAAAAACCATTACGAAGATCATAACACTAAGGTGATAATTATGAAATGAAATAATTATATCTAACAACTATAATTACACATAAAATTAGTGAATATAAAATATAATATATTAAAAATTCAATACTCACATAATCATATAATATCAATGATAATGAAGATATAATATAACCAAAAAAAGATATTGAGTTATGTAAACCATTACCATATGGCAATTTTCAAGTCAAATACTCATGGCAGATATAATTCAAATTTAAACATAAAAGAAGAATTTTTTTGAATGAATGATGATATTATTAATCAATGTGTATGTATATAAAAAATATAAAATAAATTAGGTGGATCACATTATGATATTCCTAAATGAATATGAATTGAGACAATGTCCATTACCCCACACTTTATTTTGGTTAAACATGATTAAACTACTATGTAGTTTATTTATACATGTTATTAAGTTATAAAATAACCATATTACTATTTATAATATCATAAATTATACCTTTATGAAATTTTATCACCTTTTTTCAAATTATCTTTAATTATTTTCATTATTTCAGTTGTTAATTACCTTGTTTTCTTTTGTGCATTTCACCACGAAAGATACAGTTCATCTATATATCATATAGTAAAATCATCTCCAGAATAATAATAATGATATAATTATAATATTTATACCTCAATTATAATTTTTATACTAATCATGTAATATGGTCTTGACATACGAAGAATGTTACGATAATGGAGATAGTAAGTCCTACAAATGCATGAGTGACATTTCCATTTTTCAATGATCATTAGGGAAAGAAGGAAGGAAATATTTTATAATTAAAGATTCATAATAATATAATAAATACCATATTAGTTGTTTAAATATACTTATATAAAGTATCTATGTGGTGTGGTGATGAATATAAATACACATCGCTTCACGAAGGTGGTACTATACACATACACAAATGATGTTATCATCTTTAAGTGAGTGAAATGATTAGAAATAAGATATTATATTATATTTTAAAAATTATTAATATTTTATTAATATAATAATTATTTTATTTATATCACTTGTATTAATTATCTTTATATTTATTACCTTTCATGTAAAGCATCGGTGAAAAAAGAATTAAATCACATCATGATGCGGTAGTCCATTGTACACATGAGTGACATTATCATATCCACAAAAAAATGGAATGTAAAAAGGTATATAATATATAATTTCTAAATGGTTATAATTTTTTATAAATATAATATATACACTTTATAAACATAATGATAACCAACCGTGAGAGGTGGTAATGGAAAAACAAATTACATCTAGTTGTAGGCTGTAGTCTATCATACATACGAATTATTATTTGACTACCATTTGATAAGAGTGGGGATTATTGTATGTCATGTTTCTAAAATAAAACCATGTAAGTATACTTAAGGTACTAATGTTTTTATATCATAAATTTTTAATGATTATTTAAGGTGGTGGAGAAATAAATAAAATAAAAACACTCAATGAGGAATATTACCTCTTCCTCAGGTAACTTCCTTAGGTTTGAACCAAAAGATATAAAAGATAGTTCTTATAACCAAAATAAGGATTTAAGGATTATATAAATAATATTTTATGTTTTTTAAATAAGTATTTTACATACAATTTTTTTAATGTGTTAATAATAGAGGAGTGGGGCTGTCATTTTATAAGTTAGGTGAGTGGCACACACATAATTTTTGAAAAGAAAATGATGTACCCATATTATTCAAAACAAAATCATCAAAAATAGAGTATTATCAAGACTTTGACATTATTGGGTTAAAATATATACAACCAATAGATTTTCACAATAATTTTGGTCAACTTAACCATGATAGTTTGATTTTCACCCCACGTAAAACCATTTTTACCTTAACCGCAGTAAATAATTTTTACAATTTTAGAATTCCTTTTATTAAAAAATTAATTTTAAATTATTATTTAATATAAATTATTCTTATTATAAATATGTTATCCATTTTGAAAAATTTCATTCATAAATGTGTAAATTAAAAATATTTCCCATATGAATGATGAGAAAACAGGTTTTCAATGAGAAAATGATCACAATAATACCTTTTTTTTATATCAAAATTCAATATGAAAATTAAAAAAATTAACTAAATTGTATTAATAGATATGTAATATTGATAATTATACATCAATTAAATTAAAAATAAAATTTAACTTTTTGAGAAACTTATAAAAAAAGGATGTGTTCTTTTAAAATTCCATATTTTTCACTTTTTGTGGAAAAATAAAATATATCTGAAAAATCTAAAAATATCCAAATAACCATACTTTTATATGACGATTTATAAAATTTAGTTTATTACTGAAAATTAATTTTAAAAAATTGTAAAAAACTAATATTATATAATGTGTGCAAAGGGTGACTAAACCATCTTTTAGAAGAAAGAAATTCCGAAAGCATTTATTTTTCTTATAAATAATTCTTATTTAATTTCTAATCAATATATAAATATAATTTTAATTTTTTTATTAATATTCATACCATCCTATTTAATATCTATTTTATAATGGTATAAAATATTATGGTTCATTTAGACTCGAGGTTGTGTTTTCTACAAGATATCGAACATATTAAATTTAATGAAATACATTTCATAGGTTTTTTAGATCAATGATGTGTCTCACATAAAATATTGAAAAAAATATTCTTTTAAAAAATATTACTTTTAAATTATCCCCAACATATATAAATTTCTTCCTTGAAATTTATACTTGATCTTAGTAATCAAGAATTTGACTTTTTCAAATACCATTGTTAAAGAACCCACATCAAAAAATGGTTAATAAAATATAATCTTAATAAGAAAGAAATGGAATTAAATTTTTTTTTAATGGAATAACACATAAATAGGGTTCTATATAGGATAGAATTTATGGAATATTATGATATGGTCATGGAAGAAAGAAGTAAATAAGTATAGAGAGTGATAGAGCTTATTGATCACATGAAATTAAATGATCAATGGAAATTTAAGGATGGAAAAACCATATTTCTATGATGATCTAAAATACCATATAATTCATTGGATTTGAATTCATATAGGATAACATTTTTTTAATATCCTTTTCTTAATGTTGTGGATTTATTTTACTATCTAATAATATAAGGAAATATAATTACTTGATACGGTTTTATTTTATAAGAATAATTTTATCCTTTGGTTTTACATCAATCAATTTACATCTCATCACTTACTCTAAGAAAATGATATCCAAAATATGAATTTTTATATATGATGCACTAAAATTAAATTTTAACAGATAGTAAGATCTATAAAAGAGATAAAAGTCATTCAGTGTGCCTCTAACTATCTTCCAAAAACAATATGGTTATCATTTTATTATCCAATATAATAAATTGATCTATAAAAATAAAAAACAACATTGTTGGTTCAAAAGTAGTATTTATTATTCATATCAATTAACTAAGGATATATTGACCAAGATATCACATAGGCTAGTTTTAGATATTAAAAACTTATATTCCTTCAGTTGTGGGTTCATTCTCCACATGATTTCTAGACATGACGGGTTGTCACCCGACATATGGGTCACCCTTCTATAAAAACTATGCTAATATAATTTTTATAAAACTCCTATAAATATTTGTTTGAATTTTTTTTAAATAAAATTAATCAATAAATAAATTTTTTTCTAAGATTCTTTATTCAAATTTTCTTTCACAAAGTCTAATAATCATATTTTACAATTATTACAATGTCATTAATGATCATATTAACCCTAGATGTTATAGATACTTTTAAAATTGTTTCAATAAAATGTAAATGGATTATTACTGAAATAGTTATTCCACAAAAACATATCCATGCAATAAATTTCTCCCAAATATTCTTAATCATGGTAGAATACCATCACAAAAAAACAAAAAAGCGGTGTTTAATAATTTTAAGTTATTAGAAATAATAAATTCAAAACCCTTGAAGTTATCCATAAATATTAATTTGATAAAGAAATATATGATCCTAAAATATAACACAATCCTTATATGTTTCATGATTCTTATAACCAAAATACCATTGGAAAAAATAATGAAAAAATTTAATTTATGAAACCCAATAAATAAATACCCTTACCCTTTTATTTAAACATAGTTTCTTCCTTTGCGTATGGTTTAACCTTCAGGATAGAAAATTGACTTGGATAATTCATAGGTTCTCAAAATTTTAGACAACAATTTGTAAATGGATCTATAGGTTCAAATTTATTTCAATCTATTTTAATCTTCATTTAAATTTTTAAATTATTTTCATTGCACCCTTAGTTTTCATTTACAAATAATTTTCACATTAATTTGATACACATTTCTAGGTGTATCTTTACAAATTAATAATATGATGGAAATTGATCCCTATTTCTTATATGGTCTTCATCATATGAGATTTCATGGAATTCCATCATTTTCATTATTGTTGATTTCTAGAGTTGGTTGAGGTATAAATTATTTATTATATATGGGGATTTCTGATTAAGAATAAAATTGATATATTTCAAACATATCATCACCTAATTTGGGTGATCATACTCCCCACATTATCCTTCATATTCAATGTTAAAATGATAACTTGAGGTTCCAACCATTGACAAAAAACAAAATTATAGTTTCAAGAAGATTAAATATTGTGTGAAAACCGTATAACCATTTATAGGATGTTTAAAACAAGACACATTATTTTCAGTATAAGACTCATTAGGTGTAACCTAAGTTGTTCATTATCATTATCAATTCAAATTATTTATAATGGTTTATATTGAAAATATGAATTATCCTATGAATATCCCCAGGTAGTGTCAAACCAGGTGCATAGTAAGGCCCGTTTTAATGTTCCGGGTGATGATCATGTCAATCCAAATGAGCCCTCATTAGATTTAATACCCCTATGTATATTGGTTCTAGAATCAAATCCAATTATACTATACATATAGGGATTTATTTCTAGGTAAAACATAGAATCTCCACCTTACCAAATCTTTATGATATACCTCTATAGTTATCTTTAAATTTTAGTAAAGGGTAGTTTGACCCAATCTATGTTTTCCAAAATATAATTCCTTAATATTACACTAAAATTCTTCTAATACCAACTCTAGTGAACCGAACCATAGTAGCCCTAAGCCTATTTCTACTTTATTGCATTACTGTATGATATAAGGATTCATATCCCGAAGGACCATATTGATTTTTATTCCTGCTAAACATAATAAAATATGATTATTACAATACAGATGAAAACAGAAATTAAAACAGATTTTCTTTTACAAGAAAACTGTTATTCCCTCTATAATATCCTCACTTATCTTTCATACCACACTTTCGATATTATTGGAAAATTATAAAAAATTAGGGTGAGGTAAAATTCTTAATAAGGGTTATGTATAGTGGAATCTATCAAGAATCAATAATAATAATCAACATGGAAAGGTAAATAACTAAATGTAAATTCCATTTAAACAACATGAATATAATGAAAAGATAAGTCATAATCAATTTGGTATGAAAAATAACTGAACACACAGTCTATTTAATCAACAAATTCACTATCATAACTGGAGAAGGCATAATTAATATGGAAAGGCAAATAACTAAACACACATCCTATTTAATCGATAACATGACTATCGTAATTAGATAAGTCAAAATCATTATGGAATTGTAAATAAAATAAAACACAGTCCATTAAATCTACAAAATAAGAATTAAATGAATCTAGATAGAATATCCTTGTGAAAATATCATGGATTGTAATAATTAATTTGTAAATGAAGGAAATTATAAAGTATTAAATATCAGGATCTCGACCATTATGATACCTTTACCATTATGTAATTTTAAAATAATTTTTAAAACTATAGGTAAAAACCCATTTAAGGATAACTTACTGATTTTCTTTATGAGAACACCAATGAAATGAGGGGATATATAATTTAGGCTCCACCAATAACTACATGTCCAAGTATTCGTTATATGTCAATTAATTGATTTAACTCATGAAAAAAGTTTCTTATAATCAAATATTCATATTGTGTAAAGAATATGAATCTATCAATATTTAACTAGATAAAAATAAAATTAAATTTAAGAAAACATTTGTGAAAATGAAATATTGTTTAAGTACAAAAAATATAAATGATAAATAATATGAATATTTTTTTATAAATTTAATTTCCAATGATCGAAGGAAAGTGGATATTTCACGGGAAAGTTAATGACTGTAAAAATTAATAAATAAAGTGAATTTAAATACTTTCCTTAGTCAAAATGATCATAAAAGATCCATATAAATAATAATAATATCTATCCAATATATACCCATTAGAGAAAGAATAAAGGGATATTGTTTTTTATGAATATAAATACCATAAAGAGATATTTAAAAACATCGTTGAGAAAAATATCCTTTTCATTTTGATAATAACATTTTAAAACTAAAATTTCACAAAACATTATGAAAATAATTTTATTTTAAAATAATATTTAAAACATCTAATGTATTTCTTAAGACATTTAGTGGCTATAATCGAAGGATATTATTTATATTGCGTGTATGATAAAAGAATTAGTCCTTCCACATTTTTGTTAAAAAACAAAATATTGATTATTTTGACAATGACATGACAATTACCTTAAATTTCATTTAAAAAAATAAAAATAGGTAGAAATTTATTTACTAAATACTTTGAAAATAGTTAAAAAAATATGAGAACATTTTTATTTAAAATTGTTTCGGAATAAAATAGATTTCTGACTGAAGAGAGAAACAAAGACATATTTTTTAAAACATTTATCAATAATTTTAAGTAAAAATGGGTAAAAAGTGTAATTTTACATTAAATTATTATGAATAATAAAAGGATAAGAAACTTAATGTGGTTTATTATCTAATTTTCTAATAATTTATTTCAATGTAAATTTGAGAATAATCAATCCCAATTAAAATGAGATTGAGAAGTAAACCCTTACAAATATCATGACATTGAGGTGATAATTAACCAATGATTCAGTCATGTTTGTAAAATGTAAATCCATATAAAACATTTGGATATAAAATATAATATATTCAAAACTAAATACAGACATAATAGAATAATATAAATAATAATGAGGAATTAATAGAAACCAATAGAAAGAAATTGAGTAATGAAATTAATTACCACATTGTAATTTTGAAGTTAAATAACCTTGGATTCTATAATTGAGAAAAAAAATAAAATAAAATAAATAATTCACTAATAAATATATTACATATAAATGGGGAATTATATACACTATATAAAATAAATTAGGTGTATTACATTCTATTATGCCTCAAAGAACATAAATCGAGATGAAGTCCTTTACCTCATGCTTCCTTTTGGTTGAAAATGAATTAAATACCATGATAGTGGATTTTGACATTATATTAACATATAAAATAACTATATTAATTTTTATAAAGACATATATTTTCCTTTTATAACATCTTATCACTCGTTAATTAGTTATCTTTATTTATTTTCATTATTTCGGGTGTTAATTGCCTTGGTTTCTATTGCATGTTTTATCATGAAAGATCTCATTCTTGTACATACTATATAGTTAAATCATATCCAAAACAATAATCTAGAAATAATTGTAAAACTTATATATCAATTATAATTTTAATACCAACCATGAAACATAGTTTTGGGAAATGATGTATGTTATGCTCATGGAGACGATATGTCATAAGTACACATGAGTAACATTTCCATTTCTCAATGACAATTATGAAAAGAATTAAAGTAATATTTTATATTTATAGAATTTTAATAATATCATAAATACCCTATTATTTATATTAATATACATATATATATCATCAGTGTGGTGTGGTGATGAAAAGTGAGTCTCATCGCTACACTTAGGCGGTCGTCCACAAATACACGAATGAGGAAATCATCTTTTATTAAATGAAAAAGGTAAGAAATAAAATGATAAATTATCATCTAATAATGATAAATATTACATTAATATCATAATTATTTCATATATATTACATATATTCATTTCATTTATTCTTATTAACTTATTTTTAAAGCGTTAGTGAAAAAATCACATCACATCGTGAGGCGGTAGTCCGCTTCACACATGAGAAAAATTATTATATCCCTTAAATAATGGTTAGTAAAAAGTTATATATGATATAATGACTCAATAGGTTTATTTTTTTTAAATATCATATAAATAATTTATATCTTTCATCATACCCAAATGTGAGAGGTTGTAATGGAAAAACGAATGAAATCAGTTCATGAGGTTGTAGTCCACCATACACATGAATGATGACTTTATAAACCATTTTATGGAATTGGGGATGTTACTAGGATATTAAAATAACATAAAAACATCAAATAATATGGAATATAATATGTTTATTATATTATAAATTTATAATAAGGATTTAATGTGGTGGAGGAAGAAATAAAATAAAAACACCCGATGAAGAATGTTACATATTCCTTAGGTAACGTATATATGTTTGCACCAACAGAATTCAAAGGATGGATTTATTAAAATATAAGGCTTATAATATGAGAGGAGAGAATCTGGGAAGTGACATGGTTTGGTTTTTTCTAAACCAAAAGTGTCTGAAGGTCTGAGTAAGAGAGGAGAGGTTGTGACCTTTTATAAGTGAGGTGAGTGGGAAAATTATAATTTTCAAAAAGAAAAAGTTTTAACCACATTTTTCACATACGAAAGTGGTAAAAATTGATTAATATCAAGAATTTTAAATTATAGGGCCAAAAATGAAATTAAAATATATTTTATGAATGTTCTGAGGTCAATTTAACCCTTATCTTTTTAGATTAACCTCCTGATAAACCCATTTAAACCATAATTGTGGTAAACAATTTTCCCTATTTTTTAATATTCATTTTGTTAAAAAATTATTTTAAATTTATTTGATATAATAAATTATCATGATTCCAAATATGGAATAAATTTTGAAAAATTCTATTCATATAAGTGAAAAAATTTAATATAAAATTAATCTCATAGACGTAATGAGAAAAGAGGCCTTCAATGTGAAAATCTTGAAAAGTATACCATGTTTTTTTATCAAAATTCAATATGAAAATGATTCAAATTGACCAAATTTTATTAATTTATATTCAAAATATCTAATTTTAATTTAAATCATATGATAAAAATATTTTATATTTTAAATAATTTAAACGAAAAGTCTGTTTCCAATTAAAATTCAGAATTTTTAACTATTTATCAAAAAATTATATATTTTAGAAAAATCCAAAAACAAACAAACTATGAAAATGTTGATAAGATGATTTAAAAAATTGATTTTAATTTTTAAAATATTTTTTTTCAAAAGTAATGAAAATTAACTTTAATTTATGTGTGTAGTAGATGACTAAATCAGCTTTTAGGAAAATATATATATTTTTTCAAAATAACATTAATTTTTCATTAAAATGATACTTATTTTATTTCTTATCAATATAAAACCATAATTTTTATAATTTATCTAGTAATATTCATAATAATCAATTTAATGTATTGATTATAATGATATACTATATTAAAGTTTATTTATACTTTGGGGTTGTGTGTTCTACAAGCTATCAAAGTGAATAAATTTAATGAAATATTTTTTTGGGGTTGGTTAAACTTGGTGTTTCAATTTAAAATAACTATCAAACTCAATGTTCATATTTTAAAATATAAGGATGTTATAATATTTTATTACAAAATAATTTTTTTAAAATATTTATTTTCAATTTAGATGTTTCTATAGTTTTTATTATTGTTATGGTATTTGTTTGATTTGTTTATTGAATTTTATAATTGAAATAAAAAATAAAGTGGATGTATATAATCCTAGAATATATTCATGGGTTTTTTTGTTCTATTAGGTGACTTATGGTTTAATGGCAATTTCATTAAAGAATACCACTATTCATTTCCTTATCCCATCCGACTCTTAGGGGTTAGGACACCAAGTGGATAGTGTACATGATTAATTCATGATATATTTTCACTCCATCCATAAGATACAATCTTGCAATGTTCATACCTTGTGAATCCTTATTGTTTTGTTTAGCCCTTATTTAATTATATTTAAACTAAAATAGGATTCTATTATATGTACATAGGCATTCAGTTCTTTAGTGTCTAGGTATTATAGCGTTTCACAAAACCAATATTCCCATTAATGTATCATACATGTTGTAGGTCATGAATTATGGTGTAATAAAACCCAATTAAGATTGTAATTTCCTAAAATTCCATTTCACCTAAAATATATAATCCAAATTATTTTCTCTTGTTCTAAAAAAATGTTTTTGGTGTTGAGTAGAAAATCATTCCAATGTAATAGATTCTTATTGCATGATGATTTCTGTAATCTATAAAGAAAACATTTTTTTATACATTGATTTCCATAGTCTGTTAAAATATTCACTTTTGTTTCATCAATGTGTATGGGTTTAAAAGTTCATCAATTGATATTTTGATACATAAACCAAATAATCACTTCAAATAAAGAATAAAACAAAAAATTCCTAGAATTATTTTATGAAAAAGAAATTCAAAAAATAAAAATATTGTAGAAATAACTGGGTTTTCACTATACCAGACCATTATTTATAATTGAAATACATCCATAATTGATTTTATTTGAATAAAGTTCAATTATAAGACTCACTCAATTTGAGTATTTATACTATAATTTTTTCTAAATTTTCCATTCACATTGATTGGTGGGTCTTTAATCCTTTAGATATTTTCTAATACCAGTGGGTAAACTCAAATAACCATAAAGGGTTCTTACCATCTTGATTTTAGAATCATAGTAAGACAATTAAAACATGAGTTAATAAGAACAACCATATATCTTAGGAATATAACCTTCCTATAAATTTCTAATTCATGCCATTAATTTATTTTATACTTTTTAGTTATAACATTATAATATACATCTGAAATTATATTTTTTAACTCATCCAACCCCAACACACACTTATTCTAAGAATTGTTTTGTTTTAATTTAAATCTTCTAAAACCCAACATGATGTTCTAGATTACTGTAATGGAAGGATGAATTATTTCAATTACACTTGAAAAATATAGTGATACTCGGAAGTGTTTTGTACATTATTACAGACTAAGAAACAATAGTTAACCTTACTAGACAAATACATCATGATTATATGAAAAATATTATCTATAATTTTTATTTCATATTAGTTCAAGATATCCTTCTATCCTCTTGTCTGATAGTGGTAAGTAGTACATATATTGTGTAAATATAAATTGAATCTCTAACACGCCATGAAATAAATGGTTGTTTAGGTGTATTTATTTAATGAATTTCTATGGATATAGATGGCTGATATCGACGGTCATGAATGCAAGTTGCTATAGTTTAGAGAAAAATCATTTTTTTCAGTGAGAAAATGTAAGGGAGAGCCTATATCCATGGGAAACATATTCCCATGACTATATCCCCTTACACCTGACACCTATATCCACGGTCCTACTGTAAAATGGATATAAGTCCTTGCACACAACCCCTATAGCCACAATCTTATTAGAACATGGGTATATAGCCTTGAACTCAACCCATAAAGCCACCAGCCTACTAGACTGTGGATATATTCTCTTTTACCCAATACATATAGAGACAATCCTACTGGACCATGGATATCGATCCTTGAACCCAACCCCTATACCCTTAAGAATTTCACACATGGGTATTGGTAATTAACCAAAAAATTATATATATATATATATACAATTTGTAATATAAATTTAATTTTTTTAGATATATATATTTTATAAATTTAATATGAAACAAAACTGATGTCAGAAAATAGTAATGTTTTTGTGCTTTATTCTAGAATTGTGAAATCAAATCTTAGTAGCTGTAATTGTTTTGTCATTCCATAGTCATAGGTAGATTCCCCTAGCTATTGGTTAAATCTGTACACAAAAAATTTCTTCCCATGGCCATATTCATATATTATCATTAGCATAGACCCGTGGAAATAATTTAACCATAGAGAAGGTCCCACATAGAAATTTATATAGCCATAGGTTATATCCATGTTCACAACCAATATTTATAGCTCAAATTATGTGGCCATAATGTTTATATCCATCAATATCATGCCCACCAATAAATCTTATAGCCACATGAATTTATCTGCTAGCCATGTGCATAGATCATGTATATATACCATTTTTTCACTTGTTTTTCAATGATTAAAATATTTATGAACCAAACTAATTCCATAATTTTTATTTTAATAATGTTGAAACCTATTTATAATGTGGTTTTGGTGGCTTCTACCTCAACTCATTTGGAGACAAAATTGTTATACACAATACTTCAAATGATATATTAATATTTTGTAAATATAAACCTAAAATAAATTCCCTAATTAAAAAATTTCTAAAACTCTTTGATTGTATACCATGCCATTTATTCTTTATTTGCTATGTTTTATTTTTTATTAAATGTAATTATAATACTTTACACAACTCATTGAATTTTGATGAAGTGATCACCAAAAAATCCTTTTCGAATTATATTTACCCATGTTTAGTTAGTTTCATGATTTACATTTCTGAATGGGTGGTAAAATATTTATAGCATGATTTAAACCTCGAAATAATGTATACACTGGCTAACTAATCAATCAACATATTTCTTAAACAGTAGAGTATCATTATAAAATTATACTACACAGTTATTACTAACGTAATTTTCAATTTATGTGGTAACCATAGTTTCCCAAATACACCCAAATAAGTGGTATGATGTCATGACTCGTCCTCGAGGCTCGTGTCGTGACTACCCCAAGCCTGTCTTCCATAGACCAGGGGCGGGCGACTAGAACCAAATGCGTAAATCCCGATAACTAGGAAGGTGTTGCCTTTATAAAACATAAACTCATCAAACCAGAGTACAAGAGGATGTAATAAACTAAGTACAAAAGAAAGTGTTGAAAGGTAAATGGGACAGAATACAAACACAACTGAAAAGTACAACTACAACTAAACGAAAGTACAACAGAAAAGACAAACAATTGGAATATAGAAGCAGCTCTGGGGTCATCCACCTCGGATCCTACCTAAAGGGTATGTACAGGTAGCCTCCTCAATGCTCTCGCCCGCCAACCTCCTACGAGTACCATCTCATTGTGAAGTCCACCTCCGGGTACTGACTTGTCACGAGGTCCACCTCCGGGTACCGTCCAGTCCTTGTACACTCGGTCTCTGTCAGCACTGTCCATCGTCTACATCCAACACAATGAGGTGTGGGCATAGCCCATACAGGGGTGAGTATAACGATACACAGTAGGGACTCCGAGACCCTCAAGGTCTCACTAAATCCAAAAAATATAACCACAAAGAAAGATCTCAACAGATTTCCCTTACTTAGGTATAAGCCCATACTTATACCTACGTTATCAAGTAACCCATCTCAATTATGAGGAAACACAAAGGTTATGAATTCAATGGATAACCACTACTTAGGTATATTCCCATACATATACCTAAGTTATCAAGTGTCCCATTTCAATCATGAGGTAAACACAAAGGTCATTGAATCAGCTCAAACCAGGATTTTCATTATTGAAACCACAATTGCTGGAGAAACTCCTCCTCTGTCGAGTACAATGGCCCTTTCACAACTCCAAGGCACTACTCACTAACCTTAGACGGCTGAGGTACCACTCTTTTTGAGTACCGTGGGTCTGCTGCCAAATACCGGGCGCTCCGTCCGCTGAGGGTCTGCCGCCAAATACCGGGCGCTCTCCCTAATTGCCTACAGAGGTACTCCTCCTGTTGAGTACCACAGGTCTGATGCCAACTACCAGTTGCTCCGTCCACCGTGGATCTGCTGTCAAATATCGGGCGCTCTGTCCACTGAGCTAACCGAATCACTACGAGTCGAATCGGTCAAGCAGTCGTCTAATCTACAGCTACCTGGTCTCCGCACTCCGTACGCTCATCTCCGGGTGGGTCCGCTCCACGAGATACTGGTTGAAACTTCCAAGTGTCACGTAAACTCACATAGAAGTATCTCAAAGTACCTCCTCGTCATAGGGGTCTCAACGCAATAGACGTCGCGTCAATCGGATGCCCAGTCTGTGAGTTATTAGCATTTCCGTTCTAGGGGCCTGGTTGTATTTCAGGTACAATCCAACCTGGCCATACTCCAACTGCACCCAAACCTCCGGTGATGTATGTCAAAAGAACTATCTCATCAAGAGATATCCAATATAGTCGACGACACATCAATGGGGCGTGTAGTCCTTAAGTTATAAGTGTTTCCGCTCCGAGGGCCCGGTTGGTTTCGGGTCCTAACCAACCCGGCCGAAACTCAACTATACCCCGAAATCCCATGGGGTATACTCAAAGGGTCTAATTCTCATCAATATTACCATTACCGTTGATGGTTCATCAAAAGGATGTTCAATGCCAAAGATATGGCCATGTAAGCAACAGATCATTCGTGGGCTCGGGTCCGGTCTGACCCGGTCAGACCAACTCGTCCCAACCCAAACTGGTTCGACCTGGTCAGATTTGCTGGGTCTGACCTGAACCATTGGGCGGGTCAGCCTGCAATGTTTTAACCTAGTCCGCTGGGCCCGACCCAGCGGACCGCTAGGGCGGTTTGGCCCGATAGTCGCCACGTAGGCGGCTTGGTAACTCGGCCCGGAAGACCGGGCCGGATTGACCAGTAACACCGCAGGGGCGCCGTGGGTTGGTTCAGAAGGTTGTGGCCAGGAGACCAGCGGGCAGACAACACGCGGGTGCGGGCGGGCCGGTTGGCCTCAGGGAAGGCCTCGGGTGCACCCGGCAGGGCGCAGGTGCGCCTGGCAAGGGGTGGGGCGCGGCAGGCGGCGCGCGGGGGCACACCGGCGGCGCGGGCAGGGCGCCGCGAGGGCACCGGGTTGCACCGTTCAGGCTGGGTAGGGCGCCACGGGGTGACGGGGTGCGGGCAGGCCACTGTGGGGGCGCCGGGGTTCGCTGGGCAGGCCGGGCAGGGCACCACGGGGGCACTGGGGTGCGCCAGGCAGGGCACCATGAGGTGCCAGGGTGTGCCTGGCAGGGCTCACGGGGGTGCCGAGGTGCACCAGGCAGGCCCGGAAGGGCACCACGGTGAGTCGGGCGGTCCGGGAAGCACACCGGGGAAGCGCGGGGCTGGCCGGGCATCGCTCCAAGGCGGGGCGCTGGGCTGTCCGGGGCAGCGTGCCGGGGAAGCGCGGGCAGCGCACCGGCAAGGCGCGGTGAGGGCGCTGGTAGCACGCCAGGCCGCCGCGGGGGCGGCGGGGCCTTTTCTATTCATCTTTTTCACCGTCACCTCTTTTCCATACCGAGTTTCCTCTTCGAAGAACAACACAAGCATAACCGACAGAAGGTGTCTGGCCATGTGAGGTTGACCTGAACCCTCCGTGTTTAGGTGGATATCAATTGGCTCAACAAGTAAAATATGTTTATTTGAAAAGTCTACATCAATCCCTTTATACCTCTTGAAGAGAGGGCAGGCCCGGCAGGGTGCCACGGGGCGCCGGGCGGTCCGGGCAGCCCGCCGGGGAAGCGCGTGGCTGGCCGGGCAGTGCTCCAAGGCAGGGCGCTGGGCTGTCCGGGCAGCGCGCCGGGGAAGCATGGGCAGCGCACCGACAAGGAGCGGCGAGGGCTCGGGAAGTGCGCCGGGGTGCCGCGGGGGCGGTGGGACCTTTTCTCGCCGTCTTTGTCGCCGTCACCTCTTTGCTATACCGATTTTCCGCTTCGAAGAACAACACAAGAATAAAAGACGGAAGGTGTAGGGCCATGTGAGGTTGACCCGAACCCTCCGCATTTAAGTGGATATCAATTGGATCAACAAGTAAAATATGTTTATTAGAAAAGTCTACATCAATCCCTTTATACCCCTTGAATAAGGTAAGATAAGGTGTTCAAAATCAACACAAATTTTAAACCCCCTACCTCGAGAAAGATCCGCGGTAGCTAAGCAGCGTGGATGACGGTGTTGTGAAAGGGAAGACATTGGCTCGTTGACGTCGTTTCAAGGTAAGAGATGAAGGTGACGACAGTCTTTGGCATTCGTCTCTTTCATAAAGTTCCTTCGATCCCGGCTCGAGCGTCGTTCATTGGATCCGACGCAGGGAAGACGTCGAAGTCAACGTAGTTCGTTGTGCCCGCACCACGCTACCGATCCCTGCTCATTCGTTGGTGTCTCATTGGAGAATAAGGATCGTTGGTGGTGGTGCAACAATGGATAAAGGAGAGGGAGGGAAGGAAGGAGAGGAAATTCTCTAGAGGATCCCCCTCCCATCAAAGGCTCATCCCTTAATAAAATATTAGGCTTGGCTAATATTTTTATTAACACATCTATTTAAAATTCAAACACCACATTAATTAAAATAGAGGATTCAATATATTAATAAAGGTGTTGTCATGAATTAATGGGAGAGGATAAAGTGAAGAGGTGTGGCAAAAATAATTAATAAGGTTATTAATTTCCTTAGCTGGATTTGTTAAGTATGGGAGGTGGAGAGGCTTCACTCCAATAAATGAGTGGAGTTGTTTTGTATTAAACAAGGTGTGAGTTATGGGGAGGTCAAGGGGGTTATAGGGGAGGTGAGTAGTCAGGGTCTCGTGTGGGCCCCACCACACTAGACTCTCCCATGGGAGGTTAGGTGGGTGTGGGACCCACCTCTAACTCCCCCTTTGTTGAAAATAACCACCTTCCTTGAATAAAATTTGTACACAACAAATTTTATTTAGTTTATTCTAATCCACAATTATTAAATGTCAACCGTCTCAAAATGCAACTACGGAAAAGTTCCCCTTAAGCAATTACTGGCGCAACGAGTTCATCAGTTCCCTTCGATTTCAATTCCGAGCACTGGTTCAAAAGATAGAAAAAAACACACTCGTTCGTTTACTAAACGTACCCGAGATAAACTTCAAAAATTGATTCCGGGCACACCGGGCCTCAGAATCAAGTGCTGTCAGAATCCATAGACTCATAAAATTCCAAAGAAATTAAGAGAAAATTTTACTTGGAATTTACGGATCTTTAAATTACTCCCAAATCAGGTCTTTGTGTCCCTGTAAAGATATAACAGAAACTATGGATACTAAAGGAGGTACCGAGCACGCTTCTGAGCCTCCCGCTCCTATGTTCTCTCTTAGAGGTTTCCCGTGCTGCAAGCGAAAGCGTGCGAGAGGAATCGACCGTCCCCATAGGACCCGCTCCTATTGATCTTCAACCTTTACTGGAACCCTGTGAAAGATGCCCTTGTCATCAATATCCATCTCTCCGTGGTCGATGATGACAGATAGGTCGTGCACACATCTCCTCAGCTGAGATACATGGATGGCGTTGTGCACCTGGTGCATCTTTGGAGGAAAGGCTTGGTGGTAAACCATCTCGCCTACCCTGCTGAGGATCTAGAAGGGTCCGATGAACCTTAGAGATAACTTTCCACTTCGACCACATCTCCTTAGACCTCATCGAGGTGAGACTCATATAAAGATGTGGTCGCCATCTTTGAAATCTAGAGGCCTCTATTCCCTATTTGGAACTAAAAACTGAAAACTCCTGCTACCACAAGGGTAAGGTTGCCTAACTCACGAGTGATCAGCCGCACCCTCCTATGCATGAGTTTATCATTTACTTCCTGGGTTTCCCTTTTCACCGACTAAGGAAAACCCATCCCATCATTGTAGGTAAACCATAACCTTTTTTCCTAATAAATTCAATCTATGTATGAACTGTGGTTGCCCAGTCCATACCCAAACTAACATCGTAAGGCCTCGAAGATGCCACCAAGAGGTTCCAACTGAAACTCTCGCCTCAAAGGTCAGATCACACCGTCGGTGTAAGCGTGATTATCGAGTATCCTTCTAAATGTATCTCCAGACGTGAGGGTAAAGTCAACGGCTTAACCGGAAACTCTAGGTCTGGGACAAGATTCGTGGAAGGAATAAATGATTTGTATCAATGTATGTTGTTATGGTAGCCAATAGTAGTCACAAACCGTTCCTCGAATCTTTCATAGAGCCATTGGGTCACACTCATTGACAACATGCACTACCACAAAACTGGGCAAGGCTTGCGCCCCCCTTTATCAGCGCTAACAGTTTAGCGCTGATAAAGGCCCGCCCCATTATCAGCACGTTTTTTAGCTCTAATAAAGGGATTATTTATCAGCTCTAACAAAGCGCTGATAGAGGTTGTATTTATCAGCGCTTTTCATTTTAGCGCTGATAAATACACCCTTTATCAGTGCTTTTTACTAGCGCTGATAAAGGGTCCCGTGGATTTGTTAAAAACCCGCGGGTCCTCTTCCTCCTCCCCGCACACAATCAAGCTCTCGCGGAAGCCCTCGTCTGCGCCACTACCGCCGCCTCCTCCTCCTCCTCTGCCTCCTCCTCCTCCTCCTCTGCTTCTGCTCCTCCTCCTCCTCCTCCACCGCCTCCTCCTCCTCCTCCTATGGTGCCTCCGGTGCCTCCACCCTGCCTCAGCCCTGCCTCCGCACCGCTGCCGCCGGTACCTCCTCCTCCACCACGGCCTCCTCCTCCTCCGCCGGTGCCTCCTCCTCCTCCGCCGGTGCCTCCTCCTCCACTGCGGCCTCCTCCTCCACCGTGGCCTCCTCCTCCACCGCGGCCTCCTCCTCCTCCGCCGGTGCCTCTGCGGCCTCCTCCTCCTCCGCAGGCCTCCTCCTCCTCCATTCTGCGGTATTCTATTCCCAATAATTGTAATTTGCTTTGTTTTTTGTTTTTGTTCAATATTTCAAATATCATGATTTGTGTGAATCAATTTTATTTGAAGTGGGGGGGTGCAGGTGCTACGGGGGTGTAGTGGGTGGGGGGGTGTGCAGGTGGGGATGTTTAGGTGGGGGAGATGTGCAGTGGGTGAACATGTGTAGGTGGGGCATATAATGGGGGGTCTATTGGGTGTGAGGTGGGGGGTGTACAGGTTGGGGGTGGGGGTGGGGGTGGGCTGTGAAGGTGGGGGTGGGTGGGATATGCAAGTGGGGGGGGGGGGGGGGGGGGGTTGTTCAAGTGGGTGGCGGGGAAGAGAGTGTTCTAGTTGGGGGGGGGGTCTAGGTAGGTGGGAGTCTGTTGGTGGGTGAGGTTGGGGGGTGTACAAGTGGGGGGGTGTGAAGGTGGGGGTGGGGGAGGGGGGGTTTGTGCAAGTGGGGGGGGGGGGGTGTAGTGGGTGGATGGGAGGGGGGATGTGCAGGAGTCTGCTGGGGGAGATATGGGGAGGGGGGGATGTGCATGTGGGAAGTCGACACTTCCATAGTTTTCCAATAAGCACTGGGAAGTCATCACTTCTAGAGATTTTTATAGGCCTGAGGCCTCTTAGGTTTTGGTTCTTGTCTATTTATCTTGATGAGTAAGGAATCAAATGATCTAAAAGTGACATCAACTATATATGATTAATTCTTTCTCCCACAAAACAATTTTCTAGAAATAATATATCTTTGGAAGGTGAGGGAGCCTTTTAGAATTCTTTCATATAGAGACCAGTCAAGGAAAGTATCCATATATATCCTCCTAGAGTAGGGACCTCTGCGGCCGCCTCCTCCTCCTCCTTCCGCCCAACCGCCTCCTCCTCCTCTGCTCCTCCTCCTCCTCCTCCTCCTCCACCGGCCTCTTCCTCCTCCTCCTCCGCTGCCTCCGCTGATGCCTCCTCCTCCTCCGCCGGTGCCCGCCGGTGCCTCCGCGGCCTCCTCCTCCTCCGCCTTCATGCCGCGGTCAAGCCATGGTCACGCCCCGGTCACGCCGCGGTCACGCCGCGGTCACGCCGCGGTCACGCCGCGGTCACGCCTAGGTCACGCCGGTGCCTCCGCGGCCGCCGCCTCCTCCTCCTCCACCGCGGCCGCCTCCTCCTCCTCTGCTCCTGCTCCTCCTCCTCCACCACCGACCTCATCCTCCTCCTCCTCCGCTGCCTCCCGCCCTGCCTCCACCCTACCTCTGCGCTGCCGCCGGTGCCTCCTCCTCCACCGCGGCCTCCTCCTCCTCCACCGCGGCCTCCTCCTCCTCCTCCGCTGCCTCCTCCTCCTCCGCCATGGCCGCCGCCTCCTCCTCTGCTCCAGCTCCTCCTCCCCTATACCGGCCTCATCCTCCTCCTCCTCCTCTGCCTTCGCTGCCACCGCCCCTGCCTCCGCCCTGCCTCTGTGCTGCCGCCGGTGCCTCCTCCTCCACCGCGGCCTCCTCCTCCACCGCCGATGCCTCCTCCTCCTCCGCTGGTGCCGCCGGTGCATCCACGTCTCCTCCTCCTCTGCGGTCACGCTGCGGTGACACCGCAGTCACGCCGCGGCCACGCTGCGGTCACGCCGCGGTCACGCCGCGGTCACGCCGGGGTCACGCCGCGGTCACGCCGCGGTCACGCCGCGGTCACGCCGCGGTCACGCCGCGGTCACGCCGCCGTCACGCCGCGGTCACGCCGCGGTCACGCCGAGGTCACGCCGCGGTCACGCCGGTGCCTCCGCGGCCGCCGCCTCCTCCTCCTCTGTCGCGGCCGCCACCACCTCCTCTGCTCCTCCTCCTCCTCCTCCTCCTCCACCCGGCCTCATCCTCCTCCTCCTCCGCTGCCTCCGTTGCCCTCTG
Organism: Viscum album; assembly: GCA_963277665.1. Taxonomy (NCBI): domain Eukaryota; kingdom Viridiplantae; phylum Streptophyta; class Magnoliopsida; order Santalales; family Viscaceae; genus Viscum; species Viscum album. The sequence goes on along the minus strand of OY728146.1, from coordinate 1,759,725,741 downwards.
CCCTGCCTCCGCCCTACCTATGCGCTGCCTCCTCCTCCACCGCGGCCTCCTCCTACTCCACCGATGCCTCCCTCCTCCTCCGCCAGTGCCGCCGGTGCCTCCGCGGCCGCCTCCTCCTCCGCGGTCATGCCGCGGTCACGCCAGTGCCTTTGCAGCCACCGCCGCCTCCTCCTCCACCAGCCTCATCCTCCTCCTCCTCTGCTGCCTCCGCTGCCTCCGCTGCCTCCGCTGCCTCCGCCCTGCCTCCGCCCTGCCTCCGCCCTGCCTCTGCACTGCCGCCGGTGCCTCCTCCTCCACCGCGGCCTCCTCCTCCTCCACCGCGGCCTCCTCCTACTCCTCCTCCTCCGCGGCCCTCCTCATCCTCCTCTGCTGCATCCGCTGCCTCCTCCTCCTCCTCCGCGGCGGCCGCCGCCTCCTCTGCTCCTGCTCCTCCTCCCCTCCACCGGCCTCATCCTCCTCCTCCTCTGCTGCCTTCGCTGCCTCCGCCCTGCCTCCGCCCTGCCTCCGCGCTGCCACCGGTGCCTCCAGTGCCTCATCCTCCACCGCGGCCTCCTCCTCCTCCGCCGATGCCTCCTCCTCCTCCGCCGGTGCCGCCGGTGCCTCCATGTCTCCTCCTCCTCCGCGGTCACGATGCGGTCACTCCGCGGTCACGCTGCGGTCACGCCGCGGTCACGCCGGTGCCTCTGCCTCCGCCGCCTCCTCCTCCTCCGCCGCGGCCGCCTCCTCCTCCTCTGCTCCTGCTCCTCCTCCTCCTCGTCCTCCTCCACCGGCTTCATCCTCCTCCTCCTCCGCTGCCTCTGCCCTGCCTCCGCCCTGCCTCTGCACTGCCGCCGGTGCCTCCTCCTCCACTGCGGCCTCCTCCTCCTCCGCCGATGCCTCCTCCTTCTCCGCCGATGCCGCCGGTGCCTCCGCGGCTTCCTCCTCCTCTGCGGTCATGCCGCGGTCACGCCGGTGTCACGCCGCGGTCCCCGCTGGTGCCTCTGCGGCCGCCTCCTCCTCCTCTGCTCCTGCTCCTCCTCCTCCTCCTCCACTAGCCTCATCCTCCTCCTCCTCTGCTGCCTACGCCGATGCCTCCTCCTCCTCCTCTGGTGCCGCCGGTGCCTCCGCGACCTCCTCCTCCTCCGCCGGTGCCTCCGCGGCCTCCTCCTCCTCCGCCGTCACGCCGCGGTCAGGCCGCGGTCACGTCGCGGTCACGCCGCGGTCACAGCCGCGGTCATGCCGCGGTCACGCCGCGGTCACGCCGCGGTCACGCCGCGGTCATGCCGGTGCCTCTGTGGCTGCCGCCTCCTCCTCCTCCGCCGCGACCGCTGCCTCCTCCTCTGCTCCTACTCCTCCTCCTCCTCCTCCACTGGCCTCATCCTCCCCCTCCTCCGCTGCCTCCGCCGATGCCTCCTCCTCCTTCACCGGTGCCGTCGGTGCCTCCGCGGCCTCCTCCTCCTCCGCCGGTGCCCTCCGCGACCTCCTCCTCCTCCGCCGTCACTCCGCGGTCACGCCGCGGTCACGCCGCGGTCACGCCGCGTATTACAATATATAAGAGGATTACTTGTAACGCCCCGACCCCCAGCTACCCGGAGTTGGTTCATTACTTCGTAACATTGGCATGATCACAAAGGATCAAGTCTCGAATGACCGATTAGTTTAGTAGCCTTCGAAACACTAGATACCTTCATAAATGTTACATTACATCATAAAGTGAAAAAATAATAACAAAGTCTTCATAGTCCACACTCATATCCTCTTCTGACTATCCCTGCAGGTCATTCATAAAATACTTCTTCACATCCTGGAAAATTTTAAAACATTGAAAGGGTGAGCTCAGATGCTCAGTAAGGATAACAATATTGCGGAAGCTTTCATAAATAAACATTAACATTTAAGGCAATGTACAACTAAAACAAAAGCCTTTTAAACTTGAACATCAACATAATATAGCAAAAGTAAAATGAGATAATGCCATTTACTTATTCACATGGATATTCTACTGGTCGAATAATCACATGCAATATCAATAACCACTATCATAATGAGGGAATGTATAATTCCAGACATTCTGAAACATTTTGTCAAGGCCTCGGCCAAGACGTCTAAAATGATAAAGGCCTCGGCCAAAACCATAAATCAAATTGGGAAAGGGCCTCGGCCAATTCCACGTCTAGTTGTCTCATGAGACCTACCGATGCATCGAGGAGATATAGCGGGCTCACCCGTCACTTATTAAGTCCAATACATTCCTCATATGAATAGGTTTAAACATATCATAAACCATAACATAATCGTATCAAATAAAACTTGCATAAAGGAAACATAACATTTCCACATTTCAATCACAAGATATCAATACAACACATTGATATAATAAAAACTCTTTCAAAACCATTTTCAATACCAAAATAAAAGAAAGTTAAAACTTTGTATTTATTTTTCATTAAAAAAAATGATGGCTTGTAGAGAAAGCCGAAACTCAAATAATGGTCACGACGGAGGAGAAGTCATTGTCGCCGCATAAGTACGGAAAGAAAAAAATCCCCTTTTATCGTTTAGCAAAACACTTTGTATAAAAAAGATTCCTTTTGAATAAACGTAAATGTCAAAGGGGTTTATACACCGTATATAAAAGAAAGTTGTGTATAAAACCAAATATGCCTCAATGAAAGGGGATTGAGACGAAGTCCTTAAAAAGATCATTTTTTTAAATAAAGTACATCTATAATGTGTATTCACTATAAGTACACATAAATAATGTAAAAATACAAGATAGGACATAATAATATCATGACATAATTTGAAAGTAGGAGATTAACCCAAAGAATAGAAATTGGGTTAAGAAGTTCCCTTACCCTCGTGTCTGACTTGACTCAACCATTCTTTAACCACCTGAATAATACACTAGAGTTAATATATACCTTATTATGAACCATTTTCAGTTTCATTATCCTTTTTATATCACTTATTACAATGATATGAACATTATGTAATTATTTAAGTTAATAACGGTCGTTTTGTCGATCTTTGGTACTTGAGTCAAACATAAACTTCTTATAATTACAAGTTGTTTATGTGGTTAATATCCATTATCTCCAGAATTATATTCATGATTTAGATGTCATATATATCATATAAATCCTGTATATACATTCATTCATAATATTACGTAACATTTAGAGGTAAGAAATCGAAATGCAACCGTTCATGGAGACGGTAATCCCGTACGTACGCATGAACACTACATTCATTTCTATTTCATGTTTAATGGAATGAAGTTATAATTATATAAAGTTATAATATAATTCCAGTATAATATAATGTATAATACCATTTAATCCATCCTTTATACATCCCACATATGGAATTAACGATTCAAATCACTTTGAGGGGGCAGTAGTCCGCACTTCCTAAAATGAACTTATCGCGTTTTACCCATAATGGAAATCATAAAGTATGCCATAAATAAGAAATACAGAAGGATAAGGAAAACATAAACATAATAAATATATCATATATGAAAATAGTGTCATCAAAATGGCCACCATTATAGGTGTTAAAAGAATTTGAACAATCATCGTTTCGTGAGGCAGAAATTCGCCATCACAGAAACAGTATGTTCTTTAACCATTAGATATAGGTGTGTGTAAGTGTAGCTCGATTCCTTCTTATAACAACATACTAGTATATTTAGGATACTGGTGTTGTTACAAAAGAAAAGAATAAAAATAGTTTAGGGGGTTGTAGAAGCAAAATAAAACAAAACAACATTAGAGAAGACATTACCTAAAAATCGGGTAACACTTTTTGATTTGAGGAAAAGGCTTCCTTGGGAAGAGTTCTTCCCAAAGTGAGGCTTCTAGGAGTAAGGGAGGGAATTTGGGAGGGTATTTGGGCAGAGGTTGGCCAATCCAAATGGCTTGAAAGTTTGAATGAGGTGGTAGAGGTGGGGGCCTTTTATAAGAGGAGAGGAGGGACACTCTTGGAAAGTAAGGAAATTTTACATTATTATACAATGCTTTTCGGATTATAAAGGTCCCACACTTATATAATTCGTGGATAAGGTGATAAGGGTTCGAAATCTACCCATTAAATAGTCTTTGGACAAGTGTAAGCCTTGGATTGTACAATATCTTTTCATTTTATTAAAATCGTTAAATAATGAGGTCATCGCTGCATCATAATGATGTCATAAATAATTTAATTGATTCAAATTCTAAAAATTAAAAAAAAAATAATATGATGTAGAAAATCTTTTTAGATTTCCAATGACTATTTATAGTCAAAAATATGACTTTTATAACCCCATGTAAAAATTGTTTTAGTAAAACATTTCATGTTTGTGTCATTTTTTACTTTAACATTAAATAAAAGGTATTTATGTCATTTTCTAACTAAAGTGGCTCCATGGGGTCCCCAAGTTGACCCATGGATTTTCTTGGTCGGCCATGGAACATCCAATGAGGGTAGGACATGTGTCAAGCTCATCTCATATTATGAAAACATTATTTTTACCTTAAACTACACTAATTACCTCTAATCGCGATTAAGAACATAAAAGTTACTATTCACCAAAAATTATTTTAATCTCATTGAACCACATTTTACTTCTTAATGACAACCATGTATGTAGGATTTTTGAAAATCAAATCACAGAGGTGGTAATATTTCATTTAAATGAAAAATCAGTTATTTAACTACCACTTAGTGGTTTCACTATTCATCAAAAATTGAAGTTTTTCAGAACAATGCCAAAATTTCACCCAAAGCTATAATTGATATTCTGAATTCAAAAATGATGTATATTTTAAAAAATTCCAAACATTTAAGTTACATTAATTAATTTTATAATTAATTACCGCTGTCACAACAAATAGCGTGTTTTTAAGAAACAATTTATATCAAAAGATTGGCAATTGTTTATGTCCAATTTCAATGTTAAATTAATTCTAATGACCACCATTGGATAAAATGGTAAAAATATATTCTAATTATACCTTAAAACCACTCAATAGTATAACTTATCACTATAAATTATTTTTATTAAAAAAGTTGTTTTAAGTATTTTTCACTATTCATAAAAATTTGGAAGTTCTCAGAAAATTACAAAAAATTCAACATAGGCTAATTTCAATATTAGGAATACAAAAATGAATTCCATTTTGAAATATAAAATTTCTATAATTTTAAAAAGTGGGTATTACTATTCATAAAAGCTACTTTGATTAGTCGCGGTGTGTTAGAACTCGAGGTTGCGTACAATGCAAGCTATTGCATTATTGAATGAGAAGCGTTTCATGGAATCTCGGGGTGTTACAGTACTCCGATAATCTGGAGGTTGTTTTGGGTGTTTTTAGAGAGCTTTTTCTTTATTAAAATATTATAAATTCCCCATATTTTGTTTAAGAAGTATTGTTTCATGGTCACATTATTTCCTTCTAAGGAGTTTTAGGTTATCCAGAAAAGGTTCAAGAAGTCATTTCTCCAAATCAGTTAGAGAATGTATTCAAGATCCACAACATTCTAGACTTAGTAATTTCATGGTCACATTATTTCCTTGAAGTATCTTGTTTAATATCTAAATTATACTCATATTCCTTCTCCTCTAACCTATATACTCATCCTATGGATTTCAAATAGGATGAATATAAATAAATAATGGATGAATGGAAAACGGTTGACAAAACAGTATGAAGAAGGCGTGAAAGAGTTTATCATGTTTGCAAAAGATCATGCATGTGACTCTTCTCAAATCCTTTGTCCGCGTTTACGCTGTTGTTATTCAAAACAAATTAGTCCAGATGAGTTGAAAGAACACTTGATCTGTCACGGAATAGATCAAAGTTATACATGTTGGAATAAACATGGGGAAACAACGAATGTAGGTAGTGACTGGGGTGACACTGCATTTTATGGATCATCTGATATGATTACAAACATGAACAATGAAGATGACCGTATGGAGGATGTGATTACAGATGTGAATGATGATGAAGATCGTATTGAGGAAATGACAAGGACCTTCGAAGATGAACTTCGTGATTGCCCAAAATTGTTTGAGAAGTTAAATAGTTGTGCAAAGACGCCATTGTATGCTGGTTGCACTAAATATACAGCATTGTCAGCCGTGTTTTCTACTCTGAAGATTCATCTATCCTTAACAATTTTATTCTAAAAACATTTTACACACCTAAGTCTCTGAGACTGGTGCCAGTTTCCTACTTTCCCACTGCTAACCTTTTCTAGTTGTATCCACTCTGCCAAAGAATTCTCAACCACATAGGTTCTCTCTAGCGCCCTAACATAAGTAGGAATGCATGGAGGAAAAGTGTTGGATCAGATATCCTTTAATCACAACTTTCTCAAAGGTCCGAGCTTGAAATCACTGATCGAATCATAGTCATCAAGTACCAGGAATGATCGGTACACTGTGATGACTACTCAGCTACTGACATGTCGTCCTGCCGAAGCTGTATAGCTGTAGAAAACACTCAACCACCTCCTCAAGCTAGTCCTCAACCGCCTATGAGCCAAGATTGCCTCGAAACCTGAGGGGTATCTGATGCTGAAACATGTATAAGGCACTAAACCTACATCTATCATATACTGGTACCCGCCGGTTGAAGCTGCTGACCAACAGGTAGTGATATAGCTGGCACACTACCCGAAGGTACTATCTCATACATCAGTCCATGTACTGAAGTACCATCACTATGCGGACCAACCTCATGGTCACTCATTGGGAAACACTAGTAGATAAGATCTCTATCTGCTCTACTAGTGTCTAAACTAGGAAGAAAACTCTAGAAATCACCTCCATCCAGTCCTCTGCTGCCTGGGAATCTGTCTCGCCTCATAACCTCGGAGGCCTCTACTGCTGGAACTCGTGCAACGTGGTCTGTCAGCGTGCACTATTCGCTAGTATGGCTGGTGGCATCTGCTGCCCAACGGGTGGTGGTGGTGCTGGAACACCACCCAAAGATGCCAACATAGAAAAAGGGTCCCGCACCGGAACCTCATTGCTCAGTGGGCCGCCATCATGTACTATCTCAGAATTAAAACTAACAGTCTGCATGGAGGCATCCTGAACCAATGCAATAGGGTCAAATTATTTATACCTGGTGAGCTGACCAGGTTTGAGATAACATTAAAATTTTTGGAAACATACACGCAATTAGTTTTTTCATGCACTAAGTCGGAAATCAGTTGTCAGGGTCCTGGTGTATGGATACATCGGCTGCCACACCAAAACTAGACTCCCTAAACTAAAAACCACACTTGGTTCTCATAACACTACTGCTTCACAGAAAGAAAATATTAGAGTCATAAGTTTTGTGGTAGTACCGACTCCTCTGATACCAATTTATCACGACCCGTCCTCAGGGCCCGTGAGGTGACTACCCCAAGCCCGCCTTCCATAGGCCAGGGGCTGGCGACTAGCACCAAAGGCGTAAATCCCGATAACTAAGATGGAATTTCCTTTATAAAACATAAACACATCCAACCAGAGTACAAGAGGAAGTAATACAATAAGTACAAAAGAACGTTCTGAAAGGTAAATGGGCCAGAATACAAACCCAACTGAAAAGTACAACTACAACTGAACGAAAGTACAACAGAAAAGAAAATCACCTGAAAGATAGAAGCATCTCCTCAGTCATCCACCTCGGATCCTACCTGAAATGTAAGTACAGATAACCTCCTCAACGCTCTCTCCCACCAACCTCCTTCGAGTACCGTCTCGTCGTGAAGTCCACCTCCAGGTACTGACTCGTCGTGAGGTCCACCTCCGGGTACCGTCCAGTCCTCGTACACTCGGACTCTGTCAGCGCTGTCTGTCATCTGCATCTAATACAATGAGGTGTGGGCATAGCCCGTGCAGGGGTGAGTATAACGATAGTAAGTAGGGACCCCGAGACCCTCAAGGTCTCACTAAATCTAACAAGGATAACCACATAGAAGGATCTCAACAGAGAACCCTTACTTAGGTATAAGCCCCTAATTATACCTAAGTTATCAAGTAACCCATCTCAATCATGAGGAAACACAAAGGTTATGAAATCAACGGATGACCACTACTTAGGTATATGCCCATACATATACCCATGTTATCAAGTGTCCCATCTCAATCATGAGGTAAACACAAAGGTCATTGACTCAGCTCTAACCAGGATTTTCATTATCGAAACCACAACTGTTGGAGAAACTCCTCCTATGTGGAGTACAGTGGCCCTGTCACGACTCCGAGACACTAATTGCTAACCTTAGACTGCTGAGGTACTCCTCCTGTCGAGTACTGCGGGTATTCTTCCAAATACCGGGTTCTTCATCCGCTAAGGGTCTACGCCAAATTCTGGTCTCTCTCCCTAATAACCTACATAGGTACTCCTCCTGTTGAGTATTGTGGGTCTGCTGCCAACTACCAGGCGCTCCTTCCGCCATGGGTCTGCCGCAAAATACCGGGCGCTCCATCCACTAGGCTAACCGAATCACTACGAGTCGAATTGATCAAGCAGTCATCAGGTCTACAGCTACTTGGTCTCCGCACTCCGTACGCTCATCTCCGGGAGGGTCCGCTCCATGAGCTACTGGTCAATACTTCCAAGTGTCACGTAAAATCATGTGGAAGTATCTCAAAGGACTGCCTCATCATAAGGGTCTCAACACAGTAGACGACACGTCAATCAGACACCCGGTCTGTGAGTTATTAGCATTTCCGTTCCAGGGGCCTGATTGGATTTCAGGTACAATCCAACCCGGACATACTCCAACTGCATCCAAATCTAAGGTGATGTATGTCAAAAGAACCATATCATAAAGAGGAATCCAACATAGTCAACGACACATCAATCAGACGTCTAGTCCTTAATTTTTAAGTGTTTCCGCTCTGAGTTCCCGGTTGGTTTCGGGTCCGAACCAACCCGGCCGAAACTCAACTATATCCGGAACTCCCATGGGGTATACTAAAAGGGTGTGATTCTCAACAAGATTACCAGCGCCACTGAAGGTTTGTCAAATGGATGTTTGGTGCCAAAGATATGGCCAAGTAAGAAATGGTTCATTCGTGGGCTTGGGTCCGGTCCGACCCGGTCGGACCGACTCGACCCAACCCAAACTGGGTCGACCCGGTCAAATTTACTGTGTCTGACCCGACCCATTGGGTGGTTCAGCCTGCTAAGTTTTACCCCAGTCCGCAGGGCCTGACCTAATGGACCGCGATGGCAGTTCGGACCGATAGTCGCCACGTAGGCGGCTTGGTAACTCGGCCCGGAATACCGGTCCGGTTTGACTAGAAACACCGTAGGGGCGCCACGGGTCAGTTCAGAAGGCCATGGCCAAGAGACTAGTGGGCAGACAGCATGCAGGCACGGGCAAGCCGGTTGACCTCCGGGAAGGCTGAGGGTGCACCCGGCAGGGCGCGGGTGCACCGGGCAGGGTGCGGGGCGCGCCGGGCAGTTCGTGGGGTCGCGCCGACAGCGCGGGAACGACGCCGTGGGGGTGCCGGGTAGGCCAGGCAGGGCGTCACGGGGCGCTAGGGTGTGAGCAGGCCAACGTGGGGGTGCCGGGGTGCGCCGGGTAGTGCGGGTAGGGTGCCACGGGGGCACCGAGGTGCACCGGGCTGGCCGGGTAGGGCACCACGGGGCGCTGAGAGGTCTGGGCAGCGTGCCAGGGAAGCGCGGTGCTGGCCGAGAAACTCCAAGGGGGGCGCTGGGCTGTCCAGGCAACGTGCCAGGGAATCACGGGTAGCACGCCGAAGAGGCACGGCCAGGGAACGGGTACCGCGCCCAGGCTCTGCAGGGGCAGCGGGGCCTTTCCTCACCATCTTTTTCGGCGTCACCTCTTTTCCATACTGAGTTGCCGCTTCTAAGAACAACACAAGCATAACCGACGGAAGATGTTGGGCCATGTGAGGTTGACCTGAACCCTCCACGTTTAGGTGGATATCAATTAGATCAACAAGTACAAGATGGTTATTAGAAAAGTCCGCATCAATCCCTTTATACCCCTTGAAGAAGGTAAGAAAAGGTGGTCAAAATCAACCCAAATTTTAAACCCCCTACCTCGAGAAAGATCTGCGATAGCCAAGCATCATGGATGACGGTGTCGCGAAAGGGCAGATGTCGGCTCGTTGATGTCTTCGCAAGGTAGGAGATGAAGGTGATGATGGTCGTTGGAATTCTTTGCTTCTGTAAAGTGCCTTTGATCCCAGCTCGAGCGTCATTCGTTGGATCCGACACAAGGAAGACGTCGAAGTCAACGTTGTTCGTTGTGCCCGCACCACACTACCGATCCATGGTCGTTTGTCGGTGTCTCATCGGAGAAGAAGGAACCTTGGTGGTGGTGCACCAATGGAGGAAGGATAGGTTGAGAAGGAAGGAGAGGAAATTCTCCAGCATATCCCCCTCCCATCAAAGGCTCCTCTCTTAATAAAATATTAGGTTTTGCTAATATTTTTATTAACACATCCATTTAAAATTAAAACACCTCATTAATTAAATTGGAGGATTCAATATATTAATTAAGATGTTGTCATGAATTAATGGGAGAGGAGAAAGTGAAGAGGTGTGACAAAAATAATTAATAAAGTTATTAATTACTTTAGATGGCTTCATTAAGCTTGGGAGGTGGAGAGGCTTCACTCCAATAAATGAGTGGAGTTGTCATGTATTAAACTATGGGTGAGTTATGGGGAGATCAAGGGGGTTATGGGGGAGGTGAGGAGTTAGGGTATCGTGTGGGCCCCACAACACTAAACTCTCCCATGGGAGGTTAGGTGGGTGTGGGCCCCACCTCTAACTCCCCCTTTGTTAAAAAAACAACCTTGAATAAAATTTGTACACAACAAATTTTATTTAATTTATTCTAATCCCCAATTATTAAACCTCATCCCGCTCAAAATACAACTACGGAAAAGGTCCCCTTAAGCAATTACGGGCGCTGCGAGTTCATCGGAGTCCCCTGATTTCAATTCCGAGCACCAGTTCAAAAGATAGAAAAACCCGCTCGTTCGTTTACTGAATGTACCCGAGCTAAACTTTGGAAATTTATTCTGGGCACACCGTGCCTCAGAATCAAGTGCTGTCAGAAGCCACAGACTCGTAAAATTCTAAATAAATTAAGAAAAAAATTTCCTTGAAATTTCCAGACCTTTATATATGAATTAGTGTATGAATATTTCCTCAATATGAACTATATCTTATTATCAATTTGGAAGGAATGATATGAACCTATCACTATCAACCATAAAATACAATAACCATAATTTTGAAAAGTAAATGCAGTGGCACAAATTATTTATTGGGTTTAATACACAGGGATATATATAAGGATCAAACAACAGTGATGTGTTGATATTAAAAATTACTATCCAATATTAGGAAGAAATGATTTAGGAAAGGCTCACAACTGATCCTTGGTCTACTCCAACTTCTTATCTATCAACTCATTATTTTTAGATAAGACATATATAAATGTCAATAAAAATTTACCTCATAGCATTTTCATATGAAATGATCAACGCTATCTAAAAAGTGTATCTTTTAAATTATTTAACATCGAATAAAAAAATGAATCATTATTATAATTCTTCAGAGAAGAAACTATTCTCAAAACTTGGATATATGTGTGAAGATATATTCTAATTTTCTAATACCAAATTGTTGTGAATTTTATTTATATAATTCATATCTCTCCAAGGAATCCTTCATTAATTATCCCTTTAAATTTTCAATTTTTCAAATAATGATTATCTATAAAAAACTAGAATAATTCTAGAAACTAAAAAATTATTAATACATAACAACTTATATGAAAAAAACTGATTAAAAATAATCAATAAATTAAAAAATAATGGAATGATTCCTAATGTTGTGATCCGAACTTTTTAACATCCAACACTCCAAAAACTATTAACTATATTGCAATGTGAAAAACTCTATTGCGGTGTGCTGAAATTCAGGAAAACATTCATTTTGAAATAATAAAATATGTTCTTATATGACATACCTCATTGATTTTTTAATCTCTCAACAAAATCTAACTAAAGGTACATTTATTTTTCATAGGGTTGATACATTGTGGATTAGTGTAAAGTATTATGCTACGACCTATGTTTTTTCAACCTTATTCAAAAGAGGATACTATTCAGACCTTCATAAGGTTTTTTAAAAGTCCAAATCTTATTTAAATGTATACTTTGTTTTATATCATATTCTTTGAGGTGTAAATGTTATAGAAAATCATTAATTTATTCATATATAATACCCTTTGTGGCATAACTATCATGGTTGAATCATGTGTTTTTCTTCTCTCAGAAAATCACAACCCAATTACCTTAGATGTCTTACAATCATATGAAAATATCTTCAGTAAACAAATAAGAATGAAAGAAAATATAAAATCACACAGAGTCTGTAATATAATGTATTATTAGTATCCCCCTTTTATAAATCATGTTCTAAAAATATCTCAATTTAACCACCATGGTTCCAACATTCCCCCCTTTTGATTTTGTATAAATCCAAAGTGTATCTAAGTATCTGAATGAAATTATTATATAAATCACATTAAATAAATATAATAACTCACCTATCACACTAATAAAATATGGGAATAAACCATTGTAACAATTGTTTTATAAAATAATGTATAAAGTTACTCTTCGGACCTGAGAAACCACCTGACAAACACTAAACTTCTCAAAATTGGATCATCTTTGACCACAAGTAAATGATTTTATTAATTTACCCATAAAACAGATCTCTACATATTTTATACATGAATCTTCCCCTAAAATGTAGATATGAAATCTTTCATACACAAATTATTTACCCCTGATTTATCTTTATCTCTATCAAAAAACAATTCTAAGGATATTATTGAATTTATCAACATTCATCAAAGAGTCCAATCCATAGTTTCTCAAATTTTGCTCAATTTATAATTATATGAAAATAAAACCATAGGGTGTGTTCCTAAAAACCATAATCAACCCAATTAATAATTAAATTCATATAGGGAGAAATTTTTTTCTAAAATCCCTCAATTTGTGGGGGTGGTTGAACACTAAGGATTAATCAATTATTTTCAAATAATGGTGTGGCTAATATATAGAAATATCTTACACTTATTGTATTATTGAAATATACTCCCATTTTTAATTACTTTATACAAATTCTATATAATTAAATGGTAAAAAAACATTATTTTCATTATCCAAAAGTTTTTTACTTTATTATTTAGCAACTGAATCACACACTTTTTTCATAATGGGCTACCATAGAACCTTCAACATTGTCACCATGGTCATAAAACAATTTATTTATCTATAATAACTATGTACTTGACATTCTGGGTATAATATATATCCTTTTTATCCATATTGTGGTATATCCTCTCTTGTATCTTTTTTAGTAGGGATTTCTAACCATATTTACTCTCATACAAGTAGAAAACAACACCTCTTTGTCATGATATATATTATGGATGAAAATTATATCCATTAAATTTAATATATTCTACATTCTTTTTTTGATGCATATTCTTGAGACTCAGATGCTATAAATTGTTTTCTTCTTTCAATATAAAGAGATTTGTGTTCTTCTTTAAATCAGTGTGATATAAGTTTCCATTTGTTATAAAACAATTTATAAATGAATTTAAAGACTTAAATTTAATTAGGGAACCATTTATATTAAATATTTATCATTACATGAGGATAATAGTTGTCCCACACTTACTTTGTTATGTTGATGTCCATAAAAAATGAACTTTCATATTATTTGACTCATCACAAACACACATTGATTTCGAACATCATTTTTATTGAATGATAAATAATTTATAAATCAAACCATTTCATCCACATGAACATTCAAATTCTTCAACTGAATCATGTTATAAGTAATATTGGATGTGTATCCACTATTAAGAACAAATTTTCTTCTATAATTTCTGGATTTTAATGTAATATCAGAAGAGAAAGATTACTCCGTAATCTTTCATTAAATATATGAAATACCATGTCATGAAATCATACAATAAATCTATGAACTAGAAACCCAAATCAATCAATGTAAATTACCATGGGATGTTCCCAATCACCCATGGATGATAACTAGTTGTTTGGAACAAATCATACACTTTTGATAATCATCTCACCATTGAAGCAATTAATAGATTCCTTCCTAGAAATATTATATGACCTATATTAGTGTACAACACCAATGAATGTCAATAATTATTTCATTAATAAAACAATTTCCAAATATATCATGCAATATGAATAAGTAATTCAACTCATAAAATAGTTTATAAAAGAGAAACAAAGTGATTTCCTCTAGGACATATGTATTATTTTTGTTGATCCTTAAATTAGTAATTTTAGGATTTGGAATTGTTGAAGGTGAATAATGGATGAAATATTGGTTTATGGAGTTACTAGTTCAAAATGGTAAGGACCAAGTTTGTGGTGGAGGCTGTGGTGTGCCTTGTGAGACCTCTATGTCAATCGACCAAAGACTCCATGTTTGGTTACATACACGGTCTTCAGTGTAGTGTGTGAGGATTACCTCAGTGCAACACGACCAATATGGACACTCTCATTGTGTTATAGACTGATGAAACCTATTGTTAGGTAATAGAAAAAATATGATACTCCTAGGATATCTTCTTGGAAAATCCACCATTTTGTGGTGGAAATACCAGATCATGGTGACTGTGGCATAATAATTTGAAATTCCCAAATTATGGATGTTATTTTATTGGTGGTTATTCTATCTATGTACAAGCTTAGTTAGGGTTATAAACCAACCATTCACTCATTTACCATATATAAAACTAATTTATCTCCTATAATAGTCTTATATTTCATATTGAGCTTGTAATATTAAATTCTATTGTGAGTTCATCATTTATCGAGTAGTAGCTTAGCGTAAAACCATTATTATTATGATTTATCTTTATAGATCTTGAATCATGAGGTCTAAAATCATCCAATAGAATAATATGTTTTGTAAGAAACATGAAATTATATATTTTTGAGGTGATTCGTTTTATTATATAGTTTTTATCCATTGAAACCATTTTTTATTTCATGAATTTAAATGGACATCTAGATGATTCCCAAAGTATATTTGAAATTATATATAAATAATTTTAAATATAATGTTGTGTGTGATTTAACCCCATTGGAAATGAATTTTGATATAATGTGTTGATTTTGAGAAAATGATTTTCAATTTAAAACAATTAATTGAATAATTACATTGATGATGATTCTTACAAAAATAAGGAATAAAATGTTTTAGGGATTTGAAATGAAATGAATTGTTTTTAAACAAATGTGTTTAGAAAATAAACATTTCATTTTTTTCTTGGAATTCAAATGGTATATTTGAAATCTTAATTTAGGGATTATTGAATGCAGATCGATGAAAATGATTTGTGATGAATTATTTTCCCTTGATATATTTTTTTTGAACCACCCGGGAACCGGGGTAGTTAAGTGGGTAGTCCATAACAAGAACACTAGGCATTTTTTATATGTACGTAGATATAGTTTGATGATCACAATACTAATTTTTTTTATTATGGTAGATAATTAATTAATTTTGAAGGAATCTAATTTTTTATAGGTTTTGGAACTATAGATTTGTAAAAATCTAGATCCATATAACTCTTAGAGTGTGAGGATCCTTGAGGATTGATATAACAGGACCATTGATTATAACCATGGTGCTATGATTGAAAATAAATTATAAATTTTATTTTTTATAAATTTATTCATTCATGCATATTTTAGGATTTTTTAATCAATAAATTATTAATGAAATCCTTATTCCTTCATATTTTTTACTTTCCATTGAAATTATGTAAAAAAAAATATTTTATTATATATTGGGAAAAAAATTAAAATGCATTTTTATAAAAAAAATGAGCAGATTTTTTTTATTTTATATGGATTGATTTTTAAATTTTCTTGGTTGTATTCTACTAGTCTAGTTTTGGTCTCACCCTACCTAAGACTTTGGCTGTATATAGTTTTAATTTTATTAGGTCTAATAAAAAGGAAAACAATGCTTCAATATAATGGGTGTTGCTGATATATAGACCATGGATGTTGGGGTGTATTAGTATAGTTTGTGATCCATTTTTTATGATAAGATTCTAGTGGTTATGTAATATTATATCATTTTGGTTTTGTGCACGTTTTGGACTGTTGTTCTATCTCCGTTTTAATACTTACCTTTTTATGGTATATTTATCTTGTTGATTCTTTCTACATAGCGACTATATTTCGGTTTCTCAATTAGTGGTTTCATATTTTTTCCTATTATTAATGAATTATTTTCTCCCTTGATCACTCTTGACACCCAAGAGCTTGTATCTAGTCCATGAGGATTTGGAACTCCCTTTGAGCCTTGTCATTGCTAATTCAGTTATATATTTAGCTAATTATTTGGGTTGTTTTTTAAAAATTCATATAAAAGGATTCCACATATCCTCTTATATCTTGGAATGATATTTGGGATTCCTTAGTAGAAAAGGTATAATATATCCTTTACTTGAGAGTTAGGTTAGGAGTGAGTTTCTAGCTATCTCTCACTGTAGTGAGGCATAAGATACCATGTGTTGTGGGGAAAAAATTCTTTATGTTTTGATTGATCCAATTATAAGATTTCATAACATTTTTTATTTGAGATTCATGTTCCCAAGATGAGTTCTAACTGATATAGTTGATTTACTTGAAACTCTTGAATAATTTTTTATTATTATTCTTTGATAATGTCTAGTAACATTCCCCTAGTAATTTTTATTTTCAGTATTTGAGGGTGATCTGCTGATAAAACAATTTATGGAACCCTCTAGGTGATGAGAAACTCATAGTTTTTTTTTGTGAATGTGGTTCAATATTTGGTCCAAGGAGATGAACCTATCCTCATTTAGGATATAAAGGTAGAACCTATAAGATAGGATTACAATGAATAAGCAAGATAGTTTTTTAACAGAAACATTCATCATTATTGGGATGAAATGATCCTTAGAATATAGAGGATTGGTTAGGAAATATTGAAAAACTCTTAGAGCTCTTAGGGAAATTCCATTAAGGTGAAGTGTTCCCTAATTAAGATCGAGGGCATAAATATATATGGGGTGAAGTTATATTTTAGGAGGATAAAAATGGGCGTTTATAGTATAAAGAATTCATAACCTTTTTTACAGAGAAATTTTATTTAGATTTGATGGTATTGGATTTACATAGGGGTTTCTTAATCATTAATAAGGTTATTTGAGGATGACATAGTATAAATTTTTTATTATTAAAATTATTAGTTTTTACCTACGGTGTTTTTGAATGAGTAGTTGTAGGAACTAAGGTTTTCTATGGTTTTCTAATTTGATTTCCAATATTATGTATTTATAGCGAATCTTAATTATTATATTTGTGTTTTGGATATGACTAAGATAGTATAAATTGATATACATGATATTTCATGGTTGAAAAATGTTCTTTCTACTCTTAGTAGTGGCTTCATGTGTTCCTTAATAGTACTGATATTGAATAGCAATATTTTTAAAATATGTAATAGTGGTTTACTTTGATAATAGTCTTCATATAGATCATATAAAATATTTTTTAAAGGTCTAATGGCTTGTTTACAATAAAGTATGATTTTGAAATCAAATCATTCTAGTAAGGAGGAATAAAATATTTAAATCCTGCCTAGAAATTGCAGACACATGAAAAGGAGTTTCCATTTTTTATTTCACCACATAGTAGAATATGATCGGTTATAGTGACACGATTTATGGTGTAGTAAGATTATTTATGAACTGTTGTGTTCGTTCCACATGAATCAAGAATGAATCTACCACACATAGTGTTCAGGTATCTAGTGGTAACTAATTTTGGTATTGTGATAGTGGGCATACCATTTCTATTACATCATCTTTGGTGACTATTTTATTTGACACTAGTGCCTCCCGTTATTTTGTATCAATTCCTACGATGGAACTATTAAATCTCCTTATTGATCTCGTGTCTTATGTTATGGAATTTTCAACACCTTTTGGGACCAAGAGAGAGAGGAGTATCTAATGCCTCTCTTTTGATTTATCTTTATAGAATATAGAGATCATGTAATAGTGTATGGTTCGTAAAATGAAACCCATGTATGTTATACTTAGAATGGATTGATTTGTCACTCATAATGCTCTCACTAATTTATTTCATCAATTGGGGGACTATACATAACTAATAGGGAATTCTAGGACATTTTAAATAGAATGGGGCCTAAATAATTGTAGATATAGATCCTCTATTTTGTATTTGTATAGGATAATATCTTTTTATGTTTTTATACTAGAGAAGGAAGAATTATATAGTCAACTGAATTTAGCTGCTATTAAATTTTCAAAAGTTTTTCTATCATATATTTTTGGTCTTCCATTGAAGTTTGAGATGAACCTATATATTGAATTGTTTTTAGGTAATCATCCAGTATCCATCCCCTCTTACTATATAACATCAGTTAAACTAAAGGATTCGTAGGATTAGTTCGATGAATTGATGTCCAAAGGATTCATTCAACCCAATATGTAACTTTGGGAGAGAAAGATAATTTTCACCAAGAATTCTGATGGAACCCTTATCTGGTGTGCTGATTACCAAAATCTCAGTTGGGTTATGGTCAATAATGAGTACCTGATTCCCCACATTGATGATTTTTTTGACCTGCTTAAAGGAGTGATTTTTTAATATAAGAATGATCTTTGTACTGGTTACCACTAACTCTGGATCAAGGAGTGTAATATCAAAAAGATCACATTAAATAGTAGGTATATGGACTATGAGTATTCTATTAACCCATTTAGAATTAACAATTATAACACTATGGGTATCATACTGATGAGTCAGATAATCCACAAGAATCATTAATCTTTCATTGTGGTATTCATGGATGAAATCTTATTTTATCCAAAGAATGAGGAGGATTGTGTAATTTTTTTGAAATTATTTTGGGATATCTTGAGAATCAAAAAATTTATAAAAATATGTCTATTATCCAATTATATATTTAAGAGGTATATTCCATTGAGAATCTGGTCTTGACACATAATATCTGATTTAGTAATAAAAATATGAATTCTAAAATATCATTAAAGGAACGAATATCATTGAGATTTTGGTTTTTTATTAGGGTATTATCATCATTTGATAGATGATTTCTCTTATATGAATTGTTGGTTGAGACCTCTCACATAGAATTCATTAAAGCTTGTTTGGGATTTCAATTTCATACACCCTTTGATGAGTTAATGTGTATTTTGACTTCAGATTAAATGATGACTCTCCCAAGGATGAGAAAATCATACATTGTATTTTTTTAACACTTTATATTAGGGGTTGGGATATCGTATAATATAGGGTGATCATTCTATAGATATTAGTTCTTTTCAAATTCATCTAAATAAAAAGAATTACATGACTCATTATCTAGAACTCAAAGTTGTGATACACACTCTTAGTAGATATAGTCACAAAATATTAATGGAATAGTTTATCGTTTACTATGATTAGAAGATATTGAGTTATATATTTTCATATATAAATTTGAGTCCATGATTGAGGTGATGGGTTAGGTACCTGTAATATTTCAACAGTTATATCACCAAAACCCTTGGAAAGGGAGACCTTTTTGATGACACTCTCATCAAAAAGTGACCATCCTAGGATATAAACAAGTCATCAGGGAAGTGGAATCTCATGTCACACATTTCTCATGTGCGTTTTGATGTTTTAGAGGATGTGACTGGGTTTTCTCCCATAATCATTCAATTAACATCCTCAGTTATTGAGATGATCCTCCAAGGGAAGAATCTTGATGATGAGTTCCATGTTATGAAGGATAATTTATATTGTGGAAAGGCTACAATGAATCAAACATTTTTAAATGAAAAAACCTTTTGAATGAATAAATTCAGTATCAACAAAAATATTTATAGAAAACACATGCACTGTTTTGGTTACATTGGACCATTATATTCACTATACTTTCAAGTTTAAAAGATCATTAAACATCATAGTTGGTGATAATATAGTTGTTATATAGTGATTTAATGATTAGTATATATTAAGTTTTTTTAGAAATACAACTAACACAAAAGGAAGGAGATGTGTCTTTAACTTGTAGGATCATACCATTTGAATCACATTTATCTGAGCATCCAAGGAGGTAACATCATCGGTATATTACGTTGATATACCCATGATGATTTTCATCAAATAAAGTGTGATTTAAACCATTTATAAGATCAGTTCTAGCTTATTGATATCATAGATAAAACCATGTTCAACAAACCTAACCTAGAAAACCTCACCATTTCTCACATTACCATTATAGATTTCAATTTTATAATACTGGTCTATGTATCTAGACTCTAATAGTATGAATTTTCAATTTTTTTTAAAAAAAATAATGAATATAGTAATATTTTTTATTATTATTTTACATAATAAGTTTGATTAATATTTGGTTTTGATGTGATGAAACCTAATTGAATTTTTGGGAAATATAAATTTTTAATCAAGAAACTCTTTAGATTAAATTCAATATTTTTTTATAGAAATTATATTTTAATAAAATATTATTACTAAACAATATTTATTAAATAAAAATGATAAGGTAATTTTATGAAGAAAAAAAATAGTTCTTATAAGGTCTAGAAAGATGTTATTGTAAAAAAATCATGTTTTTCAGTAAAAGATAATTTTCATTTAATAGTGTAAATAAAATTAAAGAGAAAATAATCTAGTTAAAATAAATATTATTTTTGAAATCATCATGTCTAAAATATCTAACAGTTATTTTTTTATATTATTCAAATATAGTTTTAATTTAGGGTCAAAATTAAATACTTTATAAACATACATTTTGCATTATGAAATCATAATTACCCAAAATTGATTTAATAAATGAAATAAAATTTATCAAAGACTAAATATATATTTGAAGTGAAAAAAAATTGTTTTTATGTTATTTTACTAATTTTCTAAAGAGTTAATGAATCCTGTAAAACATAAATTATATTTTATAATTTTAAAATTAATTAATTATAATCATGACTCACTTCCATATCAAAAATGGTATTAGTTTAATTATTTATATGTTTAAACTTATAAAATAATGATATCCACTCATATTTTGAAGATAAAATGGGAGAAACTATAGAATGGTTTGTGATTGTATTAATTTATTATATAGAGTTCAGAAAAAACATTAATAAAGAATCCCCCTTTTTCTATATATACACACCCATTACCATTAATATTCAATAAAAATCACAAATCCTTAATTTTATGGTCATTTTACATACCAAATATTCCCTCAAATATTTTCTTAATTCCTCAATGTTCCATCCTCAAGTTTTAGGAAGTGATAATTCAAGTTAGGGGAATTCTCCACTTACTCTTTTTTCTGAAAGTAACTATTTTATAGAATCTACTTTAAATTTTGGGTTACAATGTTTTTATACTATATTATATTATCACATTGTTTCAAAAAATAGTTTTTCATCAATGATATACCTCTTTACCCTCTAATTATTCCATTTACTTAATCCACACGTATACTGTCATGCTACGAAATTAATTTACTAATTTTCTCTCTTGCACATGAAATTTTTTATATTATGAATACCCAAAACTAATTCTGTATCCATAAGTATTAACCTAGATGTAATTATAATTCATTTACTCATGGATTTAAATGTATGAATCTCAAACACCCATTCCTTAGGTGAAAAATGATTCAATGTTCATGTTTCTATACACTTATACACTCATTGTTTTTATTTAAAACCAATTCATTACTCTCCTTTGTTCGTTAATGAAATAATTTATTTTGATCAATTATCCTCACATGAATTAATAAATATTAAGGGTTCACCTGTATAGTGATTCAATTCATTCATTAATAAATTAATCTTTATATATGACCTATTTTATGATACTTTGTTGAATACCATTGGTAATATTTATTTCTGACAACTTATTGATAAAAATTGGTAATATACTTATGAATACATCATTTTTTTCATCTATGAACATTTCTTTGATATGATTCATGATTTTATTTTTTGATATACCTCATGATCTCATGATCATTTCTTATTGATATGTCTCATGGTCACAAACAAGATATATATTGTTTATTTAATTACTGGGATTTATAATCAACCCTTTTTTTAATGCATGTACCCATGATTTGAGATGCAGTAAAAGTAGTTTAATATAAATCTATTATGAATCCCTTTAAGATTACTAGAACAAATTTTATAATTTTTTTATTTATTATGTTCCTAATTTCCATGGATCTAATCCTTAATAGATTCTATGTATTGTTATGTATTTTACTATATTTGGAAAGTATTATTTATTAAAAATTCAAGACTCCATAGTCTTTATTAAATAATATTTTAGTTATATGTGTAAATTAGTATTAAAAACAATAGTATAGACTCTTGTGATAAGCCTAAATAGAGTAATGAAGGACCCCGGGACACCCTGAGAGGGGAGGGGTGAATCAGGGTGATAACTATTTGTTTTAATGTGACAGATCTTGTTCCCACGTTGGTAGGAATTTGTTGAACCTATATGATGAATATGATCAGAAAGAAAACATTCACATGCACAGTGAAAACGTAGCAATTTTTACCTGGTTCACCACTAAGGGATACGTCTAAGGAGCATACGCCGACAAGTTGTCGGTCATACCAAATTCCAATAATCTTTAATAATTGTGGATTACAAAGGTTCGGGCACAGTCACTCTATACTAGGCTCACTGCCTTTACAAAAGTTCAGGGATAGCTCACAGTGTCCCTCGGGTCACTCCCGTTGACTCCCCCTAGCTCACTGCCCTTGGTGAAGTCACACTCAGTTTATAGATGTGAAGGTCTCTTCATCATTGCAAAAGAATGAATCCTCTGTTGAATGTAGATGATCTCTTGAAGTCCAAATTTCACTCGATTACTAATCCCACTTTGCACCGAAGGTATCGGGAAATCTTCTAGTTTTTTTGCAGCTCCAAAAGAACTGGTGTACAACAAACTCACCTGGAACGCTTCTCCAAGACTGGCATGCAAGTTTCAAGACCGGCACACGAGTCACTTGCGAGGTACAAATTTAGTGCGCAGGTGACACCAACCCACTTGCGCTACACTACCACTTTCAACTACAAACTTACACGACGTTGCGCTTTTAACTACAAAACTGCCTTGGTCACGCAGACACCAACTGGCGCGCAACCTCTACTTGTGCGACCCAACTACCACTTGCGCCACTCAGCCACTTGCGTGAAGAGAGCTCGAAAAATCTCTATGTCTTGAACTTCATTCCAAATGAGGTGGGGTGGTACTCTATTTATAGGAAAACTGGACCCCCTGCGCGGTGGCGCGCAAGTGTCCTCACGATGCGCAAGTCCCGACGCGCAGCTCCAACTGCCCTAGCCTTTGTCGCACAATTAACTTGTGCGATCACACCTATACTTTCATGACCTACTTTCCATTTCCATATTTTGATGTTCTGATTATGAAGAATAGCCGGCGCGCAAGTTCCCAAACCTCATAGTCATCAGCGCACAAGTCCTTTCTTGGCGCACAGGTCACTTGCGCAACCAGCCCAAAACTTGCGCAACCCTTATCCCTTTGCCATTTTTCCATGTTCTGATCTTGGAAAACATATGGTGTGCAATTTTACTCTCTTTAAAGTACACGGAACTCAAGTCTCTTTGCCAAAAACACTTTTCTTTATTTGTCAATTTCCAGCCCAAAAATTTGGCAAACACTAGGAAACGATGCCACCTTCAATACCATTGTTTGCTTGAACTGTATGATCACTTTGCTGGTACACATTATGAACTTACACTGAGGATTGAAAATAAACACAAACCATACTCCAATTCATGCATATAAGTCCATGGTTCCAACAAGTAAAACATCATGTAATTTCAGTGGAGTATTCAAGAAGTGGTTTACATGAAAATACATCTCTGTATAGATACTAAATGTTGATGTGTATTTGACATAGGGGTACATATGGATAATAAAAATTAATATAGTGCATTGATCTAGACTCGATCATCACCCGATTCATGAAAATATATATTTTTTTCACTCCATTTTTTACACTTCTCGGAGATATTTTTGGTTAATCACATGCAATTTATGAACCATTATATACGATACTTATAACATGTAATTGTTATTTGAGACGATTAAAAATAATGACTTTGAGATTGTTTTTATTGGAATAAAAATTTCTTTAGAATTCAAATATTATAAAATGTAACAAATTTCCCCGTAAGGTTTTTCAGTTTTAGAAAAATATTATGAAATAGGTGGAACCAAATAAATTATTAGTTCAATATATGATGCACTGTAGAACTTTCTAATGTGATGGACAATAGAATTAAAAACATCATCAGTATGAACAATAAATTATATCCAGATCCGAATAAAAACTCCAATTACATTTATTGGATATGTTCACCTCAAAGGGAACAATATTTAGTTTTTTTTCAAAATGCATTAATGACCACCTTCTATTAGTGGAGCTACTGATCTATTAATTAATAAATAATGGATATCCTCTATTGGGAAGATATATTCTATTATTCATTTTTCAAATAAATATAATGTCACGTTGTTATTATATGACTTTTATGAAGAATATGATCTATAGTTGACACTAATTAAGAACATAAAAGAAAGGTAGGAGATTGATACTTAGTATTGGGATGAGTTTAAAAGAATATTTTTTAATAACTGATTTCCTAGTTACATGATATCAATAAATTGAGAAGGAATTCAAGAAGCAGAAGAATAAGGATTGTTAATTGGTGGGAATATATGAAAATATCTTTATAATACTTTCTTATTACACCTCCTTCATTTTTATGAATCTTAAGGGAAAATTTGATAGTTTTTCCAGCACATTGAGTCAAAATCTTGAGTGAAATATAGGAAATAAAGAGTATAAAATCTTTGAGTAGAATTTATGAAGATATATTAATGATGAAATGGATTTAATAGAATCAAATTGGTCACATAGGCCTAATGAAATTAAGTGAGTAATGGAGATAAACTCATGGAATAATTCCTATCATGAATGAGTAGTGAAGAACCTATATTTTCTCACGTGAAATAAATGATGGAATAAGAAATTGAGAAACTATATTACTTGTATTGTATTGTGTTACAAGTTTTTAAGTGAATTATATATATTAGAACAATTATAAAGAGGTTAAACCTCAATATCACAATGTAAATGAAATTTGGAATATTGTGAAAGTACAATATGAAGTTCAATTATTTAAGTATAGATAGCTTGTAATATTTTCAAATTAATATCCAAATATGACAATAATGTATGGAAACCACCATCAACCATATAAAAGGATTGAAAATAAAATTCAGGAAATTTTAATCATTATAGATGAATTATAGGCTCCAAATGATGTTGTGGATAGCACACTCATTATTCTATCAAAGATTTTAAGTACACTATTTAATTGTGGTTCAATACATTACATTAAGAAATCAATGTTTTCAAAGAATGTAGAATCAAAACACAATGTTCTAGATACAGATTTGTTAGATATATATCCAAGAGGTATTATCTGGGAATCAATGAAGAAAAAAACTCATGTATCAACATTGGTGAGTATAATATCATTACAAATCATTTAGTCATTCCTGTGGTGCAATTAAACATGAGATTTGTGTTGGAATGGATCTTGAATAATAATGATGACCTAAAATATACAAAAAATGAAGTATTAGGAGTACTAAATGAAAACCGTAGAGCTATTTTCTAATGGATAGATATTCCGACCTATGCATTATTTTGATGAATCTCTTATAGCCATATTTATGTATATGATTAGTTATGAGGGAGGTGAAAATCAAATCCTAAATATAAAAAATATTCACATAATTGAGGAATAATTGATGTTTTTCCTTAAGGGTTACCAAAAACATCTCTAAAAAGGTAGGTAGAGATAATAATTGAACTTATACATAGATTCAATTCATTATCAAAGACCCTATATAGAATTTCATATGAGGAGTTAGTGAAATTAAAGAAGAAACATCAAGATATTTTGGAAAAAATGTTTTATTCAACTAAGTGTGTCTCCATTGGTAAAATATTCTTCGTTTCTAAAGCATAATGTAGGTTAAATTTTTCTATTAGTTATATATAGATAATTTATTGGGATCAAAGTGGATAAAAAAAATACCACCTTACAAGGATTGGTCATTTTTTGAACAACATTAGGGAGCTCAATTATTCAACCTGGTTTATCTTCAATTTGGTTATAATCAATTATGGGTGAAGAAATAAGATATAAAAAATTATACCTTACTAAAATGCATTGTATTAGTATGAGAATATTATGCCCTTTTCTTGGATAATGATCCTTCTATATTTATGGATTCGATTAATAGAGTCTTTATGGACTACTTTGGTATGTTGTTGGTTATATTTAACGATCATATTATAATATATTTAAAAATTCATGATGAACATGAGGATAATATATTGGTCATTTTAAAAACTCTATGGAAGGAAAACTTATTTGGTAAATTTATTAAATGTGAATTATATTTAAAATTTATTCATTCTTGGGGAACATCAAGACCAGTTAAGGATTCTAAGTTGATTCAACCAAGGAAAAGTCCACAGAGGAGTGGTCACATCTTACTACTTTAACAGATATTCATAGATTCCATGGTTTTGTAGGATACAATATAATGTTTTTTATAACGTTTCATTGATTTCAAATCCACTAACCATCTTAAATATAATGCGAGCTATGTTTATTTGAACCAAATAGTGTGAATAAAGTTTCATTGAACAAAAGATAGGTTGGTTAGTACACGCATTCTAACTTTAATATCTAATGGGGATATATTTTTATTTCGTAGTAATGCATTATAAAAGTGGATTGGATGTGAACTCAAAAAAATAATAGTGTAATTTTATATTAATCAAGATATTAAAATTCTCTTTGAGTAGAATTTTCTTACTAATGAAAGGGAGATAACTATTGTCATGTTTTACCATAAGATTCATAGAGAATATATTTTCTGCTAAATTATATATATATATATATACCACAATTTTTTAAGTATATATTTAAATATATTAATCTCAAGATTAATCAATGAATATGGTTATACCTAATGAATGATTTTGATTTCAGTATTCACTATTATCCTGGAAGGTCAAATAATGCAGTTGATGTTCTTAGTAGAAAAGAAATTGCTACTCTGTTAGTGATTTGGACTAAGAAAGGCCCTATCCTAATGGATATTTAATGGATGGACTTATAAATTTTAATTAATGGGAATAAATCCTACCTTTCACAAATTATTTCACAAACATTTATCAAATAGAGGATTATGGAGCCACAAAGGGATGATCTGGAACTTCAAAAGAACAAAATAGCTATAGAGGAGGGAAAGCCTGATGAATTCCATATTGATAAAGATGATTTAATTTTATTTTCAAATAGAATTTATGTGTCTTCATCCCCTGAGATAAAAAAGAGATATTATATAATTCCCATATCTCATTCTTCTCACTATATCATTGGAATACAAATATGTACTGTGATTTTCCAAAACACTTTGCTAGGACAACATAAAGAGGGAAATCACTAAGTATAATTAAAATTTATTAGTATGTCATCATGTTAATGAAAAAAATTGATTTTGAAGGGGTTTAAGAAACCATTTACCATCCCCAATTGTAAATCAGAGATCATAACCATAGAAGTTTTCATTAGTCTCTCAAATATATTGAAACGATACAATGCGATAAGGGTTGTGGTAGAGAAACATAACAAGACTACCCAATTCATCCTTATTTAGAATATTTCTTTCGTGAGAGAATTTCTATGATTCACATAAAGAAATTGAGGATGATGCATGGGGTACCACTTTCAATATTTTATTATCTTGATCCTAGGATCACATCATAATTTTGGGGAAGTTTTCAACATGATTTGAGTATTGAATTAAATTTCCTCATAGCCAATCACTCAAAAAAATGATTTCCAATATAAATGGACTAGTGATACACTCAAAAAAATCTATAAAATTTCTTAATATAATTCTATGGTGGGTGGGATGGATATCTCCAATTAGTTGAGTTCTCTTACAATTATATCTCCCACTAAAGTATTCAAATGGCTCCATATAAAGCACTATATGAGAATTAATATTGAGATCCAACCTTTTGGGATGAATTTTTTGAATTAAAGAAACATGGGTATGATCTTATGAAAGGGATAAAAGAAAAATACATTCTATCCAAAAATATATAAAGATTAACAATGTCAGTGTAGAGGATATGCTAACAATAGTTATGGGGTCATAGAGTTTTATGTTTGAGAAAATGTATTCTTTTAAATTTCACTATGTATGAAATTCATGCTGCATAGAAATAATGTAAAGATTATACTTAGGTACTTTAGGAAATTTAAGATCCTTTATCACATATTAGTAATAGCCTATAATATTGGAATTATTCCAAACATAGATCATGTTTAGGATATATTCTAGGTACCTCTCCTGAGAAAGTATATACATCAAATCTACCTTATATTTAATCCCGTGGTGGAACCACTAGAAAATGTTATTTCATTTGATATCTATCCATGGAAGTTCTTGGACTATAGATAAAAAGTTATATGAAATAGAGAACTGACATAGTCAAAGTATTGTAGTAGAACCACAAGTTTCATGGAGAATTTTGGGAGCCATAAGAGGAGATGAAATAGAGGTACCATTATCTATTTTAGTGTATTTATATTTCTAGAGAGAAATTTATAAATAGGGGAAGAATTTTACAACTTGATATTTTATAAATGAAACTCCATGTTGATTGAATAAATGCCTTATGAAGTAATTAAGTTATTTAAAACATATATACTATATTGGTTAATTTGGATGATTATAAATTATATCATATCAGAATTTAAATTCCATTAAACATCATAATAAGTTATAATATTTCTGTTATATAGTTACTATATGATTATTTTATATTAAGGGTTATTATTAATCTAATTGACATGGAATGAAACAAAAATGGCATCAACCATTAAGATAGTACCAATTAAAGCCTTCCTGTAAGGGAGATAACATAACTGAGATTTAAACATGACTAATCTGAATCCAAGATTGAATAAATAATGCATGAGTGAAACTATTATCAGATATTCAATTTCATTGAGACAACAACCCAAACCATGTACACCAAACCACCCAAAGAAAAGCTCACCACTACACACCTTACCCTTATGATTTCATTGGTGTAATAGAGGTCTATGTATCTTGACCATATGAACATGAATTTTTATATTTATTATTTTTAATAAAATAATGATTATATTAATCATTTATTATTAATTTAAATAACGAAGTTGCTAAACGTTTGGTTTTGATACGATGAAACCCGAATTGTATTTTTTTCAGTATATTGTTTCATTCAAGAAACTCATTTCAAGGACTTCAAGAATTTTATCAAATAATATATAAATTAATAAAATACTATTATTAAACCATATTTATTAAATATGAATGATGTTATAATTTAATAAAGTGAAATATAATTCTTATAAGGGTTGGAAAACTATTATTGTCAGAAAACCAATATTTTTCATAAATATAGATTTTTATATTTAAATTGTAATAGTTATAAAATTTTCAAGTTAAAATAAATATTTTTCTAAATAAACATGAAAAAATTAGCTAATACAAATTTTTTTTATAAATTTTTGAAAACTGTCAATTTTTTTTGGTCAAAATTGAATACTATATAAATATATGTTTTGTATTATGATATCATAACGAACCAAAGAAGATTTAATATATATAAAAAATGTATTATATAACAAATATATATATTCCCATTAAATTAATGTGTTTTTTATTGTTTGATTAATTTAATAAAGCCTTAATGGATTATATAAAACCTATATTTTATTTTAAGTTTTTAAAATTAATTCCTTATAAAAATGACTCACTTCCCCATCACCAGTGTATTATTTTAATGATTTAGGTTCAAAAAATTATAACATAAAAGATTCCAAACAAATTTGGCTGAAATCACACGAAAAACCATGATATGATTTTCTTTCTAGATTTATTTACTATGTAGAATCCCAAACCTCAATAATAAATAATTACTTTTTTTACTACACATTTGCACAAATTTCCAATAATCTCAACTAAAAAAACATGATAAAAAATTTATGGTCATTTTTCTTCCCAAATAGTCTCTCTATAGTTTCATTAACTTCTCAATGTTCCATCCTCATGTTTTAGGAAGCAACAATTCAAGGTCACATAATTATCCACTTCCTCTTTTCCATTCATTTACATATTTTGTTGAATGTATTCTAGAGGTTGGGTTAAATTATTTTTGTACCCTATTTTATTATCCATGTTACTAAAAATATATATTTTTTAAATGGGATCCCTATATCATTTATCATTAAGAAATTTCCTTAATCCACATTTATATCGTCATTCTACCGAGTTCCTTTATTGAATGTTTGTATTGCACAAGTAAAATTTTTATAATATGAATACCCAAACTATTTACTTATTAATGATTATTAAATAATATTTTAGTATAATTTAATGATTTAGAAAATTTTATGTATGAAAATTATGCTCCCTTTTCTTAGGTTAAAAATTATTTAATGTTCATTTATTTAAGAACTTATATACTCAATGTTTTTTATGAAACTCATCCATTACACTCCTCATGTTATTGAAAACATGAATAATTTTGATCAATGTCAATCACGTGAATTAATACATTTGGTGGGTGAACCTTTATATAAATAAAATTAATTGGTTAATATATTGATATCTATATATTACATGTTTTACAATTCATTAGTGTATAACCTTGGTAATTGTGATTTTGAAACCTTTATCATAAATGTTATTGATATTCTTATGAATGTCTTTTTTTATGATGTGGAAATATTTCTATGTGGTCATTCGGTATTTTTTTATGATATGCATCACATTCTTATGATAATTTCTTATTGATATTCCACAAGGTCACATACTAGATATCTCTTTTGTATGTTTTGTTACTGGAATTTATGAAAATCAATTTCTTTTGATGCATGTCCCTAGGATATGAGATTATATAATATTAATTTAAGATGAACCTATGATAAATCCTCTCACGTTAAGTAGATCAACATTTATGTTTCTTTTTATGTATTATGTTCTTAATTTCTAATAAAATGAACCTTTAAATAGCTTCAGTATTTTAAAATGTTGTTCTATATATGGATTTTTTGGTATTAAAATGGTGGGATTCCATAGAGACAATCAGCAAATGGTCACAATATCTTTTGGGAATCCTTTTATTATAGAAACATCATGACTTTCCATTGACTTTGAGAAAGATAATCATAGTGGATTTTTATCATTCCCAGTGGAAAGTGCACATAAGAATAGTATATATGCTTTATGATATGAGTCATATATTCTGGGGTCTAGGTAAAAAAAGGCATCCTTGATTTTGTTTCCTATTTCTATACATTTTATCAGATCAAGGTTGGATATCGGAAGTATTTGGTTCTCCATGAACCATACCCTATATTTTATTTCAAATGTGATAACATATAAATAATTTTTTCCTAGCTTACCATGTACCCCTTGAGTAAAGAATTTGATTTGGGTAGTGATTTACTAATTTACCAAATTGACTCACATTATTATAATTCATGAGATCACCAAAGATACAGATTTGGGAAATCTATAGGTATAGGTTTTTTTGGACATAAGAAGTTATATATTCTATTTTTTCTAACAGATATCCCTAGTTTATATCTTAGTTTTGGGGATGTCTCTAGGAGGTGATGGGATCCACAGTCTTGTTGAACACAATATACATTCTTTAGACATAGGGTTAAACAAAATAGTTCATATATATTATGGAAGACATGATTTGAGCTTGTTTCCTTAACTTCAAAAGTGAATGGGATTCCCATTTGTGGTTGGTTGTGTTGTCATAGAATAGTAGATACCAGTATTCTATCAAAACGGAACCCTTTGAGGCCTTATTAGACAATACGTGTACATTTCTACTCGGTTCATTGAATATTGGTGAAGCTTCCCTAGTATGACCTAGAATGGACATGTAGACAATAAAAAATATCGAGATGATTCTTCAAAGGATGGAAATGGATCAGATCTAATATTAATATTATTTTCATCTTCAATTATTACCTTTGGATTTCTATGTTGGTGAATAGGTGTTGTTGAGTGTCTCTCCTTTACTTGGTCATTCACATCTTGGAAAATATGGGATGACGGTAGTGAGGTATGAGGGATATTTTTAGGTTATTGTGCAGATTGGGAAAGTGGAAAACCATTTGTTCTAACCAGAAAAAATTAATTCAATCCATGAGAAGTTTCATGGAATGTAGCTCATTATATACCCTTTGATCCCATATCTTATTTTGAATTTGTTGGTCCTTAATGTTAAACCTGATATGGCCATTAATGATTAGAGAATTTAGATTATTTATTAAAAACTAAAGGATTTTTGGGGGAATTATGTACCGTTCATATGAATCTGTTGTAGCATAGTATAGATTCACTTGAGACATGAGAGTTTGAGATGATTTTGAGAGATCATTGACCTTGTCTCTTATGGGATAAGTATTCTTGATGAGGCCTTTTTTAGATAGAATGATTTTAATGTGTGGAGTATTTTTAGACCCTTGGGGTCATTGGAATGATTTCCATTGGTCATTATGTTCCTTTTTTTGTCTTACAAGTGTTGGTGGTTCATGATGAATTAAAAATTATTTTTAGAAGACTTAATTAAATCTAGATAAGATCATGGTCATGGTGGATGTCATGGTGTGTCATTGAACCCCCTCAGTCAAATAGAAGAGCTAGTAAGCCCAATTATTGGCTTTGTATTCAACATGATGTATTAGGAACTCATTAAGGACCATGGGTAGTATGGCCACCACCATTCCATGGCGAAATGAATAGTTTAAATATTAGAAAAGATTTTTATAAATGCCTTTTCCTTCAACCGTGGACTGTCTCCTATGAGAATCCACCATGTGTTTTTGGAAAACACCGAAGTAGGGTGAAGGTGGTTTCAGAATTTGAAATTCCTAAATAACAACTAATGTTATAGGGGTAGTTACTATAACCTTTTATAATATTAATGAGGCATTTAAGGTGTATTTTGACTCAATTACCCATTATTAAACTTATTTAACTCCTCCATTTGACTCATATTTTAGATAAATCATTTTTACAAAAGATTATGGGCATTTATATTTCTTCAAGTAATAGTTTTTAGTGACCCCTTATTTCTCCGGAATTCTTATTGTAGATATTGTATTATGAGGACCGACACTATTTCTCTCCCATTATTTGTATTAGAGGCCACATTTTATTATTTGTTCTTCAGTTAAGTGGTTACATAATTTAGTCCCTTTAAATTAAAAAAATTCTCCTAAATTTGGATGGATTTTTACATCATTTTCTATGTATCATTCAAGATTATTGGTAATGTTTTTCAAATTTAATAGTCTACATAATGAAATCAATTTTGGGAATGGATTTTTCAATAATGTGTCAAAACCTAGTAAATTATATTCAATCCAAAATAATGATTTGAATAATGATATTGTCGATTATTTCAAATAAGATAAGTAATGAATTGTTTTATATTTTTAAAAATAATGAAATTATTTTGAAAGGTATGAGTTTTCATGAAAAACATTTGATTTTTTTCTTCGAAATGGAATTGAATGTTTGAGATTATTAATTGGGGAATCTTGAATAGTGATTGATTAAAATGATTTTAGATGAATGAATTTTCCTTTTTTTATTTCTTTGAAGCATATGGGAGCCTGGGTAGTTAAGTAGGTAGTCTATGATAAGAATACTATGCCTGTATTAACACAGCCTATAAATATATGGTTAATGAAAATTCAAAGTAAACATTGATGATTGTAGAGAGATCATTTGTTGTCGCATACTTTTATTCCCCCTCAAACTAAGATATATGGATGTGTGTAAACCTATATAGGCATAAAACCAATAGTTTGAGGATGAGTGAGACTTTATATAACTAACCCAAAGAATATAACCATTTTTTATGAATTAATGTTAATTATACATGATATTTTTTAAATAAATAATTTATTCATGAATGTTTTAATGAAGTAATTAATCGTGGTTTTTATTTAAATTGTGATCAATTCCTATGTTATACTTTCCATTGAAATTGTTTAAAAATATTATCTTACTTATTATTATTAAATAACTTAAATGGACATGTTTTATTAAAAACTATGCACATCTGGTTTATTTTATATAGAATACAAATAAAATTTTTCAATGGGATCCTACTGGGATAGTGTGGTTCAGACCCTTTATATGCCTTTAGGAATATGAAAAAACACTTTTTCTAGGTCTATGAAAATGGAAACCACTACATGGAGGTAGTGGGTGTTCTTAATAGTAGTACCTTAGGAGTTAGTTATGTTAGATTGGTTTGGATCAATATGTTATAAAAATTTATTAGTGGTGACTTCATCTTTGGTTTATGTGGTTTCTTGATTGTTGTTCCATATTAAGGTTTGTAATTTCCTTTTTATAGTAAATTTATATTATTGAATGTTTTAGAATACCTACATTATTTTTGTTTATTATCCACTTATTTATTATTTTTTCTCTATTATTATCATGAAATCATTCCCCCTGACTGTTCTCGATTCCCATGTGATAATTTCCATCTTTTGGGAATTTGGGAATGCCCTATGGACCATGTCAGGGTTGATTTGGGGACCGATTTAGAGCATTATCTATGTTAGTTTTTTAAAAAAATATTATAAAAATAGAATAAAAGATATTAAAGAAATCAAGGCCATTATAAAATAATCCAAAATTAGATTTAATACTGAAATCAATAATGATAATCAACGTGACTCATTGTCACACTCCAGCTCCCACATGAACATGACGAACAAAACCTGAGAACTAGACAAGAATGAGACTAGGTCAAAGGTACCTGAAATGAAATATAAGATTCGTATACACTGAATGGTGTATGTAGCGGGTGATAAAAACCAATTCTAGTAGGATCATAAAAAAATGATAGTGAAATTCCTTTTAAAATAAATTTACAACACACTGGTATGAAATCACAATTATGAAGTAGGTTTTTTCACAATAATGAGTATGAAAATATCACCTTGTTAATACCCATTTCATAGTTTCCACCCCATTTTATAAATGAAACAATTCATATGAAAACATCATTTTGGGTCTTTAATTTCTTTTAAAGACATCTATTACTAGTTTTATTCCCAATATCATTTGAAGTACCCCTTTGAAAATTGTTTAAATGAAATATAATTAAACCATAACAATCTCAAATAAAAAAAAATTAAAAAAAAATTAATGCACCACTTCAATGATGGTATTTAATTACAATTCATGAGAAATAAAGAATATATCCATTTGTTTTAATAAAACTAAAAAAATAGAATGTGAATCCTCAATGGAAGTCATCTAGTATCATGGGAAACACTGTAATTCTAATAGTGCAATGGTCTGATACTTTACCAAATACACAAGACTAAATTAGGGCATATTTAACATCCAAACCCTAAAAAGATAACAAATTTTGATCACAACATCTTCCTTGGAGGAATTCCCTTATCCTTGATAACATCAATATTGGGGACACTAGATAGTGTATGAAAGTCCTTTTGTGGCATAAAGTTATGCGTTACACTCAATGTTTATTAATCCCATAAATGTAAAAATAGGAAGAAGGAAATCCAAAAAATCATATGATTCATCTTAAATAAAATCATAAATATTAATTCACCTATAACTCCTTCATAATAAATATCCCCAACCATGTCATCCACATCATAATAATATACAATATCCACGTCATGGGTCATAATCTATATAAAAACTGGAGGCCTAAGAAGGGCTCATATACACACAATTTGAAACCATTTTATAGTGCTAAAATACCTTTTTGAAAACTAACTTAGAATGATGAGTAACTTTTATCCATTGAAATCCATTTCAAATTTCTAATTCAAATTGATTTTTTTATTCCTTTAACATATATATTTAAACTACATAAATGAGATATTTTTTTAAATTTCAAACTATCCCATAGAAATCCCAATTTACACAATAAATGACCTAGACACAATCAAATAACATAGTATATCATCAATTTAAATGAAAAAGGGATTGAAAACAATTTAGAAAAATATGGCACGAAAATACCATTTCTAAAATCAAAACCATATAAAATACTCATAATACCAAGTAGAAATTCAACACAAACCCATTTTTAAATCGATTTTTAATATCAAATATATAAATAATTAATAATTAAATCATTTAAAAATATGATTCAACAGATGAAATTTCATGTTAATGAGACATGAAAAAAAATTATATCAAAAAATGGTGATCAGGTGAAAATATTTCTCCTTAGATAGTGAGCAATAAAACAAGAAGTGAGGTATCCTTCATAAGAATTTCAATGAAAACCCCCATTACTAAACCAATATTAACCCTAAATCATAGTATGGAAATATATAGGATTCATAGGATAAATGAAACTAGAATAAAATTTAAAAATGATGAATAATGAACGAAAAATAAAGATAATAGATTTTATATTTATAAATCTACTTGAAATACATAAATTAAAAAATAAAAATTGAATGATAGGGGTATTAAGAAATCCCAATGCGTATCCTAACAAATTAAAATTAAGTAGAGGTGTAAAAAGGGGAATTACCCATTTTAATTTGACTAGGGAAAAAATAGGTAACTCAATTTTTAAAATACGGGAAACATTCACAGATATGCCACAAAGTTTATTAATCCATGTATTGATCCTACAACAATCACAATAATAGGGCTAAGAACCTACATTTTCAGCTATATAGTTTACCAACTGTGTTCCCATATTGTAATACACAATACAAAAAGTAGTCACATAGGTTCATGGTCACTCCCCTAGGATCTATTAGTCATTCATAATCCATGTACTAATCCATAATCCAAGAATAACTAACATAATTAATAATATAATTCTCATGTTTTGGAACCAATCATGTGATACCCATGTATAAAAACTATTAAAATAAAAAATTCACTAGAACAGTCGCAATATTAAAATTCATGCATGATTGAACCTATCCCATGTTGGAGAACTGTTTGAGAGATGAAAAATTATAAAATTTTAAACATAAGAACATAAATATCTCTAAGAACATAAATTATTATGAAATAATATAATATTATATTAAAATAGTGACCAAGTTGATATATACATAATTGATATGATACATCTAATGATATCATTTAAATATATACCATATAAAAACATTAATCGTATTATTCTTATTAAAGTGGTGAAAATGTGTGTCCCAATGAATTTGAGTTCACCAATATTTTCTTTATCCTATTTGTACATTTATATATTTGTTTTTATATTAATTTTTTTGAACAATTGTTTTATTTATGGGAAATGTTAGTGAAATAAAAATATTACCAATAAAAATAATTTAATCTTTACAGTGAAGGTTATGTTCTAATTCCTTTTTTCCTAATTCTTAATGATTCAACTTTGAAACTGTTTTCCTCTAATTTAAAATAATTCATCACGAGGCATTGGTAACAAAAAAATAAATACTTTATCATGGGATATATTATTCCTGAATTTATATCGGTATATCTATATCTATCTTGTAGGTTTTTAGTCTTTTATACACTCTCTATGGTTAGTAATTATCTATCACATTTTTTATTCTTTTATTACTTACAATCAGAATCCTAGGATTGAATTTTTCATCTTCAAAATTAACTTCACTTACACCGATGTGTTTGAATTTGTGGTAATAAGTTTTTTCCCAAATTCCTTTTTACACATTTAACCATTTATATTAGCTATGTATTGTAGAAATTTTCAAAATCTTGCTTCTTCCTGGAACACGGTTTTTAATTTCAGCCATCATCATCTTCCCTCAATGTCACTAAAAACTCTTCCTGGGATTAAATTTTATTTTCCCTCCCTTTAATACAAAAAAATTATTTCGTTAATCAATAATGTTTTTTCTTTAAATTTTAGTCACAAATCCATACATTTTTTAATAGTTGTTAAATTGACACAAATTGTTTGACAATTTTATCTAATTGAGTGATTTTGGTATTATGTAATCTAAATAACTCATCAGAATCATTTTATAATCCACTAAATTTACAATTATTATTCCTTTTCCATTAATGCTCCTCAAGAGCACAATTATGATCAACCTTAACATCAATGAAACCATAAAATTGACTTTCATCCTTTGTGTGGGATTAATTTTTTTGATAGTTTCCATATAAAATCTTCTATGTTTGACTAAAACGTAGTATACTATTCTTCAACAAAAAGCTCATCATAATCATCTTCCTTTGTCATTATGATTTCATTGAAGAATATTTTTCAATTTGTTTCCAAATTTAATTCTAATTCTATATGATGTGACATTATTTACTATTTTGAGTATTCAAACTTGTCCTCTTCACATTCATTTCTTCTCTAACATATCTCTATGATGAACATTACTTTTACACATAATAAATAATTAAATGGTAGATTTACATCAAATCTTCCTTTAACTTGCTGGAATATTCCTATTATAAGTGATTAGAAATTAGCACTAATATCTTCTAATTAATTTACATATTTTCATATTTAAA
Organism: Viscum album; assembly: GCA_963277665.1. Lineage (NCBI taxonomy): Eukaryota > Viridiplantae > Streptophyta > Magnoliopsida > Santalales > Viscaceae > Viscum > Viscum album. The sequence goes on along the minus strand of OY728146.1, from coordinate 1,759,686,895 downwards.
TATTGTGTTTGTAATTAAATTCCATTTAATTTTGTGAATGGACTAATTTTTTTTAGATTCACTTATATTTTTTAATCCACCATATTTTTTTCTAAATCAGAAATTGATAACTTTTCAAGGCTTTTTTCTTATAAAAAAATAAAATAAAATTATTTGATGGTGGAAATATCGTTACAATTATTTTCATAAAATTAAAATATTTTAAAAAATCAATATGTTAATGAATATATATAAAAAATTCTATTTGGTTAAAATTTATTGATACTCTTACATGGATGAATCTCTGAATAATGAAAATCATTTTGTTGAAATTGACTATTCATGTAAATAAAACACAAATCAATTGAAATATCTAGAGGGGGAGGTGAATCAATTATTGAAAATTACCTTTTATATATATTTTGAAACAAAAAACTCCACCTATTATTAGGAATGAAAAGGATATAATTTGTGCACAGATACCTGATCACCTAGTAGGAATAATAAATTTACAATGATTACCACTCAAAATGAGATGGCTAATCTTTGGTATGTATTAGATTCTATAGAAATCATATGATCCCCTAGTACAAACAACAATATTACGAATGAGTCGGGTTTATCATTGTACTCTTATTAAACCTATGTCAATGGACTATGTGTGTGATTCCCACATATTTACAATGATATTAGAAATATTTTAGCATCATGAGTGGAGTCATATAGAGGAGGACTCCATAAAGTTATTCATTGTTATTTATTTTTTATATCCTTACTACTAATTGTTCTGTAGAATCTATACTATTATTTCTTATTCTTCTTTTGTTTTCAATGAACATGAAGTATTTCAATTCAGTTTGTATACAACTATTATATTCTTTTTATTATTAACAACTCTAAAAAAATATTTTATAGTTGAAACATGTTTCTATTTAGAAAATTTTAATACTAAATTTAAGAAGTAGATAAATTCTATTTCCTAAAACTAAATTCAACTTCATAATCTTCCTTTAATTTTCTCCTCTTTTTTTAAAAATCATTTTAGGCAATAGTTGTGTGATTTTAATATTTCACAGAGAAAATAACATATTTCTCATTAAATATTAAAGAAATCAATTTCATATTTGTTATCCATTATGATTATAAATGAATCATTTCATTTAATCCATTTAATGGTTTTTAAATTCAGGGGACTATTTGTATAAGTATTGATCAAACATGAGTTTTTTTTGAAAAAACGACAACAATTTTGAGTATATATTTTTTAAATTATTTAATTCTTATATTAATATAATATTATCTTAATAATATAACTTTAGAAGCTGGATAAACCTTATGAATATGAGAATTAAATTATATGAAAACCCTGCTTTTTATTACAAATTAAACATGATTCATTACATGAAACTTCACGTGATACAAAAAAGAAGATCGAGATGTTTAGTGTCTTTGGGTCTTAGGATCATTACATAAAAACTTAAAACATGAAATACAACATCTTTATTGAAAACTTCCTTTACATGACCACTAAATTCCCTCCTACATAGCATTGCATGGGATAACCTGAGAACATGCATAAGAAAAGGGTGAGCTATAAAGCCCAGTAAGGGAGTACACATAGAATAAAATGAGGAGTAAAATACATGTTAGGCAATAGGCATGTCAATCGAGCATTAGATAAACATGAACATAAAGGCATGATAAAGCATGATAATCATAACATGGAAATGTTGCAACAACACTTAACATTGAATTAGCATGAGCCGTGGCTCATTGCACATGGAGCATGAGTAAACCCTCATTGCACATGAAGCACGAGTAAACCCTCGTTGCACTTGAATTAGCATGAGTCAACACTCATTGCACATGACGTATCATGATACTATACTTTACCTAATGCATTGGAGCGATATAAGGGCGCACCCTTCTTAAACATTTCATTTCATGCATAAGTGTGCCACATGGATCATAAAACATGGATTCATAAAACATAATCATTTATTCCACGATAAAGGAATGTGGAATTAATACATGAAACTTGACAATCAATAAGTAAATTTGCATAAAGGTGAATACCCTTGATGTAGAAATGGGCATGGTATTCACTACACAATGACATTGGCTTAGAAAATCGGTGCGATTTCGGCAGGGTAACGACGTGACATAAGAATTCATAAAAAAGGTTGATGAGAGAGAAAGGGGTTCCTCATCGTATTTACATGTAATGGACCGTAAGGAGGTCATATATATACATGTTCCAACAATTGCAATGGAATCTAGATTCATGATACAAAAGTATTGCTTGAATATAAAAGAGGAGAGAGAAGTGCCTTTCGAAATTTCGGCATAGTAACGGGTGTACATGGGAGACATTTAATGAGAGAAAAAGGGGTCTCCCATCATTCAAACAATAATAGGGCAGTATGGGGGAGGTTCAAAACAGACCCCAACATTCATAATTGATATTAAAAGGGAAAAACAACTTAATGAAAATTGACAAAAATGAGAAAGGAAGAAAAAACCCTTACTTGGAAGTGTGCTTCCAAAGGCTAGAGAGAGGCTTCTGAGAGGATTCTTGGGAGCTTGGGGCACCTTGGGAGGATTATACATGGAGTAGGGAAGATGTTGGACGAACTCCAAGGGATTTTAGTGAGGAGTAATTGGGATCTTGGGTGGGTTTATATATGAAAGGTGAGAGAATTCTTTATTATTTAGGTTTGGGACCCCTTATATTAAATTAATCCAAACCACAAACCATCCCATGGTTTTTGCCCATGGTTTTTGGAAACGGAAATAAGAAAACAATATTTTAATGGCCAAGGTCCGAACTTATTAAAATATTAGGGTTGCTTATGTGGAGGTGAGTCACACTCCCATGGAAATTAATTTAAAAGGGCAAAGTGTTGAATAAGTCTTGAGGGGTTCATTAATGCTTTGAAAAGTAAGTCAAACAAACCCAAAATCACATTATTTTAATGATAAATTATATATTGTCCTAAAATAAGGATTATGGTATTTTATTACATCACCATTGGGTCATTATGATGTCATAAAACACATTCTATATTTAAACGGTATTTAATTTCTACCCAAAAATTTGACTGTCACAGAAAATTATGAAAAATTCACCGTTGGATAATTTCGACGTCCTGATTCCAGAAATGACATTTATTTTATCTAAAAAAATTTCTAAATATGTTAATTTTCACTTTTAAAATAAAATCCAACATTTATCGAAAATTCACGTGTTTTGACAGAAATGGCTTTCAAACCTTAATAAAAATTTTAATTGCATTCATAAAATTATAAGATCATTTATATTTAATAAAAATTAATTTAATATTAATAATAATATTTTGTTAACATATTATTTAATTCAAAATTCCCTTAATTTAATAAAATTGAATTCTTAATTAAATAATAACTAAAAACACCATTTGTATTTTAAAAACTATTTACAATGTATTAAAAAATGACTAGAAATTATATTCATTATTATATACAAAAAAATAATTTACATGAACATAGTACTACTTATTTGTTACATAGCCCCTTAAAATAGCCGCATAAGACCTAAGGGCAAGGTGTGTGATGGTGACAGACTCTTGGGGCGGCTTGAATAACATCGCTCGAGTGGTAATCTCTACCAACTTGCACTTTTACCGTAGACGATCACGTTTGAGATTGAAATAATGAATCTCAGTTTGGGCTTGGTCAAGGGAGAAGCCCAAGGATGCCACCTCTTTTCTGAGCTCCGACAAATGGGCTTCGTCTGGGGAAATTCTTCTGGATGAGGCCATCACTTCCTTTGTCTGAGTAAAAATTGGGTTCGTTAAAGCCTTATATTTATACTAATCATGTGATCACTGTTCAACGGCTATAAAAGTAATGGTCACAACTATTATCATAAAACCAAAGAGGTTGACATCTTATAAAAACATTTTTTTATAAAGAGACAATTAACTGGATCAAGAGGGATTTTCCATTAATGAAACTTTGGGTCGTTACAATATTCCTCCCTTAAGAAATTTCGCCCTCGAAATTTTCCTTTTCCCACACTAAAACAAATGTGGGTAACTCAGATTCATCATATCCTCCGACTCCCAAGTCGCTTCTTCACACTTGTGGTTTCTCCACAATTACTTGACAAGGGGCATTGTCTTATTTCGTATAACTTTTTCTCTACGAACTAAGATCTTCACTGGTTGCTCCTCATAAGGAAGATCATCTTCCAATTGTACCACCTCGGAAGAGAGTACATGTGAAGGGTCCGGTATGTACTTCCTTAAGAGGGATACATGAAAGACATCATGCACCTTGGCCATAGTAGGTGGAAGTGATAGTCGATAGGCCACAACCCCAACATGATCAAGAATCTAAAAGGGGCCGATGTACCTTGGACTTAACTTCCCTCTCTTTCCAAACCTCATGACCTTCTTCCACGGAAATACGCATAAAAACACCATGTCTCCAACTTTAAATTCAAGGTCTCGTCGACGATTATCTCCATAACTCTTCTGTCGACTCTGGGCTACCTTGATATGCTGCTGAATGGTTTTCACCTTCTCTACCATTTCTTCAACCATTTCTGGTCCAAGCAGCTTACGTTCACCGACCTCATCCCAACATGCTGGTTTTTTGCACCTTTTCCCATACAGGGCTTCATATGGTTCCATTTGGATGCTCGAGTGGAAACTGTTTATATAAGATAACTCAACTAGAGGAATTTGTTTATACCATCCTCCTTTAAAGTCAATTGAGCATGCTCTCAACATATCCTCAAGTGTTTGGATAGTCTGCTCAGATTGGCCATCAGTTTGAGGATGATAGGCCGTACTAAAGTTCAGTTCAGTATTCAGAGCTTTTTGAAGACTCTTCCAAAACATAGAGGTGAATCTTAGATCTCGGTCAGACACAATAGATAGTGGTGCTCCATGCAACCTTACCACTTCCCTGATATATATCCGTGCCAGTTGATCCAAAGAGAAATCCTCCCGAATAGCAATAAAGTGTGCATTCTTTTTAAGACGATCCACAACAACCTAGATTGCATTGTTGCCGTTGGATGTGTTTGGATGTCCAGTGACAAAGTCCATGGTTATGTTCTCCCATTTCCATTCTAGTATGGGCAATGGTTGCATCATCCCCTTAGGCTTCTGCCTCTCTGTGTTCACTTGCTGACACACCAGGCACTTTGATGTATATTTGGAGATATCCTCCTTCATATTATCCCACCAAATGTTTTCTCGGAGACCTCGATACATCTTTGTGCTCCCTGGGTAAATAGAGAAATTTGAACTATGTGCATCATCCAAAAGTTCCTTCTTCAGCTCCGGACTTGATGAAACACATAGTATTTTCCTAAACCGCACAATTCCTTCTTCATTGACATTAAACTCCAAGGATTTTCCCTTTTTGATAGTTTACACTTTTTCTTGAATTCCCACATCATCCTTTTGAGCATCCTTTAACCTTTCCAAAAGAGATGGTTTAGAAATCATTTGTGGAAAGATTGATGATGCTCCCTTCTTTATGATTCCCACGTCCATCTTCATCAAGTCTAAGAAGATTGGATCCTTCTCAATTCTCATCATTGATAGAATCTCTGGATCCTTTCTACTTAGGGCATCTGCCACCTTGTTCACTTTCCCAGGGTGGTAATGTATTGAACAGTCATAATCCTTGATGAGCTCTATCCATCTTTTCTAGCGCATATTAAGCTCTTTCTGTGTGAATATATATTTAAGACTCTTGTGGTCAGTATATATCTCACATTTCTCTCCATAGAGATAATGCCGCCAGATTTTTAGGGCAAAGATCACAGCCGCCAACTATAGATCATGCGTTGGATAGTTTCGCTCATGGATTTTCAACTACCTTGAGGAATAGAATATCACTTTATCATTCTGCATCAGCACACATCCTAAGCCCTTTTTCGAAGCATCACTGAATACCACAAAAATCTCCCCACTTGTGGGTAAAGTGAGCACAGGTGCAGTGATAAGCCTCCTTTTCTACTCCTTGAATCTTTCTTCGCATTCATCACTCCAAGAAAACTTTACTCCCTTTCGATTTAGCTTGGTAAGAGGGTTGGACAATCGTGATAAATTTCTCACAAATCTTCGATAATATCCAGCTAACCCCAAGATGCTACGGATATCCATTACTGATGTTGGCCTCGGCCATCCCTCAATTGCATCTATTTTGGAGGGATCCACAGATATCCCATTGCTTGTGATGATATGGCCCAAGAATGAGAACTCCTTCAACCAGAACTCACACTTGCTTTACTTTGCATTGAGCTTCTCCTTGCGCAAAGTCTCTAGTACAGTTCTTAAATGCTCCTCATGATCCTCCTTGGTTTTTGAGTATATTAGAATATCATCTATAAAGACTACCAAAAATTTGTCAAGGTAATCTCTAAAGACTCTATTCATTAATTCCATGAATATTTCTGGAGAATTGGTGAGTCTGAAAGGCATTAATATGAATTCATAGTGCCCTTACCTTGTACGAAAAGCAGTATTGGGGATATCTTTCTTCTTCACCCTTACTTGATAATATCCCGACCGCAAGTCCACCTTGGAGAAGTATTGTGCTCCACGCAACTGATTGAAAAATTCATCAATTCTTGGGAGTGGATACTTGTTCTTTATCGTGATTTTGGTAAGTTCACTATAATCGATGCAGATCCGCATTGACCCATCCTTCTTCTTGACGAATAGGACTGGTGCACCCCATGGTGAAGCACTTGGGCATATAAACCCTTTATCCAGATTCTCCTGTAGTTGTTTCTTCAGCTCATCAAGCTCAACAATAGCCATTCTATATGGAGTCTTGGATATTGGTAGCGCCCCAGGTATAAGTTCAATTGAGAACTCAACATCTCTTCTTGGAGGAAGACCAGGCAGTTCCTCAAGAAACACTCCCGTGAAATCCCTCACAATAGGTATTTCTTCAGGGATGGTTTCTTCTTTAGACTCAATCATCTGAGCCAGACATGCGTGATCATAGGGCAGTAATATCCATGCTTGAGATGATGGCGCTAAATGAGATTAATCTTCCTCCTGACACTTGTAAAGAATCGGGGGTCGATTCTCTATATGGAGTGTGATTTCCCTCTCCTGACAATTTATGTTGGCTCTATATAAGGAAAGCCAATCCATGCCAAGAATTGCATCAAATTCCACCAAAGGGAGTATGACGAGGTTCTCCAGGAAATTAAATCCACAGATTATAACAGGGGAGGACTTATCTTTATGGAATGCAATGATTGCCCCATTTTCCATACTCACCGACATCTTAACTTCCATGATTCGTGGTGGTGCTGGGATTGTTCTACTAAACTTTTGAGGTATAAAAGAATGCATAGAACTTGAATCAAAAAGTACGTTCGCTATTTTTGAATGAATAACTAGCGTACCTGTCACCACTTAGTTTTCGGGGTTCACTTCGGTAAAAGTGATGGAAAAAGTTCTTCCTTGCTATCTTGGAGGTTGTTGGTTGCCTCCGATAACCCTTAGATTAGGGAACTGATTTGAAAAATGACCCGGTTCTTTGCATTTGTAGCATTGAACAACGCATTGAGGTTCGAACGGAGCATTCCTCACCTCTGTCGCAGCCGAGGGTCCTTCTTGCCAACAGTTAATAGCTAGGTGCCCTTCTCTTCCACACCTGAAGCATTTTCTCGTCCCCTTAAGGCAATTTCCAGGGTGCTTCTTTCCGCACTTTTGGCAAGTGGGGTGTTGGAAGTTCTTAGCGCCATTGGATTTATCCATCGGACCACCAGCATTGAAGTCTACCTTACGCTTCCTGTCCCCATGATACCCCTGTGATTCTCCGATCTCCATTTCGACCTTGAGGGCACATCAGACAATTTTTTCATAGCTGTCGAAGTCACGGATCGCTAATGCTTTCTGCAAGCTAGGCTTCAGCCCGCCAAAGAAGCGGTCAACCTTGCATTCGGGGTTAACAACAAAGGCCGAAGCGTATCGTGGAAGCCTTGTGAAGTTTGCCTCATACGATCCCACAGATTCTTCATCTTTTTTCTTGAGGGAAAGGAAGTCCCTTTCCATCTTAAGACGGAGGGTTCGCAGAAAATATTTATCGAAAAACATCTTCCGAAATTCCTTCCATTCCAAAGCATCGATTATTGCATACCGCCATTTTATAACATAAACTTTCATTACATTACACAAAACTGAGGATCTTTAAGGTCTAGTGTCTTGGAAACCAGGAACATAATACATGAAAACAACATAAAACATTCTTCTTAAACACTTGAAAGGCGTCTCCTTAAGTTCATTCTAGGTTCATTATTGCATCTCATAACCTGGGGACATACATCAAAAGAAAGGGTGAGCAGAAGGCCCGGTAAGGGAAACAAGAGGAACATTTTACATGTGAACTTGAGATACTTCAATAAGGACATGAAAAGAACTTTAAGGCATGAGAAAGAAATCATGAGGCATTTCATAATAAAAATAACATTTTTCATAACTTGAAGATGTGGCTACATCGTTTAACATAGAAAATCATGAACATATCACCAAGGTCCATCCCCAAGGTGTCATTTGAAAATTACCAAGGTTATTCACCAAGGTATCGTGAAAATTGTAATCTCTAGTGGTTACATCATTACCCAATGCATTGGAGCGCTATCAGCGCGCACCCTTAATTTGTCTTTATTATCATGTGAGCCACATATATCATCATCAAAAATTTCATAAATAACCCACATAGCATAAAATAAATGGGTTTCATTTCATAATCATAACGTTTTAAAAACTGCTTAAAGACATGATCTTTACGTCACTTTAAACCCACGGAAAGGGAATGCGGGTCTCATGTATGTAAATACCAGAATTTAAAATGGAACATTTTGATATATATGTGAATACCCTTGTAGAAATAAGAGCTTTGAGTATTCACTTTATAACATAAAATAATTTTTGAGAAAAGAGAGAGGCATTTTGAGGGGAAAATTTTGCAGCATAACGGCTAAGTCTCGGGGTTTTAGAAAACATTGAAATGGGAGGGGACATGGGTCACCCACTCATAAATGATCCATAAAACAGTAGGGTGAAAGAACAAGAAGGATATATGGACCTGGAAATGAAATTTGGAGGATATACCATTTGAAAAGAAAAGCATGGAAGGAAGACAAAAATTAGATTTCTCTTATGAAAATTCGGCAGCCTAACGGCGTCACTTAAACTTCAATAAAAATGAATTTGCAAGATCAAATAGGGTCTCTCATCATATGATCATAAGAGATAAGTATGATATATATAGAGATCATACCCCAACATAAAAAAAAAGAACTTGAAAGACTTGACATGAAAATCGAACTTGAAAAATGAGAAGGGTGAAAGAATCCCTTAAAAATTCGGCAGCCTAACGGCGTCACTTAAACTTTCATAAAACGAAATGATGAGAGTAACAGAGGATCTCTCATCATATAAACATGAAAGGAAAGTAAGAGGAATATAAAAGAACATCCTCTCACATAAAAACATGGAGCAGAAAAGGAATGACATAAAAGAGATTACATGAAAAGAAAGAGAGGGGTCGGATCCCTTACCTTAAAACGTGACTCTTGAAACTCAAAGGATTGGACCTTGAGGGCTTGGGGGCACCTTGGGAGGACTCTTTGGAAGGTAAGAATACCAGAACTTCGTTGGGGGAGAGTTGGGAGTGAAAACTAAGGGAAGAAAGGGTGGGTATTTATAGGGAAAGTGAGGGGACAAAGCATTAATGGCCAAGGGACACTTCACATGTGCTTTTCTCAAACCCATGTGCTTTCCCTTGGCATTTATCATGGAGTTAGGCCACATGGGGCCCCCAAAACAATAATTAATCACCCTTGGCCGGCCAACCCTCAAAAGATCTCATGACATCATCATGACACCATTATGATGTCATTAAACATACCGAAACCCTAAAACTGTATTTTTACTATTCACTGAAAATTCAACTTTCTCAGAATAACCCCAAAATTTCACCTTAACCAAATATCAATGCTCTTATTTCAAAAATGAAATCCATTTTATAAAAATAATTTTCTAAATATTTTTAATTTAATTTTTGAGTAAAAACACTATTCATCGAAAATTCATTTTTTTCAGAAAAATCCCCAAAAATTACCTTAACATAATATCGATGCTCTGAGTTCAAAAATAAAGTCCTTTTTATAAAAATAATTTTCTAATTATTTTTAATTAAATTTTTAATTAAAAAACACTATTCATCTGAAAAAACTAATACTTGACTAATAATTTATGAAACCCTTATTTACCCATTTTATTGAATCACATTACTTAATCTAGGTGTCTAAATTATATTAAAACTTTCTTTGAGTGAAATTACTAATCCATTTGGTCATATTACTAATCCTAAGCGTAAAATCACTATTCATAATTTACTATTCATCAAAAATTAAGTTGATCTTATTAGACTCCAAATTCCTTAATGAACACTTTTGTAGAAGACAATTTTTTGAAAATCATTACACATCATTAGTTATTTAGGGTTTACATAAATATTTCAAAATATACCTTTTTCAAAATTCATTAATAAAATACATTCTAAAATTATCTAGACATTTGAAATTTCACAAACATCACTAAAGGAAGAAATCTCAATTTATTCACCCGAAAGGATTACACAAGGATACTAGGGTCTCATCACATAGCCCCTTATAACACTGGCATAAGAACTAAGTGTAAGGTGTGCTATGGTGAGAGAATCTGAGGGAGGCTCAGATAACATTGCCCTAGTAGCAATCTCCACTAACTTGAACTTCTCCTGCAAGCGTTTTCGTTCAAGCTTGACACGCTGGAGCTCGGCTTGGGCTTGGTCCAAAGCGAAGCCCACAGATGCTACCTCCTTCCCAAGCTCTGGTAAGTGGGCTTCGTAAGGGTTGAGTCTACTGGATGAAGCCATCAACTCCCCTTTCTGCATTAGCCATTAATGTCTTATTAAATCATTAAGAGTAAGTTAATATAATACTCAAAAAGATTGGGTCGTTACATTCTTCCCCCCTTAAGAAATTTCGTCCCCGAAATTTATACTTGAGGCCTAGACGAAAAGGTGAGGGTACTTTTGCTTCATCGTTTCCTCGGGCTCCCAAGTCGCTTCTTCGTACTTATGATTCCTCCACAACACTTTCACAAGGTGGGTAGTCTTGTTTCGTAGAACCTTGTCTCTACGGTCTAAGATCTCCACTGGCTGCTCTTCATAGGAGAGGTCATGTTCAAGTTGTACCACCTCTGGGTTCAGTACATGCGAAGGGTCGGGTATGTACTTCCTCAAGAGAGATACATGGAAGACATTGTGAACTTGAGCTAGGTTCGGTGGAAGTTCTAGACGATAGGCCACTGATCCTATGCGATCAAGGATTTCATAGGGGCCAATGTACCTAGGGCTGAGCTTCCCTTTCTTCCCAAACCGCATGACTCTCTTCCATGGAGAGATTCGAAGGAAGACTTTGTCACCAACACCAAACTCCAAGTCTCTTCGTCGATTGTCAGCATAGCTCTTCTGCCGACTCTGAGCAGCTTTTATATGTTGTTGGATGGCATGAACTTGTTCTGTCATTTCTTGCACAAGATCAGGCCCAAGAAGCTTCCTCTCACCAGTTTCATCCCAACAAGTAGGAGTTCTACACCGCTTTCCATACAGAGCTTCATAGGGTTCCATCTGAATACTCGCATGGAAGCTGTTGTTATAGGAGAACTCCACTAATGGGAGGTGTTGATCCCATCCACCTTTAAATTCCATTGAGCATAATCTCAACATGTCTTCGAGTGTCTGAATAGTCCTTTCAGATTGGCCATCAGTTTGAGGATGATAGGCCGTACTAAAATTCAATTCAGTGTTCAGAGCATGCTGAAGACTTCTCCAGAATTTTGATGTGAATCTCGGGTCACGATCAGATACGATGGATAGTGGTACCCCATGAAGTCTTACCACTTCCTTCACGTATATCTTGGCAAGCTGATCCAGAGAGAAATCTTCCCGAATAGAGATAAAATGGGCTGTCTTGGTGAGACGGTCCACAATAACCCATATCGCATTGTTTCCTTTGGATGTTTTTGGGAGACCAGTTACAAAGTCCATGGTGATATTATCCCACTTCCATACTGGTATGGGTAGCGGTTTTAATACCCCCTTAGGAAGTTGTCTTTCTGCCTTTACTTGCTGACACACCAGGCACCTTGTAGTGTAATCGGCAATCTCCCTCTTCATGTTATCCCACCAATAATGATCACAAAGGTCTCTATACATCTTAGTGCTTCCCGGATGTATAGAGAAAGTAGAGCTATGAGCTTCATCCATCAGTTCTTTCTTTATCTCCGGAATAGATGGAACACATAGTCTTGTACGAAATTTCAATACACCTTCTTGATCAATATTGAAATCAGGGAACTTCCCATCCTTTACAGCCTCGAACTTCTCCTGCAGCAAAGGATCTTCTTTTTGAGCCTTCTTGATCTTCTCTAGTAATGAAGGTTGGGAAATCATCTGGGATAGGGTTGATGATGTCCCTTTCCTTATAATTCCCATGTCCAGTTTTACTAGATCTTTAATCAAGGGATCCCCTAAGATCCTCATTGTTGCCAGGACAACAGGATCTTTCCTGCTTAATGCATCCGCGACTTTGTTTGCTCTTCCAGGGTGATAGTGTATTGAACAATCATAGTCTTTAATAAGCTCCAACCATCTCCTTTGTCTCATGTTCAATTATTTCTGTGTGAAAATATACTTTAGACTTTGGTGGTCAGTGTATATATCACATTTCTCCCCATAAAGATAGTGCCTCCATATCTTTAGAGCAAAAACAACTGCCGCTAGCTCTAGATCATGCGTAGGATAATTCTGTTCATGAATCTTCAACTGTCGAGATGCATAAGCAATTACTTTGTCATTTTGCATGAGGACGCACCCAAGCCCTTTCAGAGATGCATCGCTAAAAATAACGAATCCTTCTCCGATAGAGGGTATTGTTAACACAGGTGCAGTAACCAATCTCTTCTTCAGCTCTTGGAAACTTTCCTCGCATTCCTTTGTCCAGATGAACTTAACCCCTTTTCGAGTCAACTTGGTTAGTGGATTAGAAAGTCTTGAAAAGTTTTTCACAAACCTCCTATAATATCCCGCCAAACCAAGGAAACTACGAATCTCAGTTACTGTTGTGGGTTGAGGCCACTCCTCCACAACCATTGTCTTTGCAGGGTCAACCGAGATTCCTTCATTGGTTACGATGTGCCCCAAGAAAGCCACTTGTTGTAACCAAAACTCACACTTGCTGAACTTCCCAACGAGCCTCTCCTTCCGTAGAGTTTTCAAAATAACCCTTAGATGATCTTCATGCTCCTCACGACTTTTTGAATATATCAAAATATCATCAATAAAAACTACCACAAAGTTATCAAGGTAGTCCTTAAAGACTCTATTCATCAAATCCATGAAAATAGCAGGAGCATTAGTCAAGCCGAAGGGCATAACAGTAAACTCATAATGCCCATATCTTGATCGGAAGGCAGTCTTTGGAATATCTTCCTTCTTCACCCTCAGTTGATGATAACCAGATCGAAGGTCAATCTTAGAGAAGAATTGAGCCCCACGAAGTTGGTCAAATAAATCATCAATTCTTGGAAGAGGATATCTGTTCTTCACTGTGATCCCGTTCAGTTCTCTATAATCAATGCATAGCCGCATTGATCCATCCTTATTCTTCACAAAGAGAACTGGTGCTCCCCAAGGAGACACACTCGGTCGGATAAACCCCTTCTCCAACAAGTCTTGGAGTTGTTTCTTTAGCTCTTCTAGCTCCACATTTGCCATTCTATACGGAGTCTTTGATACCGGTTGAGACCCAGGTACGAGTTCAATGGAGAACTCTACCTCTCTTTCTGGGGGAGGTCCAGGTAACTCCTCAGGAAATACATCCATGTATTCCTGAACAATCGGAACATCTTCAATTTGTATGCTCCCTTTCCCTTCTTCATCATCACCGATTAACTCCATAAAGGAAGATATAGGAGGTGCTTCTAGATAGGGATCAGTTTGGGATATCTCTCCTCGGAAGATAACTGTAGGTCGTTCATTCAAGACTACTGAGATTTCCTTACTTCTGCATTTGATCTTAGCGTTATACTTTGAGAGCCAGTCCATCCCTAGTATAATGTCAAATTCCATCATGGGAATGACTACTAGATTTGCGATAAGATTGTGCTCACCAAAGTAAACACTAGAGTCTCTAAACACTGTTGATGCATGGATCATACCACTTGGAGTCTTGACTGACAACTCTACCTCAAGCAATTCGGGGATTGATTCTATATTCTTTGCAAACTTGGAAGAAATAAAAGAATGCGTAGAACCAGAATCAAATAAATCACTTGCTAGTTTTGAGAGGACAACAAGAGTACCTGCTACCACATCGTTCGGAACTTCCACTTCAGTTGTTGTGATAGCGAAAGCACGACCTTGCTCCCTTGGCCTCTGCTGAGGTTGATGGTGATTCCCCTCCACCGCCCTCGGATTTGGACATTGATTAGCAAAGTGCCCAAGCTGTCCACACTTGAAGAATGTGACTTCAGGTAGGGCCAAAACCATCTTTCCTCTGTCGTTAGTGTTGGGAAGTTGAGGCTTCACATCACTACGACAATTCCGAGAAATATGGCCTTCTCTTCCACACCTGTAGCACTTACCACTCCCGATCAAGCAGTTCCCCGGATGCTTCTTCCCACACTTATTGCATGTGGCATGCTGCATATGCTTTCCACCTCTTTCCTGATCAAAACTCCTTCCCAGGCTCGGTTCTAGAGTTCTCTTCTTCTCATTAGATTTGTGAGACCACTGTGTCTCCCCAAACTCTAGTTCAACTTTCATAGCACTTCGAACAATTTCTTCATAGCTATCATAGTCCCTGTTGGCTAGATTCTTCCGCAGATGTGGTCGTAGTCCGACAAAGAATCTATCAACCTTCCCATTAGGGTCCATGACAAAGCTTGAGGTATAACGGGAAAGCCTGGTGAAGTTCATCTCATAGCTTCCGACAGATTCGTTCTCCTTCTGCTTCAGCTCGAGAAACTCTTTCTCCATTTTCGTTCTCATTGAACGAGGGAAATACATGTTAAAGAAAATACCCCGAAATTCTTCCCACTCCATAGCTTCCATCTCTCCTCGTGGCTTTGTGTTTTTGATCAGTGACCACCACTGATCAGCTTCTCCCTCTAGGCGGTAAACAGCAAGGGTGACTTTTTCTTGTTCCGAACAATGAAGTACAGAAAAGATCTTTTCAATGGAGCTTATCCATTGTTCCGCAACCAATGGGTCAGTAGATCCACTGAATGTTGGCGGTCGTTGATGCATGAAGGACTCAACAGAAAGTTGTTCCCTTCATGGTGAGGTCGGCCTCTCAGCTTGATTCAAGTTATTACTCATAACTTGAGTCAGTTGGTTCATCATTCGCATGAATGTTTCCATTCCAGCTTCCATCGGAGGGCCGTCAACACATGGTGCATTGCGGTCACCATCGGCACGGTTTCTCCTATTGCCCGCCATTTTCTAAAAGAATAAAACCTTAGTGAGAAACTTATTTCATTTATGAATCTTTTAACTAAGACTTCGTGCTTAGACAATTATAGTTCTCTATAATTCCTTCATAATGATTCATAAAAAGCATGTGATTAACCAAACATATCCCCCGGGAGTGTCGTAACCAAGAGTGCAGCAAGGCCCGTTATCGTGCACCAGTTCCCGTTCGAGTCTAGCTCAAAGCGGTGTTTTCGGGTTTTACCCCTATGTACATCTGTGCCAGAGCCGCCTCTACCTGCTCGTATCCAGACAAGGATGTATTTGTTTGATAGACCACTTACTCAATACTTACCAAAATACCAGGAAGTTTTCCTATATTTAAACTTTTCTATAGGGTTCTTCCTAAAGTTTTTATATCCTAATTTCCACAAATAACTAAACCATCCTTTGATACCAACTATTGCATACCGCCATTTTATAACATAAACTTTCATTACATTACACAAAACTGAGGATCTTTAAGGTCTAGTGTCTTGGAAACCAGGAACATAATACATGAAAACAACATAAAACATTCTTCTTAAACACTTGAAAGGCTTCTCCTTAAGTTCATTCTAGGTTCATTACTGCATCTCATAACCTGGGGACATACATCAAAAGCAAGGGTGAGCAGAAGGCCCAGTAAGGGAAACAAGAGGATCATTTTACATGTGAACTTGAGATACTTCAATAAGGACATGAAAAGAACTTTAAGGCATGAGAAAGAAATCATGAGCCATTTCATAATAAAAATAACATTTTTCATAACTTGAAGATGTGGCTACATCATTTAACATAGAAAATCATGAACATATCACCAAGGTCCATCCCCAAGGTGTCATTTGAAAATTACCAAGGTTATTCACCAAGGTATCGTGAAAATTGTAATCTCTAGTGGTTACATCATTACCCAATGCATTGGAGCGCTATCAGGGCGCACCCTTAATTTGTCTTTATTATCATGTGAGCCACATATATCATCATCAAAAATTTCATAAATAACCCACATAGCATAAAATAAATGGGTTTCATTTCATAATCATAACGTTTTAAAAACTGCTTAAAGACATGATCTTTACGTCACTTTAAACCCACGGAAAGGGAATGCGGGTCTCATGTATGTAAATCACAGAATTTAAAATGGAACATTTTGATATATATGTGAATAACCTTGTAGAAAAAAGAGCTTTGAGTATTCACTTTATAACATAAAATAATTTTTGAGAAAAGAGAGAGGCATTTTGAGGGGAAAATTCTGCAGCATAACGGCTAAGTCTCGGGGTTTTAGAAAACATTGAAATGGGAGGGGACATGGGTCACCCACTCATAAATGATCCATAAAACAGTAGGGTGAAAGAATAAGAAGGATATATGGACCTGGAAATGAAATTTGGAGGACATACCATTTGAAAAGAAAAGCATGGAAGGAAGACAAAAATTAGATTTCTCTTATAAAAATTCGGCAGTCTAACGGCGTCACTTAAACTTCAATAAAAATGAATTTGCAAGATCAAATAGGGTCTCTCATCATATGATCATAATAGATCAGTATGATAGATATAGAGATCATACCCCAACATAAAAAAAAGAACTTGAAAGACTTGACATGAAAATCGAACTTGAAAAATGAGAAGGGTGAAAGAATCCCTTAAAAATTCGGCAGCCTAACGGCGTCACTTAAACTTTCATAAAACGAAATGATGAGAGTAAGAGAGGATCTCTCATCATATAAAAATGAAAGGAAAGTAAGAGGAATATAAAAGAACATCCTCTCACATAAAAACATGGAGCAGAAAAGGAATGACATAAAAGAGATTACATGAAAAGAAAGAGAGGGGTCGGATCCCTTACCTTAAAACGTGACTCTTGAAACTCAAAGGATTGGACCTTGAGGGCTTGGGGGCACCTTGGGAGGACTCTATAGAAGGTAAGAAGACCAGAACTTCGTTGGGGGAGAGTTGGGAGTGAAAACTAAGGGAAGAAAGGGTGGGTATTTATAGGGAAAGTGAGGGGACAAAGCATTAATGGCCAAGGGACACCTCACATGTGCTTTTCTCAAACCCATGTGCTTTCCCTTGGCATTTATCATGGAGTTAGGCCACATGGGGACCCCAAAACAATAATTCATCACCCTTGGCCGGCCAACCCTCAAAAGATCTCATGACATCATCATGACACCATTATGATGTCATTAAACATACCGAAACCCTAAAACTGTATTTTTACTATTCACTGAAAATTCAACTTTCTCAGAATAACCCCAAAATTTCACCTTAACCAAATATCAATGCTCTTATTTCAAAAATGAAATCCATTTTATAAAAATAATTTTCTAAATATTTTTAATTTAATTTTTAAGTAAAAACACTATTCATCGAAAATTCATTTTTTCAGAAAAATCCCCAAAAATTACCTTAACATAATATCGATGCTCTGAGTTCAAAAATAAAGTCCTTTTTATAAAAATAATTTCCTAATTATTTTTAATTAAATTTTTAATTAAAAAACACTATTCATCCGAAAAAACTAATACTTGACTAATAATTTATGAAACCGTTATTTACCCATTTTATTGAATCACATTACTTAATCTAGGTGTCTAAATTATATTAAAATTTTCATTGAGTGAAATTACTAATCCATTTGGTCATATTACTAATCCTAAGCGTAAAATCACTATTCATAATTTACTATTCATCAAAAATTAAGTTGATCTTATTAGACTCCAAATTCCTTAATGAACACTTTTGTAGAAGACCATTTTTTGAAAATCATTACACATCATTAGTTATTTAGGGTTTACATAAATATTTCAAAATATCCCTTTTTCAAAATTAATCAATAAAATACATTCTAAAATTATCTAGACATTTGAAATTTCACAAACATCACTAAAGGAAGAAATCTCAATTTATTCACCCGAAAGGATTACACAAGGAAACTAGGGTCTCATCACATAACCCCTTATAACACTAGCATAAGACCTAAGTGTAAGGTGTGCTATGGTGAGAGAATCTGAGGGAGGCTCAGATAACATTGCCCTAGTAGCAATCTCCACTAACTTGAACTTCTCCTGCAAGCGTTTTCGTTCAAGCTTGACACGCTGGAGCTCGGCTTGGGCTTGGTCCAAAGCGAAGCCCACAGATGCTACCTCCTTCCCAAGCTCTGGTAAGTGGGCTTCGTAAGGGTTGAGTCTACTGGATGAAGCCATCAACTCCCCTTTCTGCATTAACCATTAATGTCTTATTAAATCATTAAGAGTAAGTTAATATAATACTCAAAAAGAGTGGGTCATTACATCGATCTCCTCCTCAGGCTTTGTATTTTTGATCAACGTCCACCATTGATCAGCTTCACCCTCCATACGATACGTCGCCAGGAGAACCTTCTCTTGTTCAGAACATTAAAGGATGGAGAAGAACTTTTCAATGGAGTTGATCCATTGTACAGAGATCGTGGGATCATATGATCCACTAAAAGTAGGAGGCCTTTGTCTCATGAAGCTCTCGATAGAAACATGTTATTTCTTAGGGGGGGGGGGGGGTTGAACGTTCCTCTTGACCCGTGTTTCTATTCAAAACTTGTGTTAGCTGAGAGAGAAGCGTGACAAAGTTCGCGATTCCCGCTCCCATTGGATTGGGCATCTCATTATTACAATCATCACACTGATCTTCACAACGGTTGTTAGCCCGAGTCCTCCTATTACCGGCCATTGGCTGGAATAAAAGGAAAGTTAAGGGTAACACATAAAGGGTAATCCAAAGACAAAAGTTGATGTCTTATAAATAAACTTTAATTTCTTTAACTCATGAGTCTATAGGATTCAATCTAGGCTTTTCATGATCTATTTTCTAACCTATATTCTTAGGGGCATTTTTCCCTTAATAAGGGTTCATACCAAGATTGTGAATTTATCAAAACATATCCCTAGGAGTGTCATAACCAAGAGTGCAGCAAGGCCCGTTGTTGTGCACCATTTCCCGTTCGAGTCTAGCTCAAAGCGGTGTTTTCAGGTTTTACCCCTAGGATACATCTGTGCCAGAGCTGCCTCTACCTGCTCGTATCTAGACAGGGATGTATTTGTCTGATAAACCACTTACTTAGTATTTATCAAAACTTGGGGATGTTTTTATTATACTTATTCTTGTATCTAAGGCTTTACTAGGGTTTCCTAATCCCAAAAATAACTAAACCTATCCTCTGATACCAACTATGACAACCCTGCTTTTTATTACAACTTAAACATGATTCATTACATAAAACTTCACGTGATACAACAAAGAAGATCAAGAGGTTTAGTGTCTTTGGGGCTTAGGATCATTACATAAAAACTTAAAACATGGAATACAAAATCTTTATTGAAAACATCCTTAAATGACCACTACATTCCCTCGTACATAACATTGCATGGGATAACCTGAGGACATGCATAAGAAAAGGGTGAGCTATAAAGCCCAGCAAGGGAGTACACATGGAATAACATGAGAAGTACAATACATGTTAAGAAATAGGCATGTCAATCGAGCATAAGATAAACATTAACATAAAGTCATGATAAAGCATGATAATCATAACATGGAAATGTGGCAACAACACTTAACATTGAATTAGCATGAGTCGTGGCTCATTGCACATGGAGAATGAGTAAAACCTCATTGCACATGAAGCACGAGTAAACCCTCATTGAACTTGAATTATAATGAGTCAACACTCATTGCACATGACGTATCATGATACTATACTTTACCCAATGCATTGGAGCGCTATAAGGGCGCACCCTTCTTAAACATTTCATTTCATGCATAAGTCTGCCACATGGATCATAAAAAATGGATTCATAAAACATAATCATTTATTCCACAATAAAGGAATGTGGAATTAATACATGAAACTTTACAATAAATAAGTAAATTTTCATAAAGGTGAATACCCTTGATGGAGAAATGGGCATGGTATTCACTACACAATGACATTGGCTTAGAAAATCGGTGCGATTTCGGCAGCATAACGGCGTGACATAAGAATTCATAAAAATGGTTGATGAGAGAGAAAGGGGTTCCTCATCATATTTACATGTAATGGATAGTAAGGAGGTCATATAGGTACATGTACCAACAATTGTAATGGAATTTAGATTCGTGATACAAAAGTATTGCTTGAGTATAAAAGAGGAGAGAGAAGTTCCTTTCGGAATTTCGGCATAGTAACAGGTGTACATGGGAGGCATTTAATGAGAGAGAAAGGGGCATCCCATCATTCAAAAAATACAAGGGAAGTATGGGGGAGGTGCGAAACCATACCCCAACATTCATAATTGACATTAAAAGGGAAAAACAACTTAAAGAAAATTGAAAAAAATGATAAAGGAAGAAAAAACCCTTACTTGGAAGTGTGCTTCCAAAGGGTTGAGAGAGGCTTGTGAGAGGATTATTAGGAGCTTGGGGCATCTTGGGAGGATTATAGATAGAGTAGGGCAGAGTTTGGACGAACTCCAAGGGATTTTAGTGAGGAGGAAGTGGGAGCTTGGGTGGGTTTATATAGGAAAAGTGAGAGAATTATTTATTATTTAGGTTTGGGACCCCTTATATTAAATTAATCCAAACCACAAACCATCCCATTGTTTTTGCCCATGGTTTATAGAAAAGGAAAGAGGAAAAAAATATTTTATAAGTCCAAGGTCCTAAATTATTAAAATATTAGGGTTGCTTATGTGGAGGTGAGTCAAACTCCCATGGAAATTAATTTAAAAGGGCAAAGTGTTGAATAAGTCTTGAGGGGTTCATTAATGCTTTGAAAAGTAAGTCAAACAAACCCAAAATCACATTATTTTAATGATAAAACATATATTGGCCGAAAATAAGGATTATGGTATTCTATTACATCACCATTGGGTCATTATGATGTCATAAAACACATTATATATTTAAACGGTATTTAATTTTTACCCAAAAATTTGACTGTCTCAGAAAATTATGAAAAATTCACCGTTGGATAATTTCAACGTCCTGATTCCAGAAATGAAATTTATTTTATCTAAAAAATTTTCTAAATATGTTAATTTTCACTTTTAAAATAAAATTCAACATTTATAAAAAATTCACGGGTTTTGACAGAAATGGCTTTCAAACCTTAATAAAAATTTTAATTGCATTCATAAAATTATAAGATGATTTATATTTAATAAAAATTAATTTAATATTAATAATAATATTTTATTAAAATATTATTTAATTCAAAATTCCCTTAATTTAAGAAAATTGAATTCTTAATTAAATAATAACTAAAAACACCATTTTTATTTTAAAAACTATTTACAATGTATAAAAAAATGACTAGAAATTATATTCAATATTATATACAAAAAAAATAATGTACATGAACATAGTACTACTTTTTTGTTACATAACCCCTTAAAATAGCCTCATAAGACCTAAGGGTAAGGTGTGTGATGGTGACAGACTCTTGGGGCGGCTCAGATAACATCGCTCGAGTGGTAATCTCTATCAACTTCCACTTTTCTCGTAGACGATCACGTTCAAGCTTGAAATAATGAAGCTCAGCTTGCGGTTGGTCAAGGGCAAAGCCCAAGGATGCATCCTCTTTTTCGAGCTCCGACAAATGGGCTTCGTATGGGGAAATTCTACTGGATGAGGCCATCGCTTTCTTTGTCTGAGTAAAAATTGGGTACGTTAAAGCCTTATATTTATACTAATCATGTGACCACTGTTCAACGTCTATAAAAGTAACGGTCAAAACTCTTATCATAAAACCAAAGAGGTTGACATCTTATAAAAACAATTTTTTTATAAAGAGACAATTAACTGGATCAAGAGGGATTTTCCATTAATGAATCTTTGGGTCATTACAAATTATTTATGTTTCTCAAATTTACAGAGGTTCAACATGAACGTTAATAAGTTATTGATTGAAAATTATGAATTCATTTCTTTTTCATTTTTCTAGAATTTTTCTAACCATACATTGATGATAAGGAAACCATATAAAGGATTAATAATAACCTTATGAAGTCACATTATCTCTTAAATTAATGTCAATATGGTGAAAATCAACTTTCTATGGTTTTTGATTAACCTTATCAAGTAAAAAATAACCATATAATGTCTTGAAATAACATTATACACTATAGAATTAACTTTACAATGCAAAAAAAAATTATGACTTCTTGAGACAACCATATGATGATAAAATTATACCTCATGAAAATTGAATAGATGATTAAATAATTATCACCTTATTTTTTTCATCATGTCTATCCTTATGATGATACACAATAACATTATGACATTATTTCCTTGGTCAGTTTTCCCTACTATTTATAGTCAACCATATAAATTTTGGCTCATATTAAATGGTATTTCCATATTATATGAATTATAGTTTCAAATTTTTTTAAACTTCCCCAAACATTTCAAAATACCTCAACTTATATAATAATAATTATATCATGTGATTTTTACTATGATCTTGCATTGATAAAATATATAACAAATTAAACATATCAACTTTAAATATTCTAAAAATCATAAAATCATGATAAAATAATAAATACTAGAGGAAATGTATTCAAAAAACTAATATAGAAAAGCTTCCTTAGATCCCAATAATCTTAAATAATCTTCTTGAATATATCAATATCATCCAAAAATATATCATTATATAAATAATAAACACATTTAAATTTTGTTTCTAATCACAGATCAGAAATCACATTAAAAATAAAAAACAATGCAATGACTAATAATTTTATAATTTTATGAATACAAGAGTAATCTTAATATAATAAATAAGGACATTTATTAATAAAGTCACACAAGCCATAAAAGAAATGATTTATTTTAATATCAGCAATTACATTTATCCACTTGAAACCATTTGAAAAAATAATATTTTATTATATTTATGAAACATTTTCAATGTATCTATGAAAAAATGTTCTTACATCCATGTGAAAAAATTATTATAATAGTTCATAAATATCCCAAACTCATTCACTAATGTGATGAACATTCAAATTTACCCTTTATTCACTCCCTTTAAGTGCATGATCCACCTAAATAATATTTCCCTATCCTACTTTTCAAGAATCTTTCCACGGATTATTTTTGAAAATTGGTCTGTAGACATTTTAATTTATTTTTTTAAATAAATAATTGGAAAATAAAAACTATTTTTTTTGTTCTTTATTTTCAACTATTTATGAAAAACTATACAAATAAAAAAAATTATTGGGGAGAGAATCAGTATACCTTATCCTTTTGAGGATTGATGTTGAACTCCCATCAACAGACATAATTTTTGTAATGTGTCATTTTATAATTGTCTGTTGAACACATCAACTATCTAGTCATCTGTAAGAAAAAAAAGCAAAATTCAAAAAAATTTCTCAATAAAATATTTTTATGAAGTTATATTTATTATAAATGTTCCTTGATGTTGAATCCATAAGAAAAGTTCACAATAAATTATTATAAATTTGATAATCATTGCCCAAAAATAGTGGTTGTGTAACTTCCACCTAGATATCTTCAAACTGGGTTCTCATCCTGACCAGTTGGGGTATATCTATATTATTATCCAGATATTTATCTTCAAAAGATCTTAAGGTCATAATAATTTATTCTTTTTGTTATAAGATACTCACCAATCTCTATAAAATAAAATTCTACATGAATCTGACATTCGTTAATTTCATTTTTTATAAAAATATTCAAATTTGTTGCCAAATCAATTCCACATTCCATTACTATAATACATTGACCCATAAAATTTCATGTATTTTATATTCTTGAGAATCCTTTTTATATCTATGAAATAAGATAACTTTGGTGTACTTGGGTACCTAGCCCAAAAAGTAAAAAAATATAAAATTTATTGTCTTGATGATTTAAAGTATAGAAAAATTAAAATTACCTTATCAAATTCTCTTTCTTTAACATCCTACAAAGTCAATCCTTTGGAAATATAGTTTCCCCTAAAAATGGAGTTGAAACAGGATTTAAATCTTTTATAATATAAGTCCTCAAAGAATATTTTTATTATGAAATAATGACGCGATCATTCTATTGAGAAACATTTATGGAAAATTATTATCTCATTACTCCATGAATGAAAAATTCATAAATATTTATCATATCTAACTAAATTTTATCAATTTTTTTTTTATATTTCATGAAAAATTGATGTCATATATATATAAATGAAAATTATTGAAAACACTTTCTCATATATAATATAGATATTATTGTAATATATTCTTTTTTTAAACAAAATATTGTTCATGAAAATATATTACATGGAAGAACATTCTATCATGGATTATTTAAACCTATATATATGCATCTTTAACCAAAGAATAATTCATGTTCTCCAAGATTGAAACCATAATGTTACTAAATTTAAATATCTAATAAAAAAATAATAGTTAATTAAGATAAAGTAAAAATATCTTTGTAAAATCATGTATTTCAATTATTCTATAAAAGAAAGAAAATTTATTATAGTCTATGGTCCTAAAATTAGTGAAATGGTATAATAAAAATATATTCCTTCAACCAGTGAGTTTCCTTTGAAAAAAAATTATTTCTTTGTTTTTAATAAATTATTCCTTTTAATTCATATTTTTTGGATGACCAACATAATTCTGATAACATTAATTCTTTAAGGATATAGTACAATATCCCATATTTTATTATTTTTCGTCATCTAAAATTCTTTATGTATACAATCTACCCATTCTTGATGCCCTAAATCTTATTTCACATACCTTGGTTCAAATTTTATAAATAATATGGTATGTGTTATAGTCATCAAAGATATTCTTTTTCAAACCTACGTTAATTTTTTATCCAATAATGTCTTGAGCCACTACATTCATTCTAATCCTTGTATTTTATGAACAAGGTTATTTTTAATAACTTTAATTGGATGAATTATTATCTTTACCCTATAAAAAATATTAATTATCACCATATTCATAAAATTATTCCCTATTTATTGATAAAGATAACTCCATATTCACTTTTGGATTTTTTTTTAATTATGAATATTTTATTTTCTTGAGTATTCTGGAATATTAAAATTAGTAGTATAAATAATATTCCCTATATATTTAATGTAACACTGTTATCCTCTTACATTTATAGGATAACCTTGAAAGATTTCATCGACACCTATCTTGTCAAACATCCTAAGATTTTCTTATTTTTACACTTATTACATAAGGGCTTCCAAACACCCTTAATTATTTTAATCCTGGGGATTCTTATAACACATATCATATAGTGACTTATAAACTTCTTTTCTATATAAAATTGGTTTTAAATGTTATACTCAACACTAATATACTATCTCTAGAAATAGTAAGAGGTATTAGGCTTAATAAACATGGTATGATCCATATCCACTACAATTATATTCCCACCTTTAGGTAATTCAACTTTCTTATGTGTTGTAAAAGGTATAGGTAGCTCATGGTGAATACCATTATTTTAATGATAATAAATACCACTTATAATAGTTTATTTTGTACCATTTTATTATAAATAAACCACATTCCATTTTATCACCCATTCCTACTCTTTTGAAAAAAATTAGATCTTTTGATTTATATTTCATAAATATCATAAAAGAGATATGAGTAAGTTAATCACTATAGGAAATAATGAACTCTTCTAAAATTTTCTTACTTCAATATTTTCTTAAAAATTTCTAAATGGATAAGTCCCAATAGATGCTTTGTTTGAATCTAAAAATTATTACATGAAGTATTAATAATTTTCTATTTTGACATGTATATCTAATTTAGCTTAATTAAATTTTTATCATAGGAAGATCATGAAAATTTTCTTCTATAATATATATTTTCATATTGTTTTGGACAAGATTATGAGAAATCTATGTTATAATTTATTTTATTATTTTAAGGTTAATATGAATTAATTTTTAACATCTCTTATAAGAAACAAGTTTCTATTTGTTCAATATCAACTTGAAATAACACACATATATTTTAACATCTTAACCAAAAACCCATATTTCTAAAAATCCACTTCATTTATACTATCAAATAAATAAAGTACACTAAATAGTCATAATTATAGAACATCAACAAATATAATGTCCTAGAGTTTGACATATATTTATTTATAATTTCTATACCAACACCCATAATTATAGGTGACCCATCATTTCCAAAATCATTGAACCTTAATTTTAATTTTGAATATATTTAAAATGATTTAAATCAATTATCATGTGTATATAAGTTTCCCTATCTATAATCCATATACATAACCCTATTGAGTCTTTAAGTTATTCTTTTATAATAATGTTATTTTCTTTTTCTTTTTCCTTCTTCATTTGATACTTATAAGTATTAAAAATCACACTCGACTAGGTTGGTAGGATGGGGATACAATCATCCATAAGGTGTTTTGGTTGATAAAATCTTCCAAAACTTTCTATTAATTATTACAATCTAGTTTCAGAATTCTATTTAGAAATGTTATAATCCTTTTGTATTTTTTCTCTTTTGAGCATACTAACTCCCAAAAAAATACTCCTCCAACAATTTATATACATATTATTATATTTTTACTCAATTATATAAATCATTTATATATTCACAAATCCTCTATAGTTCCAACATTATCAATAAAAAACATATATAAGCTGGAATACATTATGTTATCTAGAAGTTTACACCTATATTTCTTATAAGTGTCATTAATAATGGCTCCTTTCAGTGAAACAAAATTATTGAAAGAAAATATATATTTCCCCTAAAAACTATCAATCTTTATATAATTTTTGGAATTAATAGATATAATAGTTTTTTATTTCAATTATTACTTCCGATAATTTATATATTTTGGAATGTTATATAGTTTTTTCAAAAACATGGTATTATTTACCTTTTTATTCAATTTAGGGTTACCAATAATACATTTGTAATATTTATCATACTAGGAGTGTGATCATTTCTAGTTTATCTAACCATTATCCTTAAATGAAATTTCATCATCTTCTTGAATAGAAATATGAAAGTTTTATCTTAATTTTTTCAATTCATTTCCAGTAATGACCGGTTTTTTTCATCAAGGTTGCGAAAATTTCCCTACATTCAAAATCTATCATCCAAATTTAATTTATAATTAGTCTTTTCAGTATGAAATGTCGTTAAATAATTAATATATTTTGACAATATTGATTATTATTAAATATAAATATATTATTTTATTACAATAGATTGATTATTTTTATTCAAATTGTGATATTATCCACCAAATTTTAGATCCCTAAAGGATAGTCCTTTAAATATATATTTAAGAAAAATTTAATTTATATTTCCTTATCACTTTGAGAAGAACTAATTTTATCATTATTAACCTTATGAAAAATTATATTTAATTAAATTCACTTCAAGTGTGAATTTACTCTTCATCATCACTTCTTAAAACATTATTAAATTTAGATAAAAAATTTCACTATTTATTTTTAGATAAATTATTTACCATCCCTTATAAAGAAAAAAGTATTGTATCAAAATTAATAGGATTCTATTATAAAATACCCTTCACCATTTATTCTCATCCTCACTATATTGTTCTTCATTCACCTCAATATAATTTTCTAGAAAATGACAAATGGATCCACACATAAAAAATATTTATAGGAAGCTTACCATAAAAATATCACTTTATTATTCCCACACTTATAGAGATAAAAGATAAAAATTATCAAATAATAGATCTAGATACTCTTCGGAATATGAATATCAATCCTCATATTAATTAACATTATACTTATATTTATTTTTCATTAATGATTTATCTGTGATTTTATTTTCAACATTAACCTAAATTTAAAAACATTAATTCCTATATCTAATAATAAATGGTAATTATATATATATATATAATATAGAGGAAGTATATATGGTTCTATATCTTCAATAATTGAGACTTTAGTATAAAACATTTCGTGTAAATTCATCAAAAAAATACTAATATCTATTGAATCATCTAACATCTCAGCGTAACATTAAACTATACTCAAAATTTTATTAACTATGTGGAATTAATATTTTGTTTCATCACATTGAATTTTCATATATTTATACCATAATCTATAAATATATATATTTTCTTCCTTAAACATTATATTTTCTAGATACATTTTTTCAATTTGTTCTCATATGCCTTTATCTATCTGAATTCATGAAACTATTATGAATTTTTTCTTTTTAAAGAGAATGTAGAGTGGAATTACGATTATGTATATCATTTTTTAACTTTTTTTACTAGAGTCATTCCTAGTAAAAACTTAATAATAAGTTTTAGAACCATATTTTTTAACCTCTAATACATCTAAACTGATTGTTAGTGGATATGGAAACATCCAAAACTTCCAAATCTAATATTTCTCCCTTAAATGAAAACAATCCATATTCAATTAAATAATTTGAGGTTTCCAGTATTTAAAAATAAAAATCCATTGTCCAAATTTCTCAGAATATAGAAACATATTTTTTTCTAACATTAAATATAAGAAATTATTTCATGGGAACTGATCTTCTATACCACTTATAATGAATATAAGGATAAGTGGAAATCACTTATTTATTAGTGAATAATTGGTTTATAATTCTTCTTGAAGTTTCTATAGAAAAAACATAATTATTATTTGAATTAAATGAAAATTATTATTTTTAAATTCTTACACATGAAAACATAGTAGAAACATTAGACTTATGAGGTTCCACACTAAAAATGGTAATGTTAATCCTTGGTGTGATTCAGATTCACTGAGATCATATGGTATAGTAGTATCTATATGTGGATTACAAATGGGGAGGTAATATCCATAAAATTTCATTACAGGGATTTTACTCGACTGTATAAGTGCTTCATGTAGAATTAGAGGGATATTAAAATAGTTTTAACTATATGTGATCTAACATTCATATGACACTTCCATCAAGTTATTTTGTTCTATTTATTCTTCTTCTCTTAATTTTTTCAACATTTTCAATAACATGTATATTCTTTTTTACATCATTTTTCTATATTCAATGTCACTAAATATTTATATTTAGTTCATATCAATATATCCAATTTTAACTATAACCATTGAAAAAATAATATCATTAATTTTAGAAATAATTTTCTCTCCAAAAAATTTTTATTTTAAATTTTAAACATTAAGAAAAAAACCTTCCTCTGACAGATTTGAACATTATATCCTTATTACCACTTATTTTTTATTATATAGAAAACATATTCCTTTTCATCATGACGTGATTAAAATATTGCACAAAAAAATTAGATATTTCTATTTACAGAATCACAAACTCATTTTGTGTTTTTAATCCATGATGATCAAATAAATTCATTAGTTTTTATCGTTTTAAATTACTTTAGTTTTTCTTTGGTGACTCATTATACATGATTTTATATAATCATACATGTTCATGTCTCACAAGACAAGTTAACAATTTTTATTTTTTAACTACATTAATTCCAATAGAACTCCAAAATTAACATATGTTAGGAACCATTGGATGTTGAATCATCCCTAAAAACAGAGAACATAACTTAATATGTCTGTGCAACTTATTAAGTGTAAAAAATAACCAAACATAGATTGTTGTTAAACCACATAATGATATTCTCTTATTATTTTTAGGGCTTCTGCTTATATCTATATTATGAATATAACCACCAATCCTTACAATGATCCAAGGACAACCTTATAATTCACCTTTTTCTGTAAAATGATCTTGAAAAAGGTCAAAATCAACCTTAGTATGTTTAGTATAAACAACTTAATATAAGAAAAAAATTATAATGTATTTATAAAACTTTAATAAATTTGGAATTAACCATATGATAACAAGAAAAAATCTTATGAAGTCTTGAGACAACCATATTATATTCCACAATATACCTCAAAAATACTAATTTGAACCTTATAAACTCATACTTCTACAATTTGTCTCTTCTAGATCAACCATATGAAGATATGTGCAAAATATTAATAATTTAGGGTTTTGTTATTCTTCATCTATCATCTAGGAAAGAACACTTTAGGATCATAATCACTATCAGATTCATTTTTAGATTATTTGAAAAACATTATAAACCTACAATAATCTTGTCTAAACATTATGAAAGACTTAACTTCACATAATAACCATTATTTCCTATGAGTTTGGAAATGATTTATTAATTTTAAACAAATTATTACATAATAAACATATCCAATTGATATATTATATAAAAATTTTCATGTACATAAAATCTCAAATACTATAGTAATGTTTTGAAAAAAAGGATCATTGTATCTTTTCCTTAGATATAAATAATCTCCTCCAATCAAAAATTTTACGTATGAGCATAATACATTCTAATAGTAGATCTCCATATCAATAATACCCCCTTTGTATTTTTTTGATGTGAATTAACGTAAATCAAATTTAATCTTAAATAATTATATCAATGAATCATTATTTGTTAAATAAAATTATATGTGAGGGAATTCAAGGTATTATATAAAAAATTAAAAAATAAAATTATTTTTGTGATAAAAATAATGATTTATATTTATTTATATATATTTTTTGATCATTTTGAAACCATTTGAAAACATTATCTTTTCATTCACTTCTTAAAACAATTCATTGAGATTATAAAACCATTATCCTCCATTCACACTCACAATAACAATTTGGATAGGTCATTAATAAAAAACACACTCACATAAACATGTCAACCTAAAAAATTTCCACTTTTAAGGACTGTCTCTAAATATATGACCCCATAAATATGATATCTATCTTTTTTTGGGAAAACACATATTAATTGAAATCATCTCAAATAATTTTCACTCACTTTGTATATATAAAAAAATTAAACATAAAATAGATTTATAAAATCATTTTTCCACATTAGATTCAAATATCCAATGAATATGTGAGAGAGGGTGTGAAATAATATTACATCATCATTGATATGAATTGGGTTGAACTCGCAAAAAACATTAGTTATTTAAAAATCATCATTTGGAATTATTTTAGTGGAAATATTAACTTTTTTTACATTTTTAGGAATAACCTTTTCATTCAATAAGACTTTCTACATAATCTATTTTATGAGTCTTTTAATTTATCTCAATTCACCTCAACCATTAATTCTATATAATATTTATTTAAATTAGTAGAATTATGATTATCATCTCCCATAGGCAATGTAAGCATCACATCGTCCTTGAGATCTTCAAATAATGTTCCATATCCCCATAAATTGGGTTGTAACCTATATTTCATACAAATATTATCCTTTAACCAAGCTTAGGGTCCCAAAAAGTTTCTTAATTCTATTGAAAGATATGCACCATTCAAAGAAAAAGTGAACTCCACATGATGCATGCCTTTTATCATCTATATTTACATTCCAATAATCATTTTTAAATTTAAATAAATTAAATATTCCATTTCTATAATATATCATCTTATATTCTATCATTCCATTTATATACATGAGAATCATATTCCGAACCATGAAATGAGAATCCTTTGGTGCACTTTAATACCTGATACATAATTTAATATTATATGTAATGTATTCTCATGAAACAATAATGTTTAAAAAACATCATATTAGTTTCTATAATTCTCTAAGGTCTAATATATTCATAATACATCATCTACATGTTTAGTTCCTAAAAAAATTAGATTATAAACATTTGTTGAGTCCTCTATTTCAGGTTTCTCAAAAATTTCAAGGACATAATTATCTTGAGAAATTTATAACCCGAAAATAAATCTCATTTCTATAATAATGATAAATTCAAAAAACATCCTCATATCTTAATTAAACTCTTAAAAAACAGATTTTAAATTTCTATAAAAAATGATATCATATCTTTATACAATAACAATGAGTGATAACTTCTTTTCATTATTGATGTATAGATTTTATTCCACTCTTCCTTTGTTTAAATTAAATTATTTCTAAAACCATAATGACATAGAATACAATTCCATTTTGGATTGTTTGAACCCACATAGAACATTATTAAATTATAGAAAATATATTTTATCTATGAAAAGAATAAAACCACTATGTGTCTCAATGTAATCATCCTCTTGTAATTTGGCGTTGAGAAATGCAGACCTAAAATCCATTTTGTAAAATATTTTTTTTCATTCATGTGAAAAAAACATTAAATATATTTATAGTATCTATTATAGAAAACAATGTTAATGTATCATCAAATCCTATTACTCCAACCAATGAGTAACCATTATACATAAGTCTGTCCATATTCATAACAATTTCTTAGTTCTCTTTAAATTTAATTCATAACACCCACTATGTTTGATTAAAATTATTTTTTTTAAGATTGGGAATTGACAATAAAGTATAATATTTATCTATATGATCTAATTGTTAATTCATAGTATCTAGTCATGCATGATGCTGTAATGGCTCATTTACATTGATTAGTTAAATTTTTGAAAAATGGAGGACTATGTTGATTTCTTAAAAGTTCTTCACACATGAACCTGTATAAATTTTAGACCTCCAAATTCTTTGTTACCCTAAAATTAGTTGAAAATTGTTTCTACCCATCTATTTAATCTATTGAATCATTATCTTTAGCTTACATGACTTCTGAATCATTATAACCTTTAGAATCTTCTTTATAATGTTTAAAAAAAATCATCAAAACTTATGTAACTTATTTCGTCATGTATATATTCTTTCCATTAATTATATAACATTCTTACAATTTTTTTTTAATATTTAATTTTTATTTTATAACAATGATATTCTCTTCAATTTATAAGATATATTTGAATGAAGCTTTCAAAAAATCTCTTCCCAAACGTCCCAATACTTAACATATTCCCTTGATTGCAGATCAGATTCCAAACACCCTTAAATAATTAAGACATGGAGACATCATATAATTCACATCATATAGAAACATAGCTGAATTCTTTATCTTCATAAAATAATTTTGAAAGCGATCTTCTTCACAAATAGCTTTTTTCCAAAAATTTTGAGAATTAAAATTCTTGATCAACATGGATTGATCCATATCCATTAAAATTATTTTCAAAAATTTAGTAACTCTATTTTATTATGGTATATGTGGATCATAAATCTCATGGTGAATTCAATTATTCCAAATATAAGAATAAAATCTTTCACTAGTATATTTCACACCACTGTTTCTCTAGATCTTATTCAAGGTGAAACCATAATCCTTTTCTGCACTCATTATGAAAATATATAAAATCATTATAGGAATTAATCTATTTTGAAGATACATAATATAATTGATACAATATTGTAAATCCATTATAAAAATAATTTTTTTATCTTCATTTATTACCTTCTTTATTATCCCATAAATATAGAAATAAATAAACTCCAATGAATAAGAAGTTTGAATCAAAATGTTATTTTGTGAAGAAATAAAAAATCTTACCCTTTTAACATATAGTGTATA
The DNA here is from genome assembly GCA_963277665.1 of Viscum album. NCBI lineage: Eukaryota > Viridiplantae > Streptophyta > Magnoliopsida > Santalales > Viscaceae > Viscum > Viscum album. The sequence goes on along the minus strand of OY728146.1, from coordinate 1,759,652,791 downwards.
TCCCATTTCATTATCTTTTAAATTTGTAAACACTATAAAAATAACATTGTTTTGTATTACTTCATATATAATTTGTTTCGTGATGAATAATCCATCAACACTATAACTGATTATGTTTCAATATTAAGTAGTATGAATTTTTAACATCTCTATCCAAAAAAAGTCTCCCTTTACTCACTGTACTCTTATAATAATAATTAAATATTTTTAAATCATTAAAAACACTATTTTTCTAAAAAAATCACTTCATTTCCTTTATCAGATAATTGTGTCACAGTTAATGGATTGTGTATGATCCTATCAATATATACATTGTTCATGGAATTCAAATTCTCTTTATAAAAGGCTATGAAACAAAAATCACTAATTTTTAGTTATATATCATTATAAATGGTTAATATTTCTTCATTATAATTTTCAATATCTTTAATAGGCATTATACCACCTATCATGTGTATAGACAATCCATTATCATGAATAAGAATTTTCCTGTTACTATTTTTCAGAAACCTCGTCAATAAAAGATTATTTTTTTCCCATTTCTTTAATTTTTTGATATTTATGGGTATTAAAATTCATATTCAGATGGTTTAGTTGGGTGTAGAACCAATATTTAGAAAGGTGACATGGCTGTTCACAACTCTCAACATTTTTCATGATTGAATATGTTCATAGACTTTTGTTGAGAAATTTCAGACTTATTTTGATTTTTTTATTTTTATTTGAGATGAATACCACTGATAATTTAACTTTAAAACCTTATAAACACAATATTTTATTGGTAATTAAACATACACATAAATTTTTACACAAATATCTACTATAGTAAAAATAAAAACCATAAAAATTATATTTACATTTGAAAACCATAAGATTCCCAAATTCTTACACATGTCTTTCATCATTATTTGAGCTCTCAATTTGGGATCATATTTTAGAACCAAATTTATTATAGAATTATATGATTTTAATTTTTACCAATAAATATTTCATCCTATTTTATAATTACCAAATTTACTATTTTTTCAATTATGAGTTATTGTAATTTCTATATTTCCACGTGACATTTTGTTTTGATAAAAACATGGTCTTCTTATCTATATATTAAATTCTTAATTACCATTATAAATGTTTAAATATTCCTACCATAATAAGTTACATATTTTGAATCTTATTTAATCATTATCCTTCTTTGAAATTTCTCAAAATGCTTGACTAGAATTATAAAAGCATGATAGGAATTAATTTAAATAATTTTTATCAATGATAAATTTTTATTGATGAAGTTCAAGGTTCATTTAATTCATTTATACTTTATCTTATAATTAGAATTTATAAATACTCCCATAATCAAGTAGTCACATCAAAGTATTAAGATCATATTTTTTGTTTCTTTTATATTGATTATCTTTCATTATATTTTTATCTCTTTCTCCTACATTAAGATAATTTAATGTCACTCTTTTAATTTTATCTTTATTATAACTTTTATTCATATTTTATCTTTAATTCCTTCCATAGGTGACCTTATAATTTAAATAATATATATTAAATATTTTTAGATGAATATTCAATATGTATCATAATAATACACTCCCTGGAATAATAATTGTTTAATATATTTGAAGAATAGATACATAATTACGTTATTTAATTAAATATATTCAACATCCCCCACTAATTTTTTATAACATACAACAATTATTAGACATACAATAAATAAAACCATTCTTCTAAACCTATGGAAAGGAAATAAGTGAAAGTATGAGTTCATATACTTTGTAAGGTTAAACATTATAGATATCAATAAATGATCATAAAGATATAAAGATAAGAATAAGGGTATGAGAACACGATAAGAATTTAAAATAAATCACACCTAAATAGTCAATAATTAGTAATTATAAATAATTTAATAAGAAATTTTCATTAAAAAACATATATTTCACAAGTGCACATAATCATTATTAATCAAATATGAACAATGAGAACATATCATAAACATAAGACATAAGTTTGTGGAATATACATAAACATAGAGAACTATTTCCTTAGTAAATGATCGTTATTGTGACTAAAATTGTAGATTGATTTCACTCCAAATTACATAATTTCTTTAGTCATGGTTTTCTCATAAGGCTGTATTATTGTACATATTCCCTTACAAAGATTATTCACTCATTATTCCAATTCTTATTATCTCATGAGATATCCATCTTTACCTAATTCATTTAAGGAAAATATAATTCCTGGACAATATATCATCTAATTAAAATCATACATATATATGGAAAAAGATCATAAAATATTCATCATATCATCATATCATTACTCATGTAAAGAAAAAATGTCACACAAACATTACATTATTTCATTCAAGAATTACCTGCATATAAGAAATGGGTTTCATAATGTTTTCAACACAACACAATTAACTCATGAGAAGTAAATTAGTTTCTAGAGTAATCCATAATTTATCATCACTATAAGTCATCAAAAGAAATATAATGGATCTTATCATTATATAATACCCCTAGTGAAGCGTAAAAATACTTATATAATGTTGAAATAGATGAAAAATATTGTTAAAAGATGATTCAATCCATTCTTTGAATACATGAGAAAATATACATTTATTTGGATAACATTTTAAATAAGAATTATGAGAACATTTAGAAAATAATTTTCATTTAAAATATTAAATAAAACATGTAGAAAAAGGTTAAAATCAATGAATGTTCATAAAAATGGAAAAATCTTTTCATTCCATAAAGGTTAAAGTAAATATTCCCTTTCACGATTTTGTAAAAAAATAAACAATGGATTGTTCATAAAAAATTTAGAAATATTACCCATTTGAACATTTTAAGTAATATAAAATTTAGAGATATAAATTATTTATAATATATAAAATATAGTTAAGATGTTTCACAAAACATTTTTTAAGAGTGTGGACATGAATGAAAATGATCATCGATCTAAGAAGAAATATAGTCAACTTCTATTTAAAAATATTTTCTTGATAATTTTAAGTACTCAAGAGAGAAAATAGAAATAATAGAAAAAAAATTAACAAGTTAATATAGAAGAATAAAATATATATAGTTTAATGGTTATGGTCAATATGATTTCCATTAATGGATATTTAGAATAGAAAATTTCGAATAAAAATAATATTATGACATAAATCCCTTACCTCATGTCATGTATTTTTTCATACATGTTCAAATATCCTTTATAATAAATATAGATTTATCATAAATATATTTCAAAACTATAATCATGAATAACATACGATTAATTAGTACTTTATAAATTCTAATAATCCTTTTATTTAAAATTTCTTCAATTTAATTTTCATTCATGTGAAAATAAGACCATTTTCCATACATGATTCAGTTTGATGGTTTTTGTAATAGAATATGGGTAATGAAATGAATATGTATAGAATATTAATGAATAAATAATCATCATTTTCATTAATAACATACAATTTAGTAATTCTTTTTATAATGTGGCGATGAAAAAATAATTCCATGACTTCCTGGAGATGGTAGTTTGTACACATACCCAAAGGATGATTCGATTATTCAATAGATGGAAGTAAATATAGTTAAATATTAATTGACATTTAAATAATAATTTTCATTTTATAAATATCATATATATTCATCGAATCTATCCATATTACCCTCTGTGTAAATCATAAATTAATGACCAATGACATCTCTTTGTGGAAGTAGTAGTCCACACATAACCAACAATATCATCATTTTAAAATGATGTAAATGTAAGAAGGAAGATAATAAAACAAAATAATAAAATCATAATTATATCAAAAATATCATTAATAAATATTGAATTCATTATAATAACAATCCATGAAATATGATGGTGGAAAATGAGTAATATCACTACGTGGAGGTAGTAGTCCACACATACACACAATCTATACATACATTTTACCATTTGATGGAAGAGAGGTGAAAAATTATAAAAAACCATCAAAATTAAATTTAATTATATTTAAGATTCTAATTTTATTATTCTATAATGTTTACCATATAATTATAGTACATATAAGAAGAAATAAAATTGATTTTACTCTATTAAGAGTTATACTTATTCATTGAAAAACCTCCTTTGACATTCAACACAAGCGTGAAAAGGATGTTATATTGATAATAATTAGAACAATATAACATTGGAATGGATTTTAATATTTAATTAGGGTAATAATTTTAGGATATTGAAGGATAATTTAGTGTGTGTAAGAGAGGAGAGGGTGAATCCTTTTATAAGAGAGTGAGATGACTCACATACAATTTTTCAACAGATTGAATTTTATTAATGTCTCAATTAAGTCAAGTGGAACATAAATTAAAATGTTTCAAATATAATAAGGATATATCACAAATACCATAAAGATAAAATTAAATAATGTATTTTTAGTTATTTTATACATTATCACTTATGTTAACCCCCAGAAAACATATTTTTTCATTAAATGAGATAACAAATTATTACTGTTTTACTAATAACATTGAAAAAACATAAATTTTAAATTATTAAAAAATATTAATTAAAATGATTAAAAATATTTAATTAATTTTAGAAGATAAAATTTCTAGAATTGAAAAAAATCATTTCAAAACATGTACGCAAAAAGAAACAAACCTATTTTAAGGAAATTGAACTTTAAGCATAATATTTAGTCCACCTTCAATACATACCATGTAAAGAATATTAGATGAATGTTAAAATAATTTTGTGAATATTTTATATGTACATTTAATTTTAACCATTCATCAATAGATATTTATTTAATTTATGTAGATAAAACCACACTCTGGGAAAAAAATAGTTCCATTGAAGAATATCCCATATTACTGTAAAATAAATTTATTATCATTTCTATCTAACTGAATAATAATTAATTAATTTTATATATATGTAAATGATAATTTTTCATGATTTATTTTATCTTATTTATACCCTCTAATACAATTTTTAGCTGATATATATCAAATTAAATAATTATAAGTCAATAGTATGTTTCACTACATTTAAACGCGATGTTGCATGTAACATACTCATATTGTTTGTGTATAAGATGTATCTATTTTATCAATTATCAATTGTTTTTTAGTTATTGTATAATTTTGGTTTTCTATAAGATGGGTTTTGATCGCTGAGTGCTGAGAATTGGTTATTGGACAATTGAGGAATGGCTAGGTCGTGATGTGACTGGAAGGCAGCCACCATCAAGCTGGTGAAACCCAATGAATAGATTATTGGATTATAATATTATTGCAGTGTGCTTAAAGCTCAATTGGTTTTCTATTAGAGTGACATAATCTAGTTTCTTTCACTATAATGAACCTAAGTGGTTCTTCCATGCCCATCGGGCAGCCAGTGAGGTACACTAGGTTACTGGTGCACCCAGTTTGAGGTTCCAATTAATGAACCAGGTATGATTTTAATACCACATGTTTTGAAACTCACTTAATAGACAATTAGGAACCTAAAAATAAAATTAATAATTTAAGGCCTCCTCTATATCATTTATAAATTCCCATTCTTCTCTCTAACCTCTCAAACTATTATCTGATCTAGTAAAAAAATTATTGTTGTGATTTAGCAAGATATATAAATAATAAATCATTTTACTTGCTAGAGAGCCATTGATATATGATTTGTATAATAACATGATGATTTTTTATCCCTTATTAATATATTGTTGTGGATATATAAAGTTTAAATCATTTAATGGATAAATATAGATATACCATCAGAAATAAACATTCTATCGGCAAGTGTTAATAAATCAAATTAACAAACCCCATCTTAATAGTGGATTGATGATGGGATATTAATTTTTTAACGATTTCATTGTATAATGGTGGATTATTTGAAATCTCAATTAGAAACCCTTTGTTCAGAGTTATAATTCTCATTAATTGTGGATTTTTCAAAGTAATATTGTTTATAAATACCATAATGAGATATTATTCTACCATATTATTATATTTAATTAAATTTTAATTAATTAATTGATGATAGATTAATTGAGTTTTTGTAGACCCAACTAACTCTTCTATAATCAGAAATGAATTCATTATTTATTCTGGAATTGATAATCAATCTAATTAATTGGAATTTTTTCCTTAGATATACCTTAAAATTGATTGCATTGATAGAGTCATTAATGTATGTGATTATAGAAAAACCTTATTGAATTTTAATTACCTTGAAACTCAATTCTAAACCCCTTTAATTTTCAAATATAATCCAAATATAAATACACAATATGTGATCTCATTATATAGGGGAGTGTGATGTGTTTGGTCACCAATCCTTTGATGAAAGCTAGAGCTCTTTATCATCAATGATGATGCAATAAATTATTTATCATATTATGTACTTGTATTATCTTCTTCCCATTATTTCTGTTGTATTGGCATGAAATTTTTATCCATGATTTTTGGTGATTGATTTTGGGTGTGTTCATTGTTCTGATTTTCATATATGATCCTTGTGTCCATGAGTATTTTTAGATTAGTTTTTACAATTATTGATGATGATCACATGTTGTTATATGATACTCCCACATTATCATGAGGCCATGCTATGATTTATTTATTATACTCTACCTTTTTATGGGTATTTCAATGTCATTGGTGGTTGTTATTAGCATAACATGATATTTGACTATCATGATATGATTACCACTTTGGTGGAAAGTGCACATGACATGTGGTGATGATGATGATGTCCCCCTAAATAGAGTAGAAACATGATATCCTTATAGACTAGATGGAACTTTATTCCCTAACGGTAATATGTAATGTTCTAGAAATCGATGAATTATGGATGCTGAGTAACATACCCAATAAAATCTCTAAATATGTCGAGTGAAATATCGCCAACATTGTAGTTATTTCTTGAATATTTTTGACTATCTCGCCACCCTTACAAAATGAAGTGTATGTGGGTATGATCCGGGAATGTGGTGTCCTAGTTAGTGAAAATGCTATTGGTAGATTCTTGTTATGATTACTTAACCATTTATTTTAATCATGAAATAATTCTATTAAACATGAGAAATTTTGGTTAAGAACACATTGGTGGTGTCTAAATGGGTTTTATTACTGATACCCTGCATGTACATCTCTATGAACATGTATATTTCATGTATAGTGATTCATGAAATGGAAATGGCCCCATGGAAGATGACTGATTTTAATTGTATGGAGCTATTGGAAATTTGGGATACATTCATGTTCATTCCCATAGTTTATATATTTATTATCTTCCTACACTTTACACTGGTTTGTCCAGCCACTCAGGTAGCCTGTTTTTTTATTAGTATATGACTCAAGTTCCTTATATTATAATGTTATTGTTATTGAGGATTCAACATGTTACTATTATGTTTATATAATATTTATTATTGTTTATGGGTGGATGTGATATAGAGGGTATTACCTCCAAACTGGTGACTATTATACCCTCACTACTAGTCAAAATCCTTTTTTGTGAGGGGAGTATCACATGAGGTAATGTGAATCTCGGACATAGAACCAATAGTTTGGGTTGGGGTACTACAAAATGGTATTAGAATACAATTTTTTTCTTTTTTTAGACTAACAAGGGACATTAGAGAAAGAAGATAGATGTTCCGGACTTAGGTTGGAGAGTTACCATGTTCATGCATAAAACATCTACAATGGACATCATTGTTACCATTGTAAGGATTAATGTTACTATTTTATGGTATTTTCTGGTGTTTTTATGCCTAATGAGTAGCAACATCGGATCACATGACATATATGTACTGTCTATTGTGTATCTTATTATTCCTTAATTTAATTCCATGAATTATGCTATCTATACTGGATAGATATTTATTATATATTGTGTGATATATATTTTTACCGTAAATTTGTGATATATCTATGCTAGTATTAATTAGTTACACTTGATAATGATGTCATATTAAATATACATATATACTTGAAAATTACTAATATGCATGTATGAAGTCCTTGTTTATTCAATGAGTGTTATATCTTGAGTTATGAGTAGTCTCCATTGGATTCCTTTGTGTGAACCATTATATGGATTTTGTTTTATCATAAATTTCTTAAATGTTTTTTCTGGTGTTATAGAAGATGATGCCCCATAAATGAATAAAGGGAAAACCTGTTGATGTGGTACACGGTGCTCCCACTGTTTCAGATTCCCCAGTTCCACATCTTATTTTATAGGAGGGTGCTATAAATAAGAAATTGAAACCTACTTCTATAGAAAAGAAGTAGGTGAATTCTATCCATGAGTAATTCTTATTATTCCATCTAAGAGAATAGGGGCACCGAGGTCCATGGTAAAAATTTCCATAGACTTCCATCTAGAGCATGCTCTTTCCTTTTAATAAACTGGTGAACCATAGGATACAAAGGCTATAATAGACATCACTGATGGTGTACTTAAAATCATTGAGACACCTGAGGATAAGAAAGTGAAGATAATACTGTTCATGATTCAATATACTATAAGGAGGTAGTGAGGTATGATGATATCATCTGATAGGAATGAAACCCATAGTTGGGAGACATTCAAGAACCTCTTCCTTCGGTAATTTTCCCTGAAATGATGAAATATTGATCAATTATAGGATTTCAGGAATCAATAATTAGATTCCATGATAGTATCTGTAGAGTCCAATAATTTCATTGATCTATTTATCATTACATATATATTCGATTGAAACAAGGAACACAAGCCCAAGGGCATCGAGATCAAACATCATCCTAACATATGATATCCGGTTCATAGTTTCTACACAATTAAAAAACTGGATGTTTTTCATAGGGCCTTGACAATTGAGAAGGTTATAATAGATAATCATGAAATTGGTTGTCTTCCACCATATAGCACATAGTTGGATGAAAATAATATAGCTATATTGTTTATCTCCTCTTGTATCAGGAAGAGGAAAACATGGGACACATGATATAGTAGTGGTATGAATTTGTAGTGGAGTAGGAATTATTCAGCCTCCTCAGGATGAGATATATAGTTCTTTATCTATGGGAAGGTTTGTAATTGTTAGAAGTTTTATATATCATGTCAAAACACATTTCATTATTATTAAAAATGGGGAATCTACATTATTATTTCTCATAGTATTTTAGGATGATGTTCTACGGTGGTATAGAAATGAAGAATTCTACGAACATGGGATCCATTCACAGTCTTTAGTTGTCAGATTAAATAAAGATGACTTTGACATGTCATACTTCATTTGGAAAGGTTCATGGAGTTGAGGAAATAAGTGTTTATGTAGTGGACCTAACTAAATTAGATGGAGTTGACGGACAATCAACTATTAGTGGTATGATATTGATCATGTTTAAATTTTTTACTCCCTTATTTGATAATGGTGCCTCATATTCTTTCATATTTTGACATTTTATTATTTCACATGAATTAATAGTCATGTTTTCTTCTATCTGACTTTACCATGATACACTGTTTGAAATATAGTTTGATTATCTTCAATGATTCTTCTAGTGTCATATCATTGTTACCGATAATGAATATTTATGGTACTTCATGATTCATGAGATGATGATCTTCGATGTATTTTTTCACGGTATGGTTGAACATATTCTATATTGATGTTGATATAAATTATAGTTATATATCATTTACTTCACCAAAGGGAGAGAATTGCATGATAACTAGAGAGTTGGAAATTGGATTTGGTAGAGCTGATCCAGACTTCAGTTAGCTAGGCATGATAATGGAATAGATTACAAGCTTGGATATTTTAGTAGGATTACTGGTAACCCGCCCATATCTCCTTCAAGTTGTATATATCTATTCGGATGTCTTTCTAAATTTCATTATAGAAATTCCCTAAAATATGGGAGTTGAATTTTATATAGTTCTCTTTCCAGGTGAATAACCCATTTTGATACCCCCTTATGATATAGTGAAATCCAAGATGAAGGATCTGAAGGTACAATAGGATGAATTGGAACATAAGGTTTTTATTTGGATGATTTCTTCATAATGGGGTGAACATTTTCATCTTTTCAAGAAGGTAGATGATATCAAATATCTATACATTGAATTACAGAAGCTAAATCATGTTTTAGTGTATAAAAGGTATATTTTTCCTAGGATTAGAGATCTACTTGATCTGTTATGGGGAGCCGTATTGTTCCCAATGAATGATCCATGATCAGGCTATCAATAGTTGTGGGTTAGATAGAAGGACATTCAAAATATGTAATTTCAGATTAGGTATAGGTTGTACTAGTTGTTTTTGATTTCCTTAGGGATGAATAATGAACAGATAAAGTTCCCATATCTCATGAACCTAATAATTCACCCATATCCATACTAATTTCCCAAGTCCTTCCTTAACAATATATTTATCTACTCATCAACCATAGAGAATAATTCTAAACATATTAAGATTGTCTTATGTACACTTCAGTCACATCAAATTTATTCCAAGGTACAGAAGTTTAACTTTTGGATTCAAGAGGTGAAATTATTGGGTTGTGTGGTGTCAATGATAGGTATATCCATGTCCACGGAGATTTTGGAGGAAGTAATGTCTGGGAAATAACCTTGGAACATTTTTATGATTAGAAGAGTTTTGGGTTTATCCAGGTACGATCAATGTTTAATCTAGGTTTTATGTCAATTATAAGAACCTATTCTGGGTTGATGAAGAAGGTAGTTATGCTCTTGTAATCATACTAGTATGAGGAGGCATTTATTGAGATGAATATGAAGTTTAATAAATCTATTATATTTATGTTTTCTGAGATAGGGAATATATATATTGTATAATATGATGCATATTTCCATGGGTTTTGAGCATAACCAATTTAGATGAGGTAGGTAGTAGTTTATGGGTCATGTCAGCTATGACTCCATGAGAGGAACTACCTATCCAAAAACATGGAGTTGTAATATGCTTTCCAAAATTTGATGCTTTGGTGGAACTATATATTTGGTGAGAGGTTTGTTGTTTACATGGACCACAGGAAACATCAATATATTTTTCTCACTGTGGGACCTCAATCTAAGTCATATTCACTAGTAGATTATTTTTTTATGTACAATATTGAGATGGATTGCAAACATTATAAGGGTATTGTTGTTGGGTATTTTCTTTTTCATAAGACACGATTTTCTCAATATTTTAGAGAGAAACCATTAAATAAATATTTCCACATGATGATCTTGTTAGATTACTAGGGGATGGATGATTCTGATGATCGAAGATTGAAGAAATCTACCCCACTAGTGGAGTCATATTCTTTAGTATGCCTAGTAAAGAATGGATAGGAAACTCAACTAATGTGTACTGTAATGAATGAATTGATACCATGAGGTGACCTAATATTCAGGTGATCATTAGATAATTAGGATTTTATTTTTATGTAATGGAGGGATATAGACTCCACTTAGACAAGGGAGAGCTAATGAGAGACTAAAAAACATTCTAAGATAGTTACATACTTGTCTGAAAAATATGTACCATGACATCAGGTGATGGTTTTTTTGTGAAGTGGTGAAGAGGGGAATTACTATACTTTTTTGTAATGACTTAGCGGTCAAATAATAAAGGGCTAACACCATCATGCTGGTGAACTTCTGCAACCCCTTCCAGTGTCTATATTTAATTGGGATGAGATAACGATAAATTTTTCTATAGGGTTACCCAGGACATTGAGGAGCTATGATGTGGTCTAGATGATATTCAATCTACTAAGGAAAGTTCGTCATTACATATCAATCCACATGAAACAATCTTTATATATGGCTATAAATGTGAATTTCCGTGATATTGTATTGTTATATGGATTGACCTTTATAATCATGCCTAATAGAGGTGAACCTTTCATGTTGTTATTTTGAAAGGGCCTACCGAAGGCCTTAGAGACTCAACAAAGATTGTGTAAAACATACCATCCCTATAATAATAGATAGTGTGAGTAGATTATTAACATAAGGGTGGATATTCTTCGATATTACACCCAATATCCAGTGATTAGGATGATGACCTAGCCTTGGATGAGTTTTCATACAACAATAGATGCTATGATTCAATTCAAATGGTATATTATAGAGATAAAAATGGATGGACATGTCATTCACCACTATATTGGAATATGGCAAGTGAGGAAGTCATTTTTGGGACCGGTATGGTACAAGAGACATCCAAACGAGTACAGATGATCATGAATAGGTTGATCACATCTCAGAGTTAGTAGAAATTTTATGAAAACCATAGTTGGAGACCTTTGGAGTTCATTATAGGAAACTCTTTTTTCCTAAGTGTTACAACTCAGCTAGGGAACTGAAATTTGATAAATTTTGTCATAGTAGATCCATATTATATTAGACCCTTCAGTATAACCAATTGAAATAAGATAGTGGAATACTATTAGGATATTTTTTCTCTATACCAAAGTAATATTGAAAAGTTTCATGTTTCAAATCATTATAGATGCATGATTGATCATACACATGTCATTGATTGTTTGGATGTTTATATAAATACTAGTGTGTGATACATGAAGTTAATAGTGATGATTGTAGATCAGTGTTCTATAGACCGTTGAGAGAAGATAATACCACTAGTTCTGATTCTATGCCATCATAGAAGGATCTAGGTGGATACTTGGGAGTAGGCAGGTAATGTTCAGGCTCAATTTCCCATGTTGTTTAAGAATAACCTTTTATGGTACTTCTTGGGTATGAGAAGTCATTTGAGGGGGGGGGGGTTGAAACAACCTTTTTTAAGCATGTGATATGTTTCCAGTTTATAAATTATACATTCTCTATGAGTTATTCTCTATTATGGGATATTTTAATGATGATTTTTAATGGATAAGGTATTCTAATTGGAATTAGTATACATAAGGAAGGTATATGTCATTCAGTTGTTAGAATAAAGAAACCACATAGCTAGTGTAACCTATAGTCCAACTCGTCGAATTGTTAGAATATAAGAGGCTCTTCCAGACACACCAGTCAGTTAGTGTGCCTATGCTGATGGTTAAATTAATTCACCTACAAGTATTTTGATTCCATACATTCTAAGACCCCCTTTATCACCCAATTTTAATCCCAAAAACCCTATATTGAACTTAGGGGCTTCTATATAGCATTTAGAATCTGAAAATCTACTCTCATTTCCTCTTCAAACTTTAACTAATCATGTTAACATAAGATGGACAGATTTTCTTTAGATCTCTGAACAATAAATCACTATCCTTGTTATATGTGAATATATCTATGATAGATTTATAGTTTATATGATGATCCATTGAGTTTTTCTCCCATTATTCAAATATTAGTGGAAGATTTAGCAATTTTACATAGTTTCTTGACAGAATCAATACCCACCATCAATAATGAATACACAATGAGTAAGTGTTGATGAATCTCCATACTATACCTATTGCTGATCGAATATTGTTGATAGATAATTAATTCATTGATTATTACATGGTATATTTGTAGAGGGTTCAACATATAATTGATAAATCCTTTGACCAATGTTATATTTCCTATGAATAGAGGGTGTTTCTGCGTAATCTTCATAATATATTATTGTTCTTGATTCTCATCATATGTCTATAATCTATTGATGTATTAATTATGTATAAATTATATTTATTAGTACCCAAATAACTATTATATAATTGGTGAGTAATTCATGATTCATTTTCAAATGAAAAAAATATGTTTAATAGGAATTACTACCTTCATCAAAACATGTAATTGAATTCATTGAAAAATTCCCTAAGCCAGGTGATTATATAATGATGTTATTTATTTATTATTATATATATATATACTATTTTCTAACCTACTTTTTTTTATAAAATAGAACATAAATATATTTCATTGACGTGTGATCTCAGTCTCTATTGGTGTGAAACATGTTTGGACTTTGATAATTTTACAAAGCATATAGTTATCGCCCAGTAACATTGGGGTTGGATGTTAGTTATCAGTTGAGGCCCTTATATTCTATTATTTACTTGATACAAATTATATTGGAATGACATGTTATTATGGATTTATAGTGACTATTTTGAGGGTGGTTACATTTTTCGAAACCCATAAATGATCCTGGATTCCATTAGTATTGTTATGGTAGTTGTTTACATGATTGATGATGATCACAAGTTGTTATATGGTGCTAATATGTTATCATAATTCTGGGATTTTATTTTCTTATTAGGATATGTCTTGTTATGTGTATTATCATTCTATTAGAGTATGTTCATGGTCTATCATGATAGGAAAATATCATAGTTTGATTACCTTTTTGAGGGGAGTGCGCATTATGTTTGAGGATGATGATGATGGGATCCTACATAAGGTAAGAGCATGAAAACCTTATAGACAAGATTGAACTTACTAAATTCTGAATTCTAGGTAATATGTAAAAACACAGTTCATTGAGGATTAAAATAAGTATTCTAACTCACACCCTTGAAGATGATGACTAACATGTCACCATCCTTATGGCTAATTCATTATCATTTATGACTTCCTGGCCATCCATCGGGCATTGGTTTGAAGAAAGTGTGGCTGGGGATCATGGTGGTTTAGTAATCACATGGGTTCTTATTAGACTATTGTTCTGATTACATTAAAATTTATGGTTATCCTGCCATGCACATGTCATACATGTGCAAATTTGGTTAAGGATACATTGGTGTTATCATATTGGGTTTTATTACTCACACTCTACATGAGCTTCCTGATATGTATAACAAAATATTGTATATGAATCTATGAAAGTGCAAGAATAACATGGATAACATCTAAGTTGTAAAGTATTGAGCTACTAGAGGTTTTGGGTATAATCTATAGAATTAGGAAAAATTATCTATTTATTATCTTCATGTACTTTAGTATGTTATGGATTTCCACTTATGGATAAATTTTTTCATTATTGTATAACATGGGTTCCTTATATAGTTACATTGTGGTTATTTAATTTACCACATGTTACTATATTTTTAATATTTTATTGATAATTTTATGTGGAAGCCAATGATAATGAGTGTATAGTATCTCCATTGATGATGATCAAAGAATCATTTATAGTTAGTTACCTCCTGTGTAGTGGGAGAAATTCTTGAGGTCATGTGATTCTCTAGATCGAACCTAGTGGTTTAGGTTATGGTGTTACATTTCATGTAATTCAAGATATTAAACACTATAAATTTATTAAAGATAAATATACTAGATCATTTTTGGGTGTTATAGGTCCTCACTACTTTTATCATTGGTGAACTCATCCTCATTTCCTTATCAATTAGTAGTTTTTCATTGACTTCCCTAGAAGCCTAAATTTTTTGATCATCATCATTAATAAAATTATCATAAAATTTATATAATGAATTTACCTTTTAGTGTTTATATAAATTATTATCATTCCATTTTGAATAAATCAATGATTTATTTAATTTATTACCATTCATCGTAGATAATTTTTAATGACCAGCAAATTCTCATTGGCATGAGAGTATAACGAGTCATTACTATGCCTTAAGTGACATCCCCAAGACACCCAAGGCTGGTAATAAATGCCAAAGGGTTTCAAATACTAGTGGGGGATGATTTACCCTTTAAGAAATAAACTAAAAAACCTACCAACCATAACCAAATATTAACTATATGATACATAAAAAAATTAAAGACAACTCAACAACCTTATGTATCTCACAACCACATCAAAGTAAGGAACACCAGCAGAATAACCACAAATCAAAGTACACAGCAGATAAACCACACAAGACTCTCTAAAGGCCTCAAGACTCCATGCTCCACATTCTCCAAGATCCAAAATCTCTGAACAACCCATAAATCATGAGTTAGTGCTACACACATGTGAAACATTACCTTTTCCCTCATTCCAAAAGATAGCATCAGTAAAAGCACCAAAGTTCCAAAGCAGGATTGAGTATAAAACTCAGTATGTTTTCCCCAATGAACTCCTTACTCACACCACTAGGATAGAAGAGTTGACAAAAATTATATAAAACATTTTATTTAAAAAAATATTTTAAAAAACAATTTATAACTAAATATAAACAAGTTTCAAAAACCATTCATTACCAAAAGCATACAAGTGGAATTGAAACCAATTTACCCAATACGTTATATTTATAGAAAAATAACTAAAAAATATTTACAACCATTTCACAATATCCCTTTATCAGCATACCCAAACATTTCTCAAACCCATGCAACCAACCATGCATGCTACGTTATGACAGTTCGATACACATGAGTGGTTTCTCTTTGATCTACCAATTCTTCACAAGGTAATTACTTCCCATGTTCCATTAACCAATTGACATGAAGCCAAAGGTCATATTTCAACCAATACCCATATATTCAAAAAGAAAACACACCACATATTCCCAAATATCATGCCAAAGCAACCATTTCAATAAAAACACCTTTTTATTGAAAACCATTTCCATCATACCCATTTCAATGCCAAACCATTTCAATTCCAAACCATTTTAATAAAACCCCATTTTTATTGAAAAACATTTCTATTTAAAACCCCTTTTTCATCAACCATTTATCAATTACATAAAATCCCTAATTTAAAATCATCATACTAAATTTATGAAACAAAACACCCTTTTTCACAATTATTCACCAAAATCATGCAATTTCACAAAAACCATAAATCATAAAGCGGGTTGATTCTCCAAGAACAGCCTTAGTTCTATTATCCTAGCCAGATAATGACTCAAAATTGAAATATTTGGAATCCAAAAATGTAGATATACCCACTATATGTTCATATCTAGGAAATAATGGAGATCAGAGAAGTAGATCTAAGAAGATCTAGGAAAACATGACAAATCCAGAATGAATGGTGACATACCTCAAGAATCAGACTCGAAATCACCAAGAGAAGGCTCTCGGATGGATCCAAATCTTTTGGGGAGGGTTATCCATCCTTCTATGGAGAGTAATCTCTAAATAGGGGCGTTTTGAAGCCAAACCGAAATATATAGAGAAAAATGAGTAAGCTCCTAGAAAATAGGATATCGATTTGACCTACACACAGGGTTTGACCACACGGTTTGGGTCCACTGTGTATGGATCGTGTGACCATCCTTCTTATCCCAGAACTCCTTATAAAACCCCCAAACTCTCATATCCTTCTCATTTAACATTTTTATGGAAACACAACCTTTTTATGGAAACATCCCACTTTATGGAAACATCCCTTTTTATGGAAACAACCCACTTTATAAAAACACCACACATTATTGAAACAACCTACATTATGAAAACACCCCAATTTATAGAAATAAATAACATTATGGAAAAACCCAACTTAATGGAAACTATATATATTATATAAACTCTATATTTTATGGAAACTCTCTATTTTATACACACCAAATTAAAAAAACACGAGGAAAGGGGTTATGTACCCGAAACTGGGGGTACTACATAATATTTGTGTACTTATATTTTCATCCTCACTATATTGTTATTTATTCATATTCCAAAAATTTTTTATGAAAATTATAATAGCCCCACACTTAAAAAAATTAGTGTAGGATTCCCTCAAACCATGCATTATATATACTCACACATTTAGATTAATGGGAGGAAATTTTATCAAACTTCTAATTTACATCTCCTTTTGAATCCAAATACCAATATTTATATTCATAAATATTCTTCTTTCATTTCTCATGAATTGAGGATTTAAAAGAGATTTATTTTTCATTCGTACACTTATTTTATAAAAATTTCCCATAATCATCTTATAATAAAAGAGTTTGTTAGTTATTTCATCTACGTGATGTGTACCTTGATCTCAGTCATCAACCAGTTAGGCATTACCATTTGACCAACATAGTAGAATATGTATAATGTCCTAAAAAAAATTAAATCCTATACCTTCTGTCTATAATATCTGAATATGGTCATAATTGTTTTTTAAAAAGTGAAACATGGGTTGGTCTGCCAACCCATGTCCCTGTAGAATTTATTAAAAAAGAAGGATTGCAATGAAGTCTTGAGGTGCAATGAATTTACACTAGCAAAAGGAAAAGAAGTTACATGGAGATATAAAAAATACACACGGAATGAAAAAAGAGAGGAAATGTGAGTCTTCAAGAAATCCCATCCATCATCCCTTTGAACTCAATAAGTTGAAACCTCTTCATAAGAAGATCAGATCATCGTAGAAAGAAAGTACGATGTGAAGCAGGATAAATAAAAGAGGAGCATCTGATTATGAAACCAGAAAATTCATCCCATGCGACATGTCCTGCGCTCTTTACTATATTCCAGCAAAATAGATTCTTGATAAGTTCATGTGCCCATATGATAGAGAAAGCTGTAGACAAGCATCATCAGCAGGAAAACAAAGTGAATTCAAACCGGAGAACAAAGCAGCATAATTCGTAGGATATCAGGGAGTTTTTTTTGGTCTCCAGGTCCAACCTCAAAATAAACACTTCACATTTCATCTATATTTTCATCATCTATTATCTTTAAATCTTCTTACATTAACCACTAAAACATTATTTTTTATTGGTTCTTCTTTCTATTTCCTCTGTAAATATTTTATAATTTATCCTATTTTCCTTTATAAATATGGATTCAATTAACCGATAGAAATTATTTCTCTAAAATAGATGAGTAAATTTTATTTCATTCATGTCCATAATTACCTAAATTTTTAATATAGTTTCTATTATTATAGAACATTCCACATTGGGATAAAAAATAAATGTTTCAGACACTAATATATTCAAAACTAATTAATAGTTGATATGGCCATAGTTAATCTTTCCAAATGTTATAGTTTTCCAAAAAAATGTCAGAATACCCTTATTATTAATGAATTTAGGTCATCCATATTTATAAAAAAAATATTTAGTGAATAAATCGATACTGATTTGGAAACATTTTTTCTGGCAACTATATATAGTATATATTCTTGAAAGTGTACTTGGAATTGATACCACTTTCTACAGAATCAATTAATTATTTAAAAATCAATGAGTTTAGGGATTGTAGGGGTGGTTGAACCGAGGATTTAAAAATCCATTTTATGGTTATTTTAAAAAAAACTATGAAATAAATTAAAATGAATGAATATTATTTTGTTTTAACACCCACACCTGATCACATTGGAGGTACTAATTATTTAGGATGTTCACCTCCCCAAAAAAAGAAGGATAATCATTGGTATGGTTTAAATAACCCAACAATATATGAGCCACTAGAATTATCATATAGTTTACAAATTTTTAGGGTTAATCCTTGGATCCAAATTACACCAAAGTCTCATGACTATGTATGTGTTTGCCATAGAGTCATAATTATAGTAAAATTATTTTAATTATGATATAGTGTTCTTCTAGATTAGTATTTGACAGATTTATTTTGTGATGTTTCTTCTTCAAATAATTTCTTCATCTTAAGAAAAAGTAATTATACAATTATTTTTTATCCTTCCTCTATTTTATATAAGATATAATATTTTTAATGCACATTGAACTTTTCATTTTATATTTTTCATAGCACCATAATAATAATATATTCTACAATATAAATTAGTTTCCCTCCAAATAATTTAACTTTCAAATTCAAAACTCAGAGAATAATAACCATCATTAAATATTATAAACTTATTATTATTTTTACAAGTTCCTCCATATTATTTAAAATAATTATTCAATTTCATCATGATGTGACTGTATTATTTTGCAGTGTGATCTTCTTATTTCTCATGATAAAATACAAAACTAATTTTTTGTTATTTAATCCATAAAAATGAAAAAAAAATAAATTGATTTAATCATTTTGAATCACCATACATTTATTTTTGTGACTACTTGTAAAATTACAGATCTAATATGTCTTATCCATATCACACATCAGTAGTTCCCAAATATTATTTTTGAACACCTTTAATTACCATGGAACTCTAAAATTTTCTTATATATAGAATCTTATGAAGTTAGTTCAATATTATGAATATGAGAATAGACATTATATGTCTCTTGACCCTATAATGTATTAATATGAGACTTACAGAGTTTATAATTCAACTTTATGATGATATTCATTTTTTCTTTTTCCATGTATCCTTCTAGATCAAATTTATGAAGTTGTAAATACAAACAAAAAAATATTTTCATAAAACATTATAAAAAAATTTTACTTTGAAATTAATTTCACAAAGGTGAAAATAAACCTTATTAAGTATGAGATTAACCTTAATATGTCTCAAAAGAACCATGAAATGTCTTGAAACAATCATATTATTTTTACAATTAACCATATGAATTCAAGAAAACACCTAATGAAGTCTGATATATCATTATAATGATCTAAGATGTACAATAATAAGTTTAAAATAAACCTCACATACTCATTCCATGGAAAGTTTTTCATTTAGATTATCCTTATGAAGATATGAATGAACATTATGATGTTTGAGCCTTTTTCATATTTCATCCTACTATCTAGAGAAAACCATACAAAGTTATATCTAAACTTCAAATACATTTTCATATTAGTTAGAAATCATTAATGACCAATTTGAAAATCTTGAAATAATGGATTTTCACATTTTCATCAATATTAACTAATTTTTTGTGTACTTTATATCAGAAAACAACCCAAGTACCCTGGTTACCAGATAACCATGTCAGTCCTAACATAACCCAAAGGGTGATCCCAATCCCCATGGGCCGGCGACTCTCACCTGGATTCATTCCAACTGAAAGTGGGAATGGTTTTTCCCTAACATTATAAAGGTAAAAGAAATAAGACAATATGCACATCAAAAGAAACACCACTAAGAGTAGTGTACCAGAAGTCAATTATGCATTAAATCACAAATTACTTCAACCAATGTACAAAAACCTGGAAAATATCCCATCTCCCTATATAGAAAAAACTCACCATATCGAAGGTTTTACAAATATATCGACCATTAAGAGATTCTTTACCCTTGGTGTAATCTTTAAAGAGATAATCTAAAAACACGAATTGAGAAAGTAGGGTATGATCTGAATCCCATTGGTATTTCAGCAAAATATTCCATAACAAGATTCCAATATGGAATTGACTAGTTATGTGATTTAATTTTTTTAAAAATGAGTCCTAGGCCATTAAAATTATATTGAAACAAATAATTATATACAATTTAAAAGGTGGAAATACTTTATAAATTCAGGCATCCCATTTGAGATAATGAAAATACATTTCAAAATATGTAATTTTTCTTTAATCAAAGTGTTATTTACAAAAATTCCTATTTTAAAAAACAATCTTTAAAAAATACATTAATATAAAACAGTTTATATAAATCAGAATGCATGTAAAATAGTTTAAAACATTGGAACATATTTATTTGAAATAAAAACAAACTACCCACATCATCGTGTACGAAATAAGGTATAAATGTTCTAGGCTATATGTACCCCACACTCATTTTCAATGAAAGTATGTATATAAGTCTCTTTGAACACAAGCTAAATAAGACTTATCCCCATCTCTTAAGGGATGTGATGAGCTGATTTTATGTTTTAGAATGATATAAATCATAATATTTCATCTAAATAACACAAAAACTACCTAAGGATTATGTGTTATCAATTAATAAATAATTATGAGAAATTTCTTTTCAGACTATAGAAAATACAGTTCAATCCCATTCTCCATTTCAAATAATGAAATTTCAACTTAAAAATCATAACATGTTTTTCATCATAAAAATAATTTTTTATATAGTTAAAACCTTATGGTTTTCATCAAAAAACATTTTCAAGTCATTTTTTCACAAACAAAGATTTGAAACCAATTCATGTAATTTCCCAATACTATTAAAAAATTAAATTCAACAATTAAATTTTCAAATAAATTCCTTCAATTTCCTAAAAAACGCTTAAATTACTGGAATTAGGGTGTTTAAAAAATTTCCAACAAATCCATTTCCTAATATTAATTAAACAATTTAAAAATTTTCAGTTTCTATAAACACACCTCAATACATTGGAATTGGAGGTTTTCTAATTTTGTCTTAGAAACCCATTTCAAAACCCCAATATAATGGAATTGGGGACTCTCCAACAAACCTATTTAAATCATTTTTAATCAAAATCATGAAATTTTATTTAATTCAATCAATTGAAATTAAAGAAAGAAATTTTATGTGAATATAAATTAGGAATCATGATGGAACCAACTACCATTTTATCATGGAATCACAAAGCCTATTATGTACCTACAAAAAAGAACAAAGGGACCTAAGATCTAAGAACTCATCCTAGAAATATGATTTGACGACACAAAGTTTATATGAATCAATTAAAAGATGACCTATCAAACCCCATGGAGGAAAATAGAAAGAGATATAGAAACGAAGGGAACACTTAACCAGTAGGTTACACCACAACCACAATATTGACCAAATATTTACAAAAACCACATTGAAGGGTTTGAGGGATCCTAAAATTCCTAGGAAATCTTATAGGGTCAAGAAAAATATGTTATAGAGATGAGGAATAATATTTTCAGTTGGGATTTTTGTTTAAAAATAAATCTTAGGGATTTACATGGTGTTTTACCCAAGTACACTTCATGTAATTGATAATTATAATATTCTCTAAAAATCCCATAACCTCTTTCTTAAAACATTTAATTTTAATTTTCAGACTTACATGGAATAGAACCATATTACATGGTGTTTAAATCTGTATAAGTCTCCCAAAATGACCTCTTAAAGCCGAGAATCCAACAAATCAGTGACTTCACCATTATTTGTATCCTCTCAATTTCTTATTGGACCTATACATAAAATAAAAAACATTTACCATGATGAGGTTAAAGATTTACCTGATAGATTGGTAACAAAATGTTACAAAATCCCCAATATAAATACATTATGTCCCTAGAAAGCTTATGAATAAGATTTCATTGATAAAAGACGAGGTCATTATATTCTCATTAGTCCATCGTATTCCCACGTCTCAAAAAAATCCTTCATGTGATACTATTGAACACAAACCAATGGTATAATCCTCCCACTATGTACATTGGTTTTATAATCAAATACCTTGAATGGTCATTCAGTCGAAGAGAAATCACATTTAACTCAAGATCACACAAGCTCAAAATGCGAGATAGATTAGAAAGAAACTTTTATAGCTATGATACATGTAACATGTTATGTATCTTTGTCAGCTGCGGTGGAAGTCCTACATGATAAGAAACCTTCACTATCTTCTCAACAACCTCAAAAGGTCCCAAAAAATAAGGATAAAGTTTCCCTTTCTCCCCAACCCATAAATGTCCCAACCAGGGTGAATATTTCATGAAAAACTAGTCACTAACAATGAATTCCAATGGCCTACAGTGATGATCATCATATGATATATATTGGATCTTCACTATCAACATTAAATGATGAATCAAAAATATCTTTTTCAACATCTCTTTCACCAAACATGGTCCAACCAATGAATATCCAAAAACCTCCAACCAACATATTAGAGAACTGCATGGCTTGTCTTATAATGCCTCAAAAGTAGATATTCGAATCGTAGTCTGGTAACTATTTTTATACTCAGACTAAACAGGACCCAAATGGTCATCCCAATCCCCACTAATGTTGAGAATAGAATCATGAATCATATCCTCAAGAATATATATATATCTGTAGTTTTCTGGCTATGAAACTTTCGATGTTATGTCATACTCAATAAGACGTGAGATCCCAATGCGTCGTGAAATCCTCTCCAAAAATGAGATGTGAACCGAGGATCCATATTAGGGACAATAACAGATAAAACTCAATTCAAACGAACAATATCTTTCACATATATATTTCCCAACTCCTAAACATTGGTTGTATCACGAATGAGTATAATGTGATCTGATTTAGTCATCCTATCAATGACAACCCATATCAAATTATTTTTATTCTAGGTATGTGAGAACCCAAAAAAAGTACATTGATATCTCATCACGCTTCCAAGTATATATTCGATCTGTCTAAAGAAAAACTGATGTTTTTTATTTCTTTGCTTCACCGGATGAAATTTATAGTAGTAAAAGAGAAACTCAGCAATGTCATGTCACATACCTAGCCCTCAGAACTACCACCACATATCAAAGAACATTTTAGTGGTTCTAGGGTGCATAGCCAAATATGAGTTATGGAAATCTCCCATTAAAACTTTCCTTACTAAAGATGGTACCATAAAATGGTTTTGATAGCATACAATTCCCTCTTTGGAGAACAAATAATCAAGAATAGTCTCCCCATCATTAGAAGAGTTTCTAAATCTATGTATCAAATCGTCAATCTATTTTTATTGAAGAATCATTTAAAGACGAGTAGATTTCAATAGGAAAATAGCTAAATAAACCTCATCCCATGATTCCTGGATTTAAACATACAACTTTGAATAGAGATCCATCAGGATCCACTCTCCCAATGATTCTTTCATGGCATGGGTTAGAGGATTCATTCTCAAAGAATCAACAATGACATTCCCTTTCCATTGAGTATAGTTGATGTCAAAATTTATGGACTACAAGTATTCCCCCCAAAACATTTGGTGGAGATTCAAATATTTTTCAGATAATTTGTAACTCAAGCTCTTGTGGTATGAAAACCTGGTAAACTATTCTCTGTAAAGGTAATGTCACTAACTCTTAAGTGCGTTCCTCACAACTACATATTCAAGGTTAGATAATTCTTCTCATGTGGCCTAAGATAAAAATATACATAAGAAATGAAATGATATCCTTTCATAAGAACACAACACAAGCCTAAACTCGATGTATCACAGAGGACCACATATCCCTACCCGACGTCTAGAAGAGTGAACACTAGGGTAGTAGTCAAAAGAAGCTTTAGCCCAACAAAATAATTATAACATATTTCTTCCCATGTAATAATATCTTATAACTTTTATAGGATCAACTGAAATACCATGTCTTGACACCATGTTTCCTAATAATTTCACTTTATAACACCATGTGTTGCACTTCAAAAGCATGGCATAAAGTCATTGATTTCTCAGGAAACTTAGAACTGTTCTTAAATGATGCACATGATCCTCCTATGATTTAGAGTAAATGATGATGTCATCCACAAATACTACCAAAATGGTATCCATAGACTCATGGAAAATATTTTTTCGTGAACTCCATATATACTGCAGGAGAATTAGTTAAGTCTAATGGCATAACAATGTACTCATAATGACAGTAATTGTCCAAAAGTTATTTTTCTGACTATCAGATTGATTTATTCTCAACTAAGTGTAATAAAAGAGAAGATCAATATTTAAGAACCTATTTTACACTTTCAACTAATCAAATAGATCATTAATCTATGGGAAAAAATAGTTTTTCTTCACCATAACTCGATTGAGATTCCAGTAATCAACACATAGGCGAAGTGAACAATCTTATTTCATAGAAAAGAGAAATTAATCTACACAAGGTTACCTACTCGGGTGTATAAATACATTATATAAAAGATAATCGATCTAGGGATCAGCTCATTCAGTTTAGCTAGTTCCATGAAGTTAGAGGGAATTGAAACTTTTTTAGTACAAGGAATTAAGTTAATGGTAATCTCAGACACCCTTACTGGAAGCAAAGAAGAGAAGTTAGAAAGAAACATAATGGGAAACTAGTTGATTATTGGAGGGAGATCAAAACTGATAGATTCCTTCTCTAGATCAAAATTTAATATTGATATTACATTTCCCAAATCTAGATAAGATTTACTGGCCCTGCTCGACCTTGAACCCCATTCTCCATAAAATAAAAAAGATACTGCACTAGGCGTAGTAAGGTAGGCCTGTCGAAGATAACAATAAACATAGGATTAATTTAAAATGATCCAATAAATCCAAAAAATGATGTTAAGAGGTTTTTATTCATGAAATAGAAAACTCCATGTATTTTAGACACTAGATAGAGAGATTACAGAAGAGGGACTACAAATAAACTGCTATCTCTTCATACCATGGGTGTAGTAAAATCCATTGCATGAGATAAAAGCTTCAGATAATTATTTTTAATATTAACAACATGGGTTGAAATAAGTGAATTAGATGAAATAACATCAAATAGAGCAGTGAGTAATGATTAGGCTTGAGTAATGTACCTCTCACACTCGCTGGACTCGTGTTTGCCTCCTCTAGAGACTCTTCCCCTGCA
The DNA here is from genome assembly GCA_963277665.1 of Viscum album. Classification (NCBI taxonomy): domain Eukaryota; kingdom Viridiplantae; phylum Streptophyta; class Magnoliopsida; order Santalales; family Viscaceae; genus Viscum; species Viscum album. The sequence goes on along the minus strand of OY728146.1, from coordinate 1,759,626,493 downwards.
TGAGGTAGCTTCGTTCCAATTGCATGTCACTGGAACCCTTTTACACATGATGTATCTGATTTTACCATAGTTTTAGGAGGATATGAGGATCTCGTTTAAATATATGGAGTAGAAAAGATATGGAAGAATCTCTATATGTTCCTTAAATGTCCGCATGAGCAACAATTCTTGAGTGCTTCAATGAAAACCCTATTAGAATTTCCTGGCTTTACACATTGGTAGAAAATCAAATAAAATTCTACAAGAGTGGTATAAGGTTTTAAATTAACCTAACATAGAGAATTATCTTGAGAATAAAAAGTGTTCCACTTTAATTTTAAGGAAGTCATGCTACCACAATGAGAGAATGAACCAACCAATAACATTGACTTTCCAGCCAGGTCTATCTTGACCATTAGTTCTCTAACCAGTACAACAACATTAGAAAGAAGATTCACTAAGAAAACATGATCATGAATATCCTGATGACATCCCAACTCGAACATTTGATCCTTAATATTCTTATTCGATACAATATCATTTGTGAAATGTGAGATTTCAAAAAAATGGGTTTCATAGACTCTGACGGTCTTGTCAGCATACTGAATCTAGAAAATCTCTACATCCATGAATAACAACATTCAATATACATAGAATTGGTCAGTGAAATAATCCTTTATATCTTTCCACTCTAATCACTCATGCTTATTCACCATTACCATAGTTTCACACTTCTCATGCTTGGTCCTTCAAGTGTGATGGTGGAACACATCACTTTGAATTCATAAGATGTGTCCAATAACTCAAAAAATTACCCCATCATTCTCAAACATTCCTCATCCTCATGAAGATCATCTGAGCCTTTGAAAACTATTTGTTTCTGGTGAAGGAACTCATGAGAACGAATCATGAGAATGTCCCTATGAGGTTCCACAACTGGTGCCTCAATGGGAATTGGAGATAGTGCCTATCCCAGAGCTGGGATTGTGAACACAATCACCTCAACTAGATTCAGATCTACTGTAATATTTTGTTTCTGAGGATTATTAGAAGCCTCCTATAAGGCCCAATTTTTACCTCTTCTTCGATGCATGTTGTTACACAACAGCAGGAGACAACAAGAAGACAACAGATTACACCCAAATAGAGAAACAAGGTTGATTAATCCTAATAGATAGAATAAACTAGATCCGGATTTCTCCATATCCAAATTACAATAGGGTAATGAATAGAATTATTCCATATGACGTCTTTCCATAACCACCGTTGGTGACATAAGGTTTATTGTAGTGAGATATGGCTAGACAGCCAATCACATATACCACTTTATGTCTCGACACAATTTCACAAATTCATACCGACTTCAAGAAAGATGTTCAACCTTCCTTAGATACAAATTTTTCACAAAACGTTCTATGTACCCTGGAAAACCGATAACTTTTCCGACTCTGACATATCCTAAAGGGTGTTTGAGATCTCTACAGGTCAACAACTAGAACCAAAAATTATAAAAACTATGAGTGGAAATGATTTTTAAACTTATAATACAAAATAAAATCAAATAATAGAGTATGCATATCCAAATAATATCGAGTAGTATTAATGTACTAGAATTCAACAAGGAATAAAAAAAATCACAAAGTAGTAAAACCCAAGTACAAAAACTAGGAAAATGGTCTTCTAGAGGTGGACCCAGCTCTCAAACTTTGGAATTGGTGAGTTGTGTCATTTGGGACCTTGATCTATTTTCCTAGTTTTGGTTCTTGGTTTGTAATACTTAACTATTTTTAATGACTTTTATTTTGGTATATTAATCCAGGTGGAGTTTCATTTGATATTCTTGTTGTATTATATTTTTATTTCTGCATTGTTAATGGAAAAAATAATTCCCACTCTTAGTTTTTATGATGCCAGGTGGTAGTCGTTGACCCAAGAAGATTAGGAATTCCCTTCGAACAATGTTAGGGAGGGGTTTCTTATCAGGTTACCAGGGTGCCTGGGAAGGTTTGTGACACATCAGTTATAAAAATATCCATGGGATAAATCAAATTTATTAAATGAATAGATGTATTTTATAAATGATTTCTATGATATACTGAGTATAATATCATTTAATTGATCTTGATATAATAATTAAATCCATTTAAAAAATGACTCCTATTTTCTATTAAAAATGTTATTTATATAAAATTTTTTCCTCCTAAAGCTACATAAATGTTAACCTTGTCATTCTAGTAAAACTTATTGTAATTATAACATCCCAAAAACAACCTAAAAAGGGGAGGGGTTAATTAGAGTGTCATTTTTCTCTTGTCATAAATTGTATATTATTATTATATTGAAAATAATGTTATAAAACTATCATTATCAACAACATAGACAAAAAATTTAAATATTGAAATGTATATGTAGTGAAATAGAGGCTTCACACGGTTCAATACTGAGGGATACATTAAAGGATATTATATCAATGATGAGTTGATATACAAAAATCACTATTCACTAAGATTATTATAATGTTTGTAAAGTAACCATGTTCAATAATTAGTTCACTGCCTCAAATTATCTACCCACTAAAATATTCTGAGGAAAGGAACATGAATTCTTCGACACAATGGTCATTTATTATAATATAACATGAAATGATACACAAAAACCTATATGGGTATCTTCATTGTCCTACAATATCCTCTAAAAACTATATCATTAGTATAATTACCTAAAATAATAACTCTGAACTACATTTTCAAGATGTGTAAAATTGTTATATCATTATTTATCTCAAATTACCTAGTATATTCTCAATATTTTTCTTGACCCTTTAATAAACCACTCTAGAGTCATCCCTTTGAATACTCTATGTGTGACATATTTAGTTCCCTATTAAATAACTACTAGGGACTTGTAAAAACATAAATAAAAAATTTGTTAATAACCCCCTCTATTAAAAACATTTAAATCCTCAAAATAATATATAAATTAATAAACAATGACGCTCTTCTCATTATTACAACATGACACCACTAAACCAATAACACTCTTAATAACCTCCTTCAGTATTGAATCATGAAAAAATTAATTGTGTTGGTATTTTATTTAATCGCTAACTCCTTTGAAAACATTCAAATATGTTGTGGTGTGACATATCTCATTATAGAATAATTCTCTCAAATTGATCCAACTAGAGCTTCAAAAAAAGTCAGGATATTAATGAATTATTGTGTAATATTAAATAATATAATGAAACCTATACTATAATAATGTGATATCTTTAAAATTACCAATTAAAATAATACATTATATTCCTTAGGTCCAACTAATAGTGAAAATTTTATTGTTTTTGTGTATCGTCATCAATTTATAGCTTGCATGGACAACTAATACATTAATTTATTCATACACAATACACTTAGTGCACGAAAAACACGGGTGTACCCTCATTTTATTAATTTTATATCAAAATACTTTCCCAACTACCTCAAAAAATTAAAAATTTCTCTAAATCATTACACCAATCCAAATAAGATTTATATCACAACCGAAATTACTTCTTGAAATTATGCTTAAGGATAGATAATATCTCCCTCTTTTAAAGTCATGTTCCAATAATCTTCTTTTTGAAACACCATGGATAGAGTACAAGAAAAATAAATTATTTATATATCAGTATCATGGAAAAGTAATGAAAGATCCCATATTTTTTTTGGGTATGTCCATATTTGATATTGTCATTAAACATATTTAATTGGTAATTCCTTTTTATTTTTAACCTTGGTCATTATTTCTTGTTTTGAGACCAATATATTTTGATAAAGAAATGACCTAATGATCAAGGATGTATGTCTATTTGAATAAATGGAGTCTAGATATAAATGTTTCAAATGTGATAATGATGTTTTTAAATGAGTTTGGAAGGGTTTAGGTGTGGTTAGGAATATTTTGTGGAAGTTGGTATGGAAACTATTTGTAGGGAATTATCTCATCAGGTACATGTTACACACTATGAAACTATTCCCAAGATCTATATGTGATCTAGGTACATTATGTGTAGTAAATAGACACCGTGAAGACATCATATGACGTGAAATGTTTGAGAAAGGTTAAAAATAATCCAACGAGTTCGGTTTGTCAGCATAACCTATTATGAATAAATACACAACATATAAATGGGTTACACACCATGTAATTGTCATATTATGTGGTTTCAAGTATTATTGTATGCCTATTTACAAATTCCTCTATTTTTGTAACCCATAATCTCGAGAAATTATTAAATTATAGTGGATTTTGAGTAATTTCATCAACAGAAAACATCAATGTTTGGTAGTTGATCCCTAATAGGTCTCTTTTCATCCGTCTTCATATCCTTTCCTTGTTATTCCATTGTAGCAGTGTTTCCTTTTGACCTCTACTCTGGTATCTTTTTGATCTTGTTTTATATTATCTAGGTTCCATCATGTGATATTCATAGCTTCATTTATTGCTGTTAGTTCTAGTTGGAAGCATTTCTAAATCAAATGTTAAAGGTATGGGGTCTAAAACCTAATCCTTTGATCTATTTAATTGTTAAGTATATGAAATATTTTCTATTTTGATGATGTAACACGTTCTATAATTAGTTGATAGATTTAATAACGTTAAATCATGAATTTGATTATTGGTGGATCCCTTTGGATTCAATTTTTTTTGACCTACCCTATGGCTATCGGTTGGGTGAGAGAGCCCATTGATTTATATGGAACGGGATAATGGTTTAAAATGTTCTTAGATTAAAATTAGATTTTAGGTTATTTCTTATTATTGGATCACATCGGTGTTAGATTGTGGACTATTGATAAGACTATTAGTAATTTTACATATAAATAAATGTTTAACTGATTGAAAAATTGGAATTTTATTAACTAACCATTGAGTATTGTTATGTGATATTGTGATATCCTTGATATTATGACTTTTTGAGTTGATGATACAATGCTTATATGGTTTCATTGGCCCAGTGATTAATGTCAAAATTATTATATAGTAGGTTTGACCTAGTGATTCATGCTGGAATTATTATATAGGGGTCTTGGACCAATGTTTCATGCTAAAATGATCATATAGTGTGATATTCAAAGTGATTCATGATGAATATAATATATAGTTGGTGATTCCCGGTGATACATCCTAAAATAATTATATTGCAGGATTGGCCTGATTGATTATGTAATGCTTATATAAAGGGCTATTCCTGGAGCCAATAATTCTTATACAAAGGGATCTTCCTAGTTGATTTATAATACCATCATTAATATTTACGGTTATCATGGTTATTCCATATGCTCAGAGACTTTATTCCATGGTGCTGATGATGGTTTAACTATTTATTATATTAATTGATAAATTAATACACCTTTTAATCATATATTTTGATGAACATATTTTCATACAAGATTCACTTAGACACGATGATGTAAAAATACTAAGATTTATTCACAACCTATTCAAGTCACCATTTTTTACCTAAGAATATAACATAGATTTAGGGTTGGATAATGAAAAAAGTCATCATTTCTTATCTTTTCTTATTTGACGGGTTGGAGTTTGGAGACAAATTCAACATGGTGTTACCGAATGAAGACTCTTTTTAATTTATATGTCATATAAATCATTTATTTTTATTTTTTTCAATTTTAAATTTAGATACATTTCATCCTATCATTAAATAATTCATTTCTATTGGTTTATTGGTTCCTCATCTTACCTTCCAGCAGTATGATATATTATTTAAACTATTTTTTTGTAACTTTAATATTTATCTATGTTGTTTATTTTTTATGTATTTTAATTCTAAAAACAATGGTATTATACCACAAATATACTTATCACATCCCCTCTTCTAGTGAAAAGCCTCTAGAATATATAGATATATGCTTTATGTCCCATAACCAACACGATTTGGCCACTTGAGAGAGTACCCGATTAGGGGATGTTAAAATTTGGTATCAAATCCCACATGTTTTTCTTTTCTATTTATTTTCTATTTGGTAAAGGTATAAAGGAGAATAGGATTTGTTGGTACTTGGCAAGGATACTATTCTGGGTGTAGCTAACCGATTTATGGGTAAAAAAATTGAGTGCACATGGATTGGATTGTTGTCCACGCTATTTGATTATTATGATTGATCTTATTTTACCTTGGGTGATTCATATGTTATGTGCTGTTATTGGTTTTTGAGATTTATACTAATGCCCTAATATAGCACATGATGAGTATGAATGAATCATGATAGGCACACATGGATATATATTGACATGAATTGATAATGGTAGTGAAATATTTTTTCCTATGATATATAATTTCTTGTGTGAGATGTTAAATGAGATACCTTTTATATCTAATAAATGAAATGTAGTGAACTAATATGTGATGATAAAAAAAATTTATTCCATGATTAGAGATGCTAATAGCTATTTTAATCTATTTTTCCCTTGTTGTGGTTTTCATTTTTGTAATAGAATGTTTTCTAAATAGGTAGTTTATCTTGTAGTGAAAATACCTCCTCATTGTCGCAAATTTCAGAATGAGGATAGTGGAAATAAACACACTCTTAATGAAACTGAGCTAGAGATTCTAATATCTCTTAAATATTAGAGGGGTGTTTGACTTCATGATAGCTTCCTGAGGGTCATGTTGTCCATTTAAAGAGTTACTTTTCACACCGTGCCTTTGATGCCTGAGTTGATGAGGGATTTTCTATTGAAGAATGCACCTAATTTCACTAGGGAGGGAGGATCTTGATAGCTTAGATGTTTTTTTTAGTATTTATGTATTATCTTAAATCATATGGAATCACCCATAGATAAGAGGGAAAATCTTTCTATTTATATAGTGCATTGACCTACCAAGTGTTGGTTTCATATTCTAGATCAAAACGAGCAACAATAAGAGTTATCTTGGAAGGTCATTGAGGTGATGATACTAAGACACTTATTTTTGGACACATTGAGGGATGGGATGGATTCCAATTTTATTAATATAACAAATTATATCATGACATTTATGGTCTATGTGGAATGTTTAATCGAACTGTAGTGATTTTAATAATCTTTATCTAGTGATAAGATCTCATAGGTTAGGTATTTTTTGGATTTTATGCACTAAGAGATAAGTTTATAGATGAATGTATTTCTATTGAGTCACATTCTTGAAGTGATGAATCAGGAACTCATCAATGAACATAATACGAGAGAGGCCTTATATAGAAACCATGATGTTTCATTATAGTGATCAAAGAGTTCTTATTTTAGTAGGAAGTAGAGTTTCTATGAAATTTTTATTCAAGGGAATAATGGGAAGAGAATATGTGGAAGTTTTTAGACATATTATGACTATGTTCCCTTACAGTACTATCATTGTGGAATATTGGCCAATATGTGCCCTTAGTGTCTATATCGTTCATCAGAGTGCCATTTTTGCGGCAGGAGGGGACAACTTCTTATGTTTTGTCAAATATTCTTGTGATGGAGTAGTGGAAGGGGATCCAAATATATACCAATGTATGAGAAGGACTCAAATACTCCATAGAAGATAGATATATGGAGTTCTATAGAAAATTTAGTTGTATTTACGGGACATGGAAGCCGAATGCTGGAATGACCGTCCCATGTAGAGGGAATAGCATAGGGGAGTCAAACTAGATCCCAGTTTAGAGGAGATATCTAGCTACATGCTATAAAAACTACTTTGTATATTGTGGATGCAAGACCATATATCGGTAATGCAACAATTATAGTATCATAAACCATATATTGTGTTTTGTTTGATATAAGATCATCACATTCATTATTCATTTCTATTTTTAAAATTTTTTTGTCTTCAATGTGGGAAATAGGGACAACGTTTTTACCATCAATACAACATTGGGAGTGAAGTAAGAGAATATCCAATGTTTTAGGGAATAATATCTAGTGATTGGTGGTTATATTTTATTTTGGGAACCATTTTTTCAATAAATTATATGTTTATAATTGATTTTAAGAAATTGTTGGATGGTTTTATACCACCCTCATATTAACTATTAATATTAGAGTGTTAACTTTCTATATCTAGAAGGAGACAACTATTCTCACAAGGGTGATTGGGATCATCAACATGGTCATATAGGACCTATTCAGTGCACATTGGATTGTATAGTGATTCAAATAGTAATCCTTGGTTTGGATGATAGTGGAATAAAGTAGGATTATTTTTCTCAAGTGGTAATGTATTTTTAGGATTTCTATCTTAACAAGTTTTATAGCTTACCACCTGAACAGGAGATCAAGTTCATGATTGAGTTAGTACCAGGATTAGATCCAATTTCTATCACATTTTAGATATTGACACTTGTGGATCTTTGAGAGATGAATTTTTTGTCTTGATCAAAATAACACTCAACAGTACCCCAATTTAGTGGGACACTTAACCTCAAGCGTTCCTCCTCATATGCTAGAGGTTGGTGATTAGTAGAGAGGATATAGGGTGCGTTTATGGGAGACTATTCCCTCTAGTCATAGTAGCACAGTGGTATAATAAACAGATAAATAGAGGAAACATGTCAATATTGGAAAAGAAGTAAGAAGAAAGTATAAAAACCCAATCACTAAATCATAATAAAATTTACTAATTTGAATCATTCAAAAAATATGGTGATGGAATGTATCTAAAAACATGGAAAAAATGTATACGTGGTAGTATGAATTCAATAAAATACATGATATACTCGAGAAAAAAGGCCAAAGTCCATAAAAGTGTCCCGATATTCATCCCGATAATCCTATACCAAGATCCCTTTATATGTCCTGCATGTAGTCACACATCCTTATGTTGATGTTTCCCCTTATATAAACATTCAAGAATATATTCTTCTCGGGTACCATCAGTGGACTAGATATGGTATGAGTTTAACTAAGTAGGACACCACAGATGGGGTCTATAAATATCCAATTAGTGCTTACAGTATGTAGTGTGTAGGTAATAATACATAAAATTAAATAAACTAGAAAGGGTTGAATTTGGTTCCAGATAGACACCACTCTAATTCTATATGCTTTTTCCTTAAATGAATAGTTTGAATATGTAACCATATGTATAAATCAATAGTGATATGTAATCATTGGTTTTAATATGATCCAACTAATTATTCATAAATTAATAATATTCAGTAATAATAAGGGCACAACCATTATCCCATTCAATTGGGCGATGTGGTCTATGAAATCATCACTATTAAATTTTTCTTAATTTTTTTTATTTTTGTTATCCATGATACACCTCAAAATTACCCATTTTATATATGTCATCTGAATTTATAATTAATTAAAAAATCATTTAGATGAAAGTTCATCTATTTAATTATATATATCCTCTATAAATAATTGACCAATACACCAAAATGGGCGGTAATAATTGAAAGGAACCAAAAATCCATAAGGCTGTAAATTTGAAAAACCAACTTTATGGGGATTTATTATAGGGGCAACAGATCATAAAACTGGTGTGATCCATAATGAAACAATTTATAAAAATTATATTTTTTTTGTTGGATAATAACTAGACCATCTACCGTAATCCTATAGATGTGCAATCATCCTTTATAATCCATTGATTAGGTCCACAATGGATGAAAATGAAAAAAATAGATAAACACCCTTGAAATAGTTTATATGATCCTACAAAAAAATAAATACCTTGAAAGAAAGACAAATAATTAAAGGAATAGGTTGAATGAATATCCTACCATTGCATATCCAATGAAACCAAGGATGATCAAATCAGGGTATGGGAAAAGAATTTATCACTTAACCTCACTTTGAGAACTGGAGGAGATAAAATTGTGGAAGAATTCTAATCTAATTTCAAGAGTGAAGAAATAAGAGTGTGAGATTAACTAAAATATATTAAATGGAAAATGGTAAAATTACCCAAAATATATGGGTTGCATGATTTGGCTGCATGGTAGGATAATCTATGATTTAACCAAGTGCCTCCCACTCTCTAAGAAGCGACTCTGCATGTTTATGCTACACCGTTTGAGAAAGCATGTTCCAACCATGTTATATGTCCCTGATAAAATTTATAGTCCATCTAAATGTGTGTAAACCCTTGGGAAAAGGGTTAATGAAAAATTTCCACCATTTTCCCTGTGAAACATTCCTCATAGTTAAAGATAATGTGTGGGATGGTTAGTACAATTCAAACCAACTATGCAGCCTAGTGATTTTTTCCATCAGCCATGGTTATGAGCTCCGAACAAGCCCCACACACCCTAGTTTTTTCTATATCCTCAGTAAAAACCCATTTTTTTGTTCAAAAATGAATTATGATGTGAATTAAATGGTATATCCATTATATAGAAACCATGTTATTACAGTCTTCCCCCCTTAACGAAATTCATCCCCAAATTTCTCATTTAAGAAAAGTGAACACTGTCTGAGAATAACTCTAGCCACAAATCAAGTACATCGGCCCACCACTCCCAAGTCACATCTTTTACCTATACACGTTTTCATATCACCCATACAGAAGGGAACATCTGACCTTGGAGAGACTTCATGATCTATTCAAAGATTCATATATGATACTCCTTAAAAGAAGAATCAGAATCCAGCTTATCATCCTTGGGATCAAAAGTATGAGAGGGGTCGACATGATATCAACAAATCTATGAAGCATGGAAGGCGTTGTTAATTTAACAATAACTATAATGTAATAGCAATCGATATGCCACTGATCTTACTCTCTCTAATATCTCAAATGCATGACACAACAAGATGACATATTACCTTACCTCTAAATCCTTCTATGGACATATATCGGTGATAACGCTAAGAAACATGATTTCAGACCTTTATCTCTCAAGGTTGTTTATGATGAGTAGAAAATGATATATTTTTTAAACTGATTTGTTTACATATACAGATTGATAAGTTGAACATCCACCAAAGTCTCTAGAAATTGATGAGGACTAGTAGCACCACCACTTCTAACATTAAAAATCACATGGGTGAACGAAAAGGACTACCATATAGGGTCTCAGAAGGATCCATCTGAATCATATTCTAATAGATATTATTTTAGGTTAACATGACAAGAGGGATATTCTTCTCCCATGAATCTAAAAATCAGGGAAACATTATTGAAACATTAATTCTATTGCCTATATATTCTGTTCCAACAGATCATCAATCTGATGGTAAAAAGATGTGCTCAGAGGCACATGTTTACCCATAGCTCTCTATAACCCATTCTAGTAATTTTATGTGAAGCAATCATCCCTATATGAAATGATAGCATGAGAGAACATGTGTAGCTATAAAATCTAACAGAAATAAAATATTCTAAAACCATCAATTGAAAAAGTCTCTCAGATTGGAAGGAAGTGGGATACTTTTATCAGCCAATCCATGACTACCCGAACCTAGTCTTTACATTGAGGTGACCTTGGTAATATGAAAAAATCCATCGTAACCTATTCCCATTTCAATTTTGAGACTGATAATAGTTGAACGAGACAATATTCCACTAGTGATCTAACATTTCCAACTAACAGGTGAAACACCTAGTGATAAAACCTATTATATTGTGTTTTATCCATGTGAAACAATAATATTGGTTCATATCATGATAAATCTTGGAGATACCTAGGTGAACCGCCCATTTAGAAGGATATGAATATCACATCATATTTTCTATCATTTTAATACAACCCATATATGACCATGTTTATAGATAATGTATTCATTATTAATAAACCAATCTAGATGTGGGCCCTCCCCAAAAAATTATCTCTTAGGAACAAGATATCAGGATCTGGAAACTACATTTTCTTTACCATCAAAAGAAATAAATAGGTCACTAAAATTGATGCAATTAACAACTTACCATGATGGTCCTACACATCCATGCGCTTCTTATAAAACAAATATATAAGATTCCACTCACTACTGCCCTCTTAATGTGACTATGACCGAGTCCTCCTACTCATAGCATCGACAACAACATTACTGATCCCAGAAGTATAGTTAAGCCTGAAGTCAAATGAATATATGTATTCAACCCATCTTCACTGCCTAAAGTTCATGTCTAACTGTGTAAAGATATACCTAAGGAATTTGTGGTATATGAACACCCCAAAATTATCTCCCATATAGTAATTCCTCCAACAATAAAAGTCATGCATAACAATTTCTAACTAGAGACTATGTTTCAGATAATTATTATATTGTGGAGTTAGATTCCATAAACCATATGTAATAATTTGATCTTCCTATGTCAAATCATCTCTTTGACTGATTATTAGTACATCATGATATATTGTATAGCTTCTCCCTATCTCTGAAATAAAAATGATCAGTATTACAGTCAATCTCCCTTTCAACTCATTTAAGGTTGTCTTATGGTCATATGATCATATAAACATCACACCTTTATTATTAAATCCCCTATGAAGAGATTCTAAGTGTGATATGTCCTCTATAAAATTATTTTATTAACTAGCTAGCCCAAATAATCTTCTATATATCAAACACGTTCCTTGGATGCTCCTAGGTGAATATAGATCTAACAATCATTGGGTCCACATAAAATCCTGCCTCTAAGATAATATGACCTAGGAAGTGTACCTTATCAATATAGAAGTGAAATTTACAAAGGATGACATATATCTAGTTCTCTCTTAGTGTATTAAATATTATCTCAGGATCTTTAACATGGTGACTCTGTGTATGAAAATACAACAAGATTTCATCTATGAAGTCTATGAGAAAGGAATCCAGATTGAGATGGAATCACTATTCATGAAATACATAAAGACAATAGATGCATTCATTTAATGGAATGACATAATGAGATACTCAAATAATTTAAACCAAGTATTCAATGAAATACATGGAATATCAGAAGGCCTGACTCAAACCTGATGATAGCCCAATCTCAGGTCAATATTTAATAATAATCTCGCTCCTATAATATGGTTTAAGAGATCATGTATACAAGTCAAGGGATATTAGTTCTTCAATTTAAGAAGATTCAATTTTCATTATTCCACACTAATCAAGAGGTTATAGACCATATTATTGGAATAAAGGACTGGAAAACACCATGGAGATGTACTAGGATGTGTAAAACCATTTTCCTCTAAATCATATACCTTCCTACTGAGCTCTTGAAAATCTTTGGTATCTATCCTTTAAGGAGGAATGTATTCTGGTGTATCTCTAGGAACTATCTCAATAGTAAACTCCACCTCTTTCTATAGAGGTAGTCTAACAAATTCACTGGAAAAAACATCCAGAAATTGATCAACAATCATATTTTATTCAACCTGATGTAACCACTAATCATCAATGTAAAGGAAAGAAATATAGGTGTTCACTCTACCTATCCCATGATGTTGTGGTGTATCTCTATGGTCTTGTACATAACACTCACCCTTTTGAGTATATACACATCCCTTTAGTGATGTAAACGACATCATTCAGTGATAAGAATCCACATAGGCATGATATTGAAAAAACCAGTCAATCCCAAGAATGAAATCGAATCCCATAATCTAGATAATAAAGTAGTCCCAAAAGAAAAGAAATATTATTACCTCAAGGGGACAGTCCCTGCATTGGAGTACACTCTCTGATCATAAACCCAAATGTCTATCAAGCATCATAATGCCACATGATTACTCAACATGATAAATGGGGATCTATACAATATCTATAGAGATGAATTAATGTGAACCACACATATCTAATAAGGGAGATTTGATAATAGAGGCTACTATAATGGTACGTCAAACCATAGATAGAGTAGTTCTTTAATCCCCTTGTATCTAATGCACTTAATAAACATGGCATGATCCTTGACTTTATGCTGCAACCTGACTACTTAGAGTAGGTTTGTTTTCCATTGCTTTATATAAAAATTCTTCCTACCATGACCATTTTCTACTACTCTTCCTGGACCGCCAGTATTACTCCAGCTACCAGGCTGATGTGGTTCTACAAATATTTCTCCCAAAGGAAAATCATATATGGATCCTTTCCCACCAGTTAAAAATTAGAAGGTCCTGTATAATCAATGATAATGCCTCAATATACTACATATTTAGCACATTATGGTGTCACTATGAAACATGGTATTATTATGTTCATGATTCGCACACTAGTGACAAACCACATAACTATCAGAGCATGTCATAGAACTGATACTACTCATGCGCACAATTTGAAAGCATCAATTAGGAACTGTATTTAAACCCGTAACATATCTCAGTTCTAAACCCTACTAGCTCACACCATCATCTACACTAATTATTTTCTCAATGTTAATATCTTTGTTCACTATATCAGATATGGTAGTCAATGAGAAAACATTTACCCGAGAACAAATAATATTCTGAAGCCCATCCTTGAAGAATCTCTCTTTCAATAGATCAAAAACAATATTGATAAGAAAAAAGCTCTAAATCACTATAAAAAGAGATGAATAGTCCATAAAATTCATTGAAACCTACTACAAGTTCTTGAATTACTTATTACGATTGGACCTTAGGGTATCTTAGAATAATTAATCAATGAATCTTTATAGTAAACCCCTTTAAATCACTTCCCAATACTGAACTACATGATTCAGAATGTCCCACCGAAATTTGGAGGATCCTAAAATAATATAAGTAGAAAGATTAAATCCTCTTTAAAGAGGAATCTCAAGATTCTAGAATATTTAAATAACCATCTTGAGCCATATCTCTACAACCTAGGGGAAAAATAACCTAAATATGTTGGAGGATATTGCTACTAAAACTCCTATATAAGATCACCTAAAGAAGTGGAAAAGTGTTGGGCCCCCTATATAGTCTAGATCATCCACATAAAATCCCTTGAAAATAGAGAATAATCACATGTATTGAGAATAATATGAGGTTCTATAAGTGGAACTACTAATTATATCCTTGGTGGCTTTGAGCCAACCACCTTCGAAATATGGCCATCACAACCACCTAACGAATGAAAGGAGGATATCATGTTGGTATATCTATAAAAATGAAAAAAATCACTCCTTATAAAAAATTATAAAATTCTATGAATCAAAAATAAAACAATAGGATAGTTACATGACTTTCTATGTAATAGTAACACCCATTTTCCTGCTCAACAAGATAGGTTTCATTGTTATAACATTTAGGTAGAACAACGATGATTCTACCTACAACCAACTACTAAGGTCGGGTATAGTCTAAGCTATTTGTTTTTCAGTATGGGTCTTGGTATAAATAGTTTTAATTGTAATGTATTTGGTAAAACATCCTTTAAATAGACATTGGTATCCCTATTTAAAAGAACAATTTTATCATTTTGAATTTAATTTAATTTAGTTTCATTCTCCTTTTTATAATTTGTCTTTAATGTTTGATTTTTATTGATCACCACATCCAGTCTATAAGGTCCTATACACATCATAAACTGATGTGTGTAATCAATTTAGCCTTAAAAACTAATTTATTATGTCCCTTCATGAAATATCTAGACAATTCTATTTATATCATATAAGGAACATACAATATTGTCATGCAGTAAAGCAACACATCCTATGTGTCATTCCATAATGCATGGATTTTTAATTATAATAGTTTCTTAAGATGATTCATGATGTGTAATTCCCTTAACCCATTTTTACATGAGAAAATAATGTCATTAATCATAATAATAATAACATTAAAATAAAATTTCATCACACAATGGTGGAATTAAATCAGTTGTAATTAGTAAAATAAAAATAACAAGTCCCATACCAGACACATCTCATTACCAGAGGATCTATTTGTGGGTGAGATACTCTAGGGAAAATCTCATTACCAAATTCGGATACATTTATAATCTTCTGTCTAATATTCTAAAACTATAATAAAAAATAAAAGAAAATATACTATAACACAACTATGTGATGTGCTGACCTGGATGGCACCATACAATTCCCCAATCCGGCAGGCCACATTGCCACAAGGGAACATCCACATATGTCAGAGGTAGTTGGTTAACAACAGAGTCCAAGGGTGTGTGTGTGGGGATACTATTACCTCTGATCAATGTAGAACATTGGTACAATAAATAGATAAATAGTGGAAGCGTATCAATAATGGAGAAGACAGTGGAAAAAATTACAACCATAGAAGTAATAACTAATAATCAAATCTAGTAATCTGAATCATATACAAAACATGATGATTTAATGTATATATAGAATAGGGAAAACATTTATACACAGAAGAATGAATTCGATTCAGTTTGTCATATTAAATAACAAAAAGGGCAAAATACATCCTAGAATACTGAGCTCCAGCCCAGTCATCTGGTACAAAAATACCATACTAAATCATATAATTAGTTGCACATCCATATGTGTAAATTTCCCCTTATATACACAACAATGAATATAGTTTTACTAGAGTCCATAAGTAGCTCAGATAAGGGGTGAGATAAACTAAGTAGGACACCACCAACATTTTCTATAAATATCCAGTTATTGCATATAATATGGATGTTTCAAGGTAATAATTGAAAGCATTAAATAAAATGAAATGTGTTAGCTCAAGTTATAGATGGAAACCTAGATAATTCTACATTCTTTGACCTTGGATGAATAGTCTGAACATGTAACCATATGTATACAGATATATGGATTGTATACATAGTGTTTTATATAACCATATAGATGGATTCTACCACTATCGTGGACCGGAGGTGTAACATAGAAATCCATACGATGTAACATGAGTATCAGAAGTATCAAGGGACACCATGACCATCATCATAGTAGTAAGAATCATCATGCCCAATATCCTAATTATAACGACCCATAATTTACATACATTGTTAATACTTCAAAATTGAAGTACACTTATTACAACATATAACAAAACCATGAAATGACCGTATAGGTATAGTGTCTTTAGAAAATGGGAAACATAAACAACTGGTTCATAAATCATCTACGTTGTCTCCCATTTATTTCATCATATCTAGAGTCCCTTTTTGGCATATCCTACTTAATAACCTTCTTCCTGACCTAGGGAAAGAAAACATACAAAAGGGTGAGCTCAAATGCTCATTAAGGGTAAACAAAAGAAATATCAATCACATCATATTCATAAGAACATATCATTTTGGAAATCTTAACCTGCAAAAGAGATCATAATTTCATAACATGGGATAAATCATAGTAGTGAAATGTAATCCCGAAAATCATAACTTAAAACATGAAACTTTGTGGCATACACACATAATCATAGAGAATCATTTCTTAGTAGTCAAGACTCATTGAGAAGACTATCTTAGCAGACAAAGTCCATTTCTGAACCGAGTTCACTCCTCATTTCAGTCCTGTTTCACTGTACGAGATTATCCTGCCGTTCCAACCATGTTTATCTCATGAGATATAAATCATTACCCAATGCATTGGAGGGAGATATAGGTCCCACCCATCTCATAATGATACCATTCTTATATGTGCCACAAAATGACAAATCATACATCATTGCATAACCCATGTAATAAAAATGGGATTCTTAAACATCGTGACATCATAAAACAATTCATATAAGATAAAGGAATTTATAAAAATAATTCCATCACAACATAATCAAATCAATGTAATAATAGGGATAGAAACATAACCCTATATTATCTTAAATGGAAAATAATTTTGGTAAAACACTTGAACTCCATTCTTGAGGAAAATATCCTTTCTACTTCAAAAATTTTTTCCTTTCTTAACATGTCATACAATTTAAATCTGAAAGAAGTTGATTAAAAATAAACCTGAAAACTTGAAAGGAGGATTCTTGGAAATAATGTTTTAAAAATCCAATCATGCTGTATAAGTTAAAAAAACATTCTTCTCATACTTTTGTCGGAAAAGTCAAAAAGTACCTCGTACGAAAAACGACAAAAGATTCCTTTAATATCTTTTACTAAAAACTCATCTAAGGGTAAAATTGGATTTAAACAATTGTAGGTTGATGGAAGTAATATTAAATATTCAAGAGGCATGGATGTGGATGATAAAATACACCCCAGTAAATACCAAAGTATAAACAATCTCAGATAAAAATGAGATTGTGATATTCTCCCTTACCTTAGGTCTGATTTGCTTCGTAAGTGTCCGAACCTCCTGTATAATGACTTAAATAATGTCATTGACTTATTCCATAATCATACTTATTTTTATGATATCATATATGGTCATATTCTTAGCTTCTTATTAGTAATATTTCATCGCTACTTGTCATTCGGGTGTTTATTACTTTTTGTTCTTATGTGTGTTTTGTCGAATAAATTCTTGATATTGTTTTTAGGTTATAGATACCTCATTTCCAGAATGGTATTAGTGTAATATATATCATATTAATTCATTCAATTTATTTATATAATCATTATTCAATGAAGATCATGTAGAATGAGTTGCATCACATCGTGGAGACGGTATTCCGTACGTACGCACGAGCGATGATAACGTTTCCATGATCGTGGAATTGTATTGGAGTGTGTGTATAATATTTCAGAATCAATATAACTTTACAATAATCATATATACTTATTCTTTACACCATTATACCCATCCATGTAAGGTGGTGGTGGAAAATAGATTACACCACTGCCTGGAGACGGTATTCCGTACGTACGCACGCGCGGTGATTTTGTTTTCCGTAGGATGGATAGATGGTGAAATAGGTTTGTTTCATACTTATAATAAAATATCAGTATATGAGTGATACTGATGTTATTACTTCATAGTGAAACAACTAAAAAAGAATAAGTTGAAGAAGAAATAATGTTGAAAGAATCGGAAACGGACATTACCTCTTCTGTGAAGCGTCTCTTTGTGACCTCCTTTTAGGGCACTAAAATTGGTCTATGAAGATGACCAGAACCTCTAGTATGTTTCTAGGGAAGTGGTGAAGAGAAATCGTCAGCGGTTGGCCGAGCTTGAAGGCTCAAAGTGGTGTGAGGAAGAGAGGGAGGAGGTTCCCTTTTACAATGGAGGAGAGGGGCACCTTTGGAAAAACTAAAAATATTATTTTATTATAAAGTCATATTCGGTTTTTAATAGCTCCAAATTGATTTATTTCGAGGCTAAGGTGGGGATGGGTCCAAATCCTCTCATCCAATAGAATTTAGACAAGTTTAGATTTCTATTTTAACCATATCATTTAGATTTAACTTTAAGTTGGATAATTTAACTTTTACCGTGTCTTCCTGTTTTCTTACACTATAAGGATAATAAACTTAATATAACAAGAAAAAGAAAACCCTTATCTAAGTAATTTGGAAGAACCTTATATTTTTAGGAATAAAATAACAATTAATAATATAATATATTTTTAAAAACTATTTTATGTCAATTTTGACACTATTTGGTAATTGATTTTTGTGAAAATCATAACAGAAAGATTAGTTCGAAAAAAGTTAATTAAATAAATACTTACATGTCATATTAACATATAAAATTATTTTAATTCATAAAAAGTCTCAAATTACATTTATTTGGGTATTTATAACATCAATTATGTCAATATTTCATTAAAAATTTAATTACTACATCATCATTGTGTCATATATAAATTAAATTATTTAAAGTCTAAAAATTACAAATAAAATACCATTATATAGGAAATATTTTTATCTTTGTAATGAATATTTTATAGTTAAATTTATCTTATGTATAACCCTATATTAAAAATGATTTAGTTGTTAAACTTTGATTTTAACTATTTTAACCCTTCTTTAAATAAATTAATAATAAATGTCCTAATCTTATCTAAGTGGGTATAAATGGTCATATTTTATTTCTCAGGTTGTTTTTGGTCGAATTAAACTTATCCAATAGAATTAGGACATGTGTTTGGGTAATAATAATATCATTTTTACCCTTAATTACCCTATTTACTTTTAACCGTGGTAAAAAAAGTAAAAATTTACTATTCACCAAAAATTATTTTCATTTCATTGAACCACATTTTAGTCTTTGATATTAACCGTGTCTCTCGGATTTTCGAAATTCCACTCACAGAAGCGGTAAAATTAAGTTTTATGTGAATTTGGAAATTCTCCTAGGAGGTGCGTAAAAGACGGTGAAAAGTTAAATAAAATATTTATATATCTAAAATTATTATAAAATGACTCCAATGAATTGAATTGAACTTATATAGGTATTATGTATCAATTTTCACCTAAAATAAATTTAAATAAAATAAATAATTATTAAAAAAAATTCTGTTTTTAAATAGTAACCCAGTGTTTTCCCTATTCATAAAAAATTGAAAGTTTTCAGAAAAATACCAAAATTTCTCCCTAGGATAATTTTGATATTCCGAATCCAAAAATGAATTCCATTTTGAAAAATAAAATTTACAAAATTTCAAAAATTGGGTATTACTATTCATAACGGCTAGTTTATATAACATATCGTTGTTTAGCGAAACTCGGTATTGCGTACAACACACGCTATCGTTAAAGGTTGTGATTGCGTGTAATGAAAGACAAGTCAGGGATGCATGTTTTGAAATCTCCTTTTGGTGTAGCATACAACATAAGACATTAATGAAATTAAAAGGAATATTTTTTCATAAAATCTCAGGGTGTTACATTCTACTCCCCTTAAAATGAATTTCTCCCTCGAAATTTGTCGTGGGTATAAATGGTTTTCTACTCGAAAGTTTCTTTAATAGAAACCCACATCGTAAAAAGGAATACCAAAACTTGGATTTAAAAACTAATGTATGAAACGTAACGGTTACCCAAATTAAATAATCATTGGGTTTCCACATAGGAGAACATAGGTGAAAATATGGATATGGAAGAGAAATCTAACTGTCATGTTCTGATGGAGAGTGGTAGATAAAATGGCTTTTAAAAAGCCAACAATCACAAAGCCATAAATTTGTGATGATCTAGGGTACCATCTGATTCATTGGATATAAGGGCACTAGGACAACATTATTTGTTTTCAAGATCATTTCCCTAAAGTTGAAGAATTTGAATTAGAATAAATACTTACTTTATTTTGGTACAATATCACTGTTGTTCGTTCTTTGAACAATTTCAACTTCATCTCTTAATGAAATGAAGTTGAATTTGTTATTCGTGAAGTGTTAACAGATCATTTGATAGAATGATGGGTCATTCCATCTGTTTCAAACAAAAGGTTAGCAAAAGTTATCAAATATACATAAGTCCATCTACGGTGAGGTTAATCGTATATGATTCAAAAATTATCTTATACTTCATATATCATAACGCTTAACATAATAAAACTAGTTTTTACTAAACAGGGACTTCCTGTAGGCCAGTGGTAGGCAATAAAGGCATGTCGCACATCGGTTGTGGGTTCGATTCCCATAGAATTGTCCGACGCGATGGGATGTCGCCCATCCTGCAAGTTGTCCTCTTTCTAAAACAACATTACTATAACATCCCATCAATAATATTGAAAAAACTTCTATCCTTAAACAATACTAACTTATGTCCAACATAATCTATTCCAATATTTAGGCTTATCCATAATACTGCAGTACACTCTCATGTTATAGTGAAAATGATTACCAGATATTTCTTATAACAAGCATGTTAATACAATCATTGATCCCCATATAACAAAAGTTATGTCTTTTTGGTCACATTCCAAACATTCAAAGGCCTTAATCATGTATTCTCTTGAAAAATGAATACCCATTGAATCTTAGTGAAAACATGAGCGCTATCAAAAGTTAACTCTTTCCACATACCAAAACCCCAAAATTCTATATACTCAAACCATTATATAACTATTTACTTGTATCAGTCATGAGCTCATTAATACTGTCAAAAATTTCATTTTATCCTTATTCCTTCATTATTCACATATCATCTTCTTTCCAAAAATATCTCAATCACTTTCCATGGTTACTGGTACCATAAAATTATTGAAAACCACAATAGACCAATACATAAATATTCCAATATTCCACGATACTATATACAAAATTATATTGGAATCCCATTACATAAACACTTAATCATTCCGCCACATCGTTGTCATACACAACATCACCAATAGTGATCACATGTGACTTCCATTTTTCATTTTCCTTAAGTGGTTTCTCATGTAGATCATCATTAACCCTTGGATTAGGGCATTGATTAGAAAAATGCCCCATTTCATTGCACTTGAAGCATTGAAGTGATGGTGGTGCGTTCTCTGCAGTCTTTTCTTTATTCACATCATTAGCAACCCTTTTTCCATTACGTTGACACTCAGCTGCTCGATGACCTTATTTTCCAAACTTAAAATATTTTCTAGTCTCTTTAAGACAATTTCCACCATGCTTCTTTCCACACTTTGAGCATAAGGAAACATTCATATTCTTTTCACCATTATTCTGAGATTTCTCCTTGAACTCCATCTTTAGTTTCTTGTCAAAACAATGAGATGGATATGTTACACCAACTTCAATTTCTACCTTTATAGCACAAAGCACAATTTCTTCATAGCTACTGAATTCTCTTATAGCTAATGCCCTTCTAAGATTTGGTTTTAATCCACTGAAGAATCGATCAACTTTACTTTCAGGTTGGATGATAAATCTAGATGCATACCTTGCAAGCCATGTAAAATTCTCTTTGTATATACCAACAGATTCATCATCCTTTTTCTTTAGTTCAACAAACTCCTTCTATATCTTTGTTCGAAGAATACGAGGGAAGTACTTATTGAAAAATAAGTTCATGAACTCGTCTCATTCCATGGACTCAATTTCATCTCTTGGCCTTGTATTCTTGATAAGATTCCACCATTGATCAGCTTCACCTTCCAAACGATATACAGATAAGATGACTTTATCATGTTCAGAACATTGAAGTACTGAAAATATATTTTCTGTGGTACTGATCTATTGTTCAGCAAAAGGTGGATCAGAAGACCCACTGAAAGAAGGTGGATGTTGCCTCATGAAGGACTCAATAGAATATTGTTCCCTTCTCTGCTCATTTGGAACTCCAGAATGATTCATAGCTTGTGTAAGTATAGCAATAAGATTTTTCACTCCATCTCCCATAACATTGGTTTTTTTAGCTGGAAAATCATTGCGTTGTCCATTACATTGATCAACATGGTTCCTTCAGGTTCCAGCCATCGTCTAAAACCCAAAAAATAGTGTGAGAGGCAAAAATCATGCTAGGGAAAACAATATAATAAAGGGGGGTACCTTCAATATCTAACATCTTCAGTTTAATTCTAAGATCGTTACCATAATTCTAGGACTATAACCTATACTTATACTTAACCTTAGGGACATCCCTAGACATACCATAGAAATATCTCTCGGGATCTCACTAAAGATCTCACATCCTAGTTTCCAAAGGTTGACTAAACCTTTCCTCTGATACCAACTATAACGACCCATACTTTACATACATTGTTAATACTTAAAAATTGAAGTAAACTTATTAAAACATATAACAAAACCATGAAAGGACAGTATAGGTATAGTGTTATTAGAAACTGGGAAACATAAACAACTGGTTCATAAATCATCTACGTTGTCTCTCATTTATTTCATCATATCTAGAGTCCCTTTTTATCATATCCTACATAATAACCTTCTTCCTGACCTGGGGAAATAAAACATATAAAAGGGTGAGCTCAAATTATCATTAAGGGTAAACAAAAGAAATATCAATCACATCATATTCATAAGAACATATCATTTTGGAAATCTTAACCTGCAAAAGAGATCATAATTTCATAACATGGGATAAATCATAGTAGTGAAATGTAATCCCGAAAATCATAACTTAAAACATGAAACTTTGTGGCATACACAGATAATTATAGAGAATCATTTCTTAGTAGTCAAGACTCATTGAGAAGACTATCTTAGCGGACAAAGTCCATTTCTGAACCGAGTTCACTCCTCGTTTCAGTCCTGTTTCACTGTACCAGATTAACCTGCCGTTCCATCCATGTTTATCTCATGAGATATAAATCATTACCCAATGCATTGGAGGGAGATATAGGTCCCACCCATCTCATAATGATACCATTCTTATGTGTGCCACAAAATGACAAATCATACATCATTGCATAACCCATGTAATAAAAATGGGATTCTTAAACATCATGACATCATAAAACAATTCATATAAGATAAAGGAATTTATAAAAATAATTCCATCACAACATAATCAAATCAATGTAATAATAGGGATAGAAACATAACCCTATATTATCTTAAATGAAAAATAATTTTGATAAAACACTTGAACTCCATTCTTGAGGAAAATATCCTTTCTACTTCAAAAACATTTTCCTTTCTTAACATGTCATACAATTTAAATCTGAAAGAAGTTGATTAAAAATAAACCTGAAAACTTGAAAGGAGGATTCTTGGAAATAATGTTTTAAAAATCCAATCATGCTGTATAAGTTAAAAAAAACATTCTTCTCGTACTTTTGTCGGAAAAGTCAAAAAGTACCTCGTACGAAAAACGACAAAAGATTCCTTTCATATCTTTAGTAAAAACTCACCTAAGGGTAAAATTGGATTTAAAAAATTGTAGGTTGATGGAAGTAATATTAAATATTGAAGAGACATGGATGTGGATGATAAAATACACCCCAGCAAATACCAAAGTATAAACAATCTCAGATAAAAATGAGATTGTGATATTTTCCCTTACCTTAGGTCTGATTTGCTTCGTAAGTGTCCGAACCTCCTGTATAATGACTTAAATAATGTCATTGACTTATTCCATAATCATAATTATTTTTATGATATCATATATGATCATATTCTTAGCTTCTTATTAGTAATATTTTTCATCGCAACTTGTTATTCGGGTGTTTATTACTTTTTGTTCTTATGTGTGTTTTGTCGAATAAATTCTTAATATTGTTTTTAGGTTATAGATAACTCATTTCCAGAATGGTATTAGTGTAATATATATCATATTAATTCATTCAATTTATTTATATAATCATTATGCAATGAAGATCATGTAGAATGAGTTGCATCACATCGTGGAGACGGTATTCCGTACGTACGCACGAGCGATGATAACGTTTCCATGATCGTGGAATTGTATTGGAGTGTGTGTATAATATTTCAGAATCAATATAACTTTACAATAATCATATATACTTATTCTTTACACCATTATACCCATCCATGTATGGTGGTGGTGGAAAATAGATTACACCACTGCCTGGAGACGGTATTCCGTACGTACGCACGCGCGATGATTTTGTTTTCCGTAGGATGGATAGATGGTGAAATAGGTTTGTTTCATACTTATAATAAAATATCAGTATATGAGTGATACTGATGTTATTACTTCATAGTGAAACAACTAAAAAATAATAAGTGGAAGAAGAAATAATGTTGAAAGAATCGGAAACGGACATTACCTCTTCTGTGAAGCGTCTCTTTGAGACCTCCTTTTAGGGCACTAAAATTGGTCTATGAAGATGACCAGAACCTCTAGGATGTTTCTAGGGAAGTGGTGAAGAGAAATCGTCAGCGGTTGGCCGAGCTTGAAGGCTCAATGTGGTGTGAGGAAGAGAGGGAGGAGGTGCCCTTTTACAATGGAGGAGAGGGGCACCTTTGGAAAAACTAAAAATATTATTTTATTATAAAGTCATATTCGGTTTTTAATAGCTCCAAATTGATTTATTTCGAGGATAAGGTGGGGATGGGTCCAAATCCTCTCATCCAATAGAATTTAGACAAGTTTAGATTTCTATTTTAACCTTATCATTTAGATTTAACTTTAAGTTGGATAATTTAACTTTTACCGTGTCTTCCTGTTTTCTTACACTATAAGGTTAATAAACATACTATAACAAGAAAAAGAAACCCCTTATCTAAGTCATTTGGCCGAACCATATATTTTTAGGAATAATATAACAATTAATAATATAATATATTTTTAAAAACTATTTTATGTCAATTTTGACACTATTTGGTAATTGATTTTTGTGAAAATCATAACAGAAAGATTAGTTCGAACAAAGTTAATTAAATAAATACTAACAAGTCATATTAACATATAAAATTATTTTAATTCATAAAAAGTCTCATATTACATTTATTTGGGTATTTATAACATCAATTATGTCAATATTTCATTAAAAATTTAATTACTGCATCATCATTGTGTCATATATAAATTAAATTATTTAAAGTCTAAAAATTACAAATAAAATACCATTATATAGGAAATATTTTTATCTTTGTAATGAATATTTTATAGTTAAATTTATCTTATTTATAACCCTATATTAAAAATGATTTAGTTGTTAAACTTTGATTTTAACTATTTTAACCCTTCTTTAAATAAATTAATAATAAATGTCCTAATCTTATCTAAGTGGGTCTAAATGGTCATATTTTATTCCTCAGGTTGTTTTTGGTCAAATTACACTTATCCAATAGAATTAGGACATGTGTTTGGGTAATAATAATATCATTTTTACCCTTAATTACCCTATTTACTTTTAACCGTGGTAAAAAAAAGTAAAACGTTACTATTCACAAAAAATTATTTTCATCTCATTGAACCACATTTTAGTCCTTGATATTAACCGTGTCTCTCGGATTTTCGAAATTCCACTCACAGAAGCGGTAAAATTAAGTTTTATGTGAATTTGGAAATTCTCCTAGGAGGTGCGTAAAAGACGGTGAAAAGTTAAATAAAATATTTATATATCTAAAATTATTATAAAATGACTCCAATGAATTGCATTGAACTTATATAGGTATTATTTATCAATTTTCACCTAAAATAAATTTAAATAAAATAAATAATTATTAAAAAAAAGTCAGTTTTAAAATAGTAACCCAGTGTTTTCACTATTCATCAAAAATTGAACGTTTTCAGAAAAATACCAAAATTTCTCCCTAGGATAATTTTGATATTCCGAATCCAAAAATGAATTCCATTTTGAAAAATAAAATTTACAAAATTTCAAAAATTGGGTATTACTATTCATAACGGCTAGTCTATATAACATATCGTTGTTTAGCGAAACTCGGTATTGCGTACAACACACGCTATCGTTAAAGGTTGTGATTGCGTGTAATGAAAGACAAGTCAGGGATGCATGTTTTGAAATCTCCTTTTGGTGTAGCATACAACACAAGACATTAATGAAATTAAAAGGAATATTTTTTCATAAAATCTCAGGGTGTTACATTCTACTCCCCTTAAAATGAATTTCTCCCTCGAAATTTGTCGTGGGTATAAATGGTTTTCTACTCGAAAGTTTCTTTAATAGAAACCCACATCGTAAAAAGGAATACCAAAACTTGGATTTAAAAACTAATGTATGAAACGTAACGGTTACCCAAATTAACTAATCATTGGGTTTCCACATAGGAGAACATAGGTGAAAATATGGATATGGAAGAGAAATCTAACTGTCATGTTCTGATGGAGAGTGGTAGATAAAATGGCTTTTAAAAAGCCAACAATCACAAAGCCATAAATTTGTGATGATCTAGGGTACCATCTGATTCATTGGATATAAGGGCACTAGGACAACATTATTTGTTTTCAAGATCATTTCCCTAAAGTTGAAGAATTTGAATTAGAATAAATACTTACTTTATTTTGGTACAATATCACTGTTGTTCGTTCTTTGAACAATTTCAACTTCATCTCTTAATGAAATGAAGTTGAATTTGTTATTCGTGAAGTGTTAACAGATCATTTGATAGAATGATGGGTCATTCCATCTGTTTCAAACAAAAGGTTAGCAAAAGTTATCAAATATACATAAGTCCATCTACGGTGAGGT
Source organism: Viscum album (assembly GCA_963277665.1). Taxonomy (NCBI): domain Eukaryota; kingdom Viridiplantae; phylum Streptophyta; class Magnoliopsida; order Santalales; family Viscaceae; genus Viscum; species Viscum album. Next base: position 1,759,598,664 of record OY728146.1, on the reverse strand, counting down.
TAATCGTATATGATTCAAAAATTATCTTATACTTCATATATCATACCGCTTAATATAATAAAACTACTTTTTACTAAACAGGGACTTCCTGTAGGCCAGTGGTAGGCAATAAAGGCATGTCGCACATCGGTTGTGGGTTCGATTCCCATAGCATTGTCCGACGCGATGGGCTGTCGCCCATCCTGCAAGTTGTCCTCTTTCTAAATCAACATTACTATAACATCCCATCAATAATATTGAAAAAACTTCTATCCTTAAACAATACTAACTTATGTCCAACATAATCTATTCCAATATTTAGGCTTATCCATAATACTGCAGTACACTCTCATGTTATAGTGAAAATGATTACCAGATATTTCTTATAACAAGCATGTTAATACCATCGTTGATCCCCATATAACATAAGATATGTCTTGTTGGTCACATTCCAAACATTCAAAGTCCTTAATCATGTATTCTCTTGAAAAATAAATACCCATTGAATCTTAGTGAAAACATGAGCGCTATCAAAAGTTAACTCTTTCCACATACCAAAACCCCAAAATTCTATATACTCAAACCATTATATAACTATTTACTTATATCAATCATGAGCTCATTAATACTGTCAAAAATTTCATTTTATTCTTATTCCTTCATTATGCACATATCATCTTCTTTCCAAAAATATCTCAATCACTTTCCATGGTTACCGGTACCATAAAATTATTGAAAACCACAATAGACCAATACATAAATATTCCAATATTCCACGATACTATATACAAAATTATATTGGAATCCCATTACATAAACACTTAATCATTCCACCACATCGTTGTCATACACAACATCACCAATAGTGATCGCATGTGACTTCCATTTTTCATTTTCCTTAAGTGGTTGCTCATGTCGATCATCATTAACCCTTGGATTAGGGCATTGATTAGAAAAATTCCCCATTTCATTGAACTTGAAGCATTGAAGTGTTGGTGGTGCGTTCTCTGCAGTCTTTTCTTTATTCACATCATTAGCAACCCTTTTTCCATTACTTTGACACTCAGCTGCTCGATGACCTTCTTTTCCACACTTAAAATATTTTCTAGTCTCTTTAAGACAATTTCCACCATGCTTCTTTCCACACTTTGATCATAAGGAAACATTCATATTCTTTTCACCATTATTCTGAGATTTCTCCTTGAACTCCATCTTTAGTTTCTTGTCAAAACCATGAGATGGATATGTTACACCAACTTCCATTTCTACCTTTATAGCACAAAGAACAATTTCTTCATAGCTACTGAATTCTCTTATAGCTAATGCCCTTCTAAGATTTGGTTTTAATCCACTGAAGAATCGATCAACTTTACTTTCAGGTTGGGTGATAAAGCTAGATGCATACCTTGCAAGCCATGTAAAATTCTCTTTGTATATACCAACAGATTCATCATCCTTTTTCTTTAGTTCAACAAACTCCTTCTATATCTTTGTTCGAAGAATACGAGGGAAGTAATTATTGAAAAATAAGTTCATGAACTCGTCCCATTCCATGGACTCAATTTCATCTCTTGGCCTTGTATTCTTGATAAGATTCCACCATTGATCAGCTTCACCTTCCAAACGATATACAGATAAGATGACTTTATCATGTTCAGAACATTGAAGAACTGAAAATATATTTTCTGTGGTACTGATTTATTGTTCAGCAACAGGTGGATCAGAAGACCCACTGAAAGAAGGTGGATGTTGCCTCATGAAGGACTCAATAGAATATTGTTCCCTTCTCTGCTCATTTGGAATTCCAGAATGATTCATAGCTTGTGTAAGTATAGCAATAAGATTTTACACTCCATCTCCCATAACATTTGTTTTTTTAGCTGGAAAATCATTGCGTTGTCCATTACATTGATCAACATGGTTCTTTAAGGTTCCAGCCATCGTCTAAAACCCAAAAAAATAGTGTGAGAGGCAAAAATCATGCTAGGGAAAACAATATAATAAAGAGTGGTACCTTCAATATCTAACATCTTCGGTTTAATTCTAAGATCGTTACCATAATTCTAGGACTATAACCTATACTTATACTTAACCTTAGGGACATCCCTAGACATACCATAGAAATATCTCTCGGGATCTCACTAAAGATCTCACATCATAGTTTCCAAAGGTTGACTAAACCTTTCCTCTGATACCAACTATAACGACCCATACTTTACATACATTGTTAATACTTTAAAATTGAAGTAAACTTATTACAACATATAACAAAACCATGAAAGGACAGTATAGGTATAGTGTATTTAGAAACTGGGAAACATAAACAACTGGTTCATAAATCATCTACGTTGTCTCCCATTTATTTCATCATATCTAGAGTCCCTTTTTATCATATCCTACATAATAACCTTCTTCCTGACCTGGGGAAATAAAACATATAAAAGGGTGAGCTCAAATGCTCATTAAGGGCAAACAAAAGAAATATCAATCACATCATATTCATAAGAACATATCATTTTGGAAATCTTAACCTGCAAAAGAGATCATAATTTCATAACATGGGATAAATCATAGTAGTGAAATGTAATCCCGAAAATCATAACTTAAAACATGATACTTTGTGGCATACACACATAATCATAGAGAATCATTTCTTAGTAGTCAAGACTCATTGAGAAGACTATCTTACCGGACAAAGTCCATTTCTGAACCGAGTTCACTCCTCGTTTCAGTCCTGTTTCACTGTACCAGATTAACCTGTCGTTCCATCCATGTTTATCTCATGAGATATAAATCATTACCCAATGCATTGGAGGGAGATATAGGTCCCACCCATCTCATAATGATACCATTCTTATGTGTGCCACACAATGACAAATCATACATCATTGCATAACCCATGTAATAAACTGAAATGTGTTAGCTCAAGTTATAGATGGAAACCTAGATAATTCTACATTCTTTGACCTTGGATGAATAGTCTGAACATGTAACCATATGTATACAGATATATGGATTGTATACATAGTGTTTTATATAACCATATAGATGGATTCTACCACTATCGTGGACCAGAGGTGTAACATAGAAATCCATACGATGTAACATGAGTATCAGAAGTATCAAGGGACACCATGACCATCATCATAGTAGTAAGAATCATCATGCCCAATATCCTAATTATAACGACCCATAATTTACATACATTTTTAATACTTCAAAATTGAAGTACACTTATTACAACATATAACAAAACCATGAATGGACCGTATAGGTATAGTGTCTTTAGAAAATGGGAAACATAAACAACTGGTTCATAAATCATCTACGTTGTCTCCCATTTATTTCATCATATCTAGAGTCCCTTTTTGGCATATCCTACTTAATAACCTTCTTCCTGACCTGGGGAAAGAAAACATACAAAAGGGTGAGCTCAAATGCTCATTAAGGGTAAACAAAAGAAATATCAATCGCATCATATTCATAAGAACATATCATTTTGGAAATCTTAACCTGCAAAAGGGATCATAATTTTATAACATGGGATAAATCATAGTAGTGAAATGTAATACCAATAATCATATATTAAAACATGAAACATTGTGGAATACACACATAATCATAGAGAATAATTTCTTAGTAGTCAAGACTCATTCACAAGACTATCTTAGCGGACAAAGTCCATTTTTGAACCGAGTTCACTCCTCGTTTCAGTCCTGTTTCATTGAACTGGATTAACCTGCCATTCCAGCCATGTCCATCTCATGAGATATAAATCATTACCGAATGAATTAGAGGGAGATATAGGTCCCACCCATCTCATAATGATACCATTCTTATGTGTTCCACAAAATCATAAATCATAAATCATTGCATAACCCATATAATAAAAATGGGATTCTTAAACATCGTGACATCATAAAACAATTCATATAATATAAAGGAATTTATAAAAATAATTCCACCACAACATAATCAAATCAATGTAATAATAGGGATAGAAACAGAACCCTGTATTATCTTAGATGGAAAATAATTTCGATAAAACACTTGAACTCCATTCTTGAGGAAAATATCCTTTCTACTTCAAAAACATTTTCCTTTCTTAACATGTCATACAATTTAAATCTGAAAGAAGTTGATTAAAAATAAACTTGAAAACTTGAAAGGTGGCTTCTTGGAAATAATTTTTTAAAAATCCAATCATGCTGTATAAGTTAAAAAAACATTCTTCTCGTACTTTTGTCGGAAAAGTCAAAAAGTACCTCGTACGAAAAATGACAAAAGATTCATTTCATATCTTTTACTAAAAACTCATCTAAGGGTAAAATTGGATTTAAAAAATTGTAGGAGGATATAAATAATATTACATATTGAGGAAACATGGATGTGGATGATAAAATGCACCCCATTAAATACCAAAGTATAAACAATCTCTGATAAAAATGAGATTGTGATATTTTCCCTTACCTTAGGTCCGATTTTCTTTGTAAGTGTCTGAACCACCTGTATAATGACTTAAATAATGTCTTTGAATTATTCCAGAATCATACATATTTTTATGATATCATATATGGTCATATTCTTATCTTCTTATTAGTAATATTTCATTTCTACTTGTTATTCGGGTGTTTATTACTTTTTGTTCTTATGTGTGTTTTGTCAAATAAATTCTTATTATTATTTTTAGGTTATAGATACCTCATTTCCAGAATGGTATTAGTGTAATATATATCATATTAATTCATTCAATTAATTTATATAATAATTATGCAATGAATATCATGTAGAACGAGTCACATTACATCGTGGAGACGGTATTCCGTACGTACGCACGAGCGATGATGTCGTTCCCATGATCGTGGAATTGTATTGGAGTGTCTGTATACTTTTTCAGAATGAATATCACTTTACAATAATCATATATATTTATTCTTTACAACAGTATACCCATACAAGTAATGTGGTGGTGGAAAATAGATTACACCTCAGCGTGGAGACGGTATTCCGTACGTACGCACGATTGGTGATTTCATTTTTTGTAAGATGGATAGATGGTGAAATAGGGTTGTTCCATACTTATAATAACATATCAGTATATGATTGCTACTGATGTTATTACTTCATAATGAAACAACTAAATAAGAAGAAGTTGAAGAAGAAATAAAGTTGAAAGAATCGGTAACGGACATTACCTCTTCTTTGAAGCGCCTCTTTGAGACCTCCTTTTAGGGCACTAAAATTGGTCTTTGAAGAAAACCAGAAACTCTAGGATGTTTCTATGGAAGTGGAGAAGAGAAATTGTCAGGGGTTGGCCGAGCTTGAAGTCTCAAAGTGGTGTGAGGAAGATAGGCAGGAGGTTCCCTTTTATAAGGGAGGATAGGGGCACCTTTGGAAAAACCAAAAATATTATTTTATTATAAAGTCATATTCTGTTTTTAATAGCTCCAAATTGATTTATTTCTAAGATAAGGTGAGGATGGGTCGAAGTTCTCTCATCTAATAGAATTTAGACAAGTTTAGATTTCTATTTTAACCTTATCATTTAGATTTAACTTTAAGTTAGATAATTTAACTTTTACCGTGTCTTCTTGTTTTCTTACACTATAAGGTTAATAAACTTACTATAACAAGAAAAAGGAACCCCTTATCTAATTAATTTGTCTGAACCTTAGATTTTTAGGAATAAAATAACAATCAATAATATAATATTTGTTTTAAAAACTATTTTATGTCAATTTTGACACTATTTGGTAATTGATTTTTGGGAAAATCATAACAGAAACATTATTTCGAAGAAAGTTAATTAAATCAATACTAACATGTAATATTAACATATAAAATTATTTTAATTCATAAAAAGTCTCAAATTATATTTATTTGGGTATTTATAACATCAATTATTCCAATATTTCATTAATAATATATTTACTGCATCATCATTGTGTCATAAATAAATTAAATTATTTAAAGTCTAAAAATTACAAATAAAATACCATTATGTAGTAAATATTTTTAGCTTTATAATTAATATTTTATAGTAGAATTTTTCTTATGTATATCCCTATATTAAAAATGATTTAGTTATTAAACTTTGATTTTTACTATTTTAACCCTTCTTTAAATAAATTAATAATAAATGTCCAAATCTAATCCATGTGGGCCTAAATGGTCATATTTTATTCCTAAGGTTGTTTTTGGTCGAATTACACTTATCCAATATAATTAGGACATGTGTTAGGGTAATAATAATATCATTTTCACCCTTAATTACCCTATTTACTTTTAACCGTGATAAAAAAAAAGTAAAAATTTACTATTCCAAAAAAATTATTTTCATCTCATTTAATCACATTTTAGTCCTTGAAATTAACCGTGTCTCTCGTATTTTTGAATTTCCACTCACATAAGTGGTAAAATTGTATTTTATGTGAATTTGGAAATTCTCCTAGGAGGTGGGTAAAAGACGGTGAAAAGTTCAATAAAATTTTTATATATCTAAAATTATTATAAAATGACTCCAATGAATTGCATTGAACTTATAGAGGTATTATTTATCAATTTTGACCTAAAATAAATTTACATAAAATAAATAATTATTTAAATAAAAAGTCGGTTTTTAATTAGTAACAAAGTGTTTTCACTATTCATCAAAAATTGAAAGTTTTAAAAAAAATACCAAAATTTCACCCTAGGATAATTTCGATATTCCAAACATAAAAATGAAGTCCATTTTGAAAAATAAAATGTACAAAATTTCAAAAATTGGGTATTACTATTCATAACGTCTAGTTTATATAACATATCGTTGTTTAGCGAAACTCGGTATTGCGTACAACACACGCTATCGTTGACGGTCATGATTGCGTGTAATGCAAGCCAAGTCAGGGATGCGTGTTGTGAAATCTCCTTTTGGTGTATCGTACAACACAAGACATTAATGAAATTAAGAAGAATATTTTTCATAAAATCTCGCGGTGTTACACTAATAATAGGGATGTCATGATTATATAATAGTATTTGGGGAAACCATACCCAATATCATAGCAACATAATATCTATTCCCATGTATCATAATAGTAGTGACACTATTACCAGCATCACAATAATGATCATCATTCCTGTATCACATTTATAATGGGTCACCACACCATTATCATAATTATAATTGGTCTACATGCTTGTAACACATTTTTAAATGGTATCCATTCCCATATAAAACTTATAATGGGTATCCATGCCTGTATCACATTTATAAATGGTCTCCAATCCTGTATCAAATTTATTAAGAGTCACCATGACCGTATCGCATTTATAAAGGGTCTACATGCCCATACCACATAGCAGAAGTGATTTCAAGAACATATAAATATATATTCAGAACATGCCAAAGGGTCTCCATGCCCATTTATAATAATTACCTATGGAAACCTTTCACATACATCAACAATCAAATGTAATAATTGGTTTTAATAATATCTAATTGATAAATCATAAATCATTAATATTCAATAACAACATGGGTAAAACCATTTTTCCATTAAATTGTATTATCTAGTTTCACCACTCACCTCCACCAACTTTTTCATAAATTTGGTATCTTTTTTTGTCAGGCTACACCAAAACAAATGCATGTGTTGTTTATTACATAATTGTTTTTGAAGTCACTGAACAAACCATTTAGAAAATGTCTTGGGAATTTAATTATTTATAGCCACTATGTAAAATTGATTGGTACACCTCAAGGGGAGGATATAATTTAAAGGGTCCTAAAAAGGTCATAAGGTTCTCAATTTAGGCATCCAATTTAAATAAGATTAATTATAGGGGAACACATAGTTAATACCGAATTCGGCATGATGACACATATTATAAAAAATATCATATTCGATGGATATGAACTAGAACAACTACCTTAAGCCTATTGGGGAGGGATCCTCTAGAAAAAACCCTATATTTTGTCCAAATTAGATGAAAAATGAATAAAAGAAAAACACCCTAAAAATTGGGCATATGATCCTACAGCTAAATAACATCTTCAAGAGATAGAGATGAACCATGAAAGGTGAAAGATAAATGAATATATTACTGATACACAAACAACAAGAAAAACATATATCAAATCAAATTTCAGAAAAAGATGTTATCAGTGAACCTAGAATGTAGGACTTGAGAAGCTCAAATAGAGGATAAAAGCCTCATCTATCAAATAAAATGAAGAAATAATAGGGTGTGCTAAATTAAATTTTATTTAAGGGAAAATTGTAAAATGACCCAAAATATATAGGTCACATAGTTTTCCAATATTATCAAATGGAATGAAGAACTAATAGGGTGGGTTGAATTAAAATATATTTAAGGGAAACTAGTAAATTCCCCAAAAATATCAAGGTCCCATAGTTTGCCTATATTGTTTGTGAAATGTGCACAATAGTTCAACTACTACTATCTAAGGAGGGACCTCATAGGGTTAGACTGCACAGTTTGAGAAACTATGCAACAACTATGATATATGGCTTTGATAAAATTTACAGACCAACCACACATGTGTGCAGTCTTAGGTTCATGGTAAGGGAAATTCATGTGACCTAATTTTACCCATTAAACACTCGTATAGTTAGTATAAACAAAGAAGTCTGGGTTAGGTTGTTTCTTCTAACATTGAATTGCATTGGTCCTTTATATAGGTCTGGATTATGAGCTCCGAAAAAGCTTTGGACTCTCCAGTTTCCTCCATAGACTCACTAAGAGTCAAATTTTGGTCAAAAAATAATTGGTAAAAAACATTAAAGTGTATGTACCTCATATAAAAATTAGTTTCTTACAAGAAATTCTTGTTGGAATATCTAGAAAATAAAGTCTTCGTACGACCTACTATATCTGCATAGGGTTGTCCAGTTCATTACACCATAAATCATGATTGGACTTTATTCCTTTCTGTGGATTATTGAATATTTGAGTAAATTATGTTCAACAATCAATATCCCCTTATTCACTTTAATTATATCTATGATTAGTTGATTGGTTCTATGAACTTCTCCAAGATCGATCTCATATATTGATATCAATAGTTTAGGGGGAGACCTATAGACATACCTCAGAATTATTCTAAGAGAAGCTATGAATTGTATAAGTCTATAGTGATGCCATTCTGTCTGGAGAACACACTGGCAGTATTCATAGCCATGATGAATCAGATCATTCATATATTTGTAGATTAATACGTGTGGGGTTTTTTATTAAATATTATATTATTCCTCTTCAGTTGATTACCATTCCCCACATCTTGACCTCATATTGAGTATATTGAGAGATAACTTACTTTACACCAAGATTACTAAATGTAGTTTTTTTATTGATAAAGTTTACTACATTGTCCATTTCAGGTGAGATAATAGAGTGTTAGTGGTCCTAGAAAAGGTTACAACTATGGTGTTTGGGTGGAATCCAATGAATTTCTTTTAAAATCATAGCTTATTGGGTTTACTAGGTTATTATTGTGGCATTATCCAAGATTTCTCTCATTAGGAAGAACCAATGTCTCAGATATCCAAAAAAGGAGAGAAGTTTGTTTAGTTGTATTTTTATAAAGGATATTTTTAGGATCTAAAGATGAGAAATACCATTTCACATATCCTTAGTTTAACAATAATGGGTAAGGCATATACAGTGTAGTATGATGCATTTGGAGTTGGAATTGAATTTTTTCAAATACAGGATGATGGATTGGTTACTTATGACCCCAAATAGTTGAGACCTCATGAGAGGAATTACCCTACACATGATCTGTAGTTGGGAGTGGTGATATATTCATTGAGATGCTGGAGACATTATCTTATGGGTGAGAGGTTTGTGGTGAACATGGACTATAAGTGCCTCAGGTACATCTTTTCTCAATAGGGCCAAAACCATGGTATGATAAGGTGATTTGAATATCTATTCTCTTTTGACGTGGGGTAGGATTATACACTAAGAAAGTGAAACATCACTAAAAAAGAATTGAGGTAGAAGATGAAGTGATAGAGAGTGGGAGTCTTAAGACAAGTGGTGGATGATGGAATAATTTCCAGACATGCATTTAGATGTTATGGAGTCCCAGGCATGATTATCTATGACTACCAAATCTATAATACCATTTATTTTGGACAATATCATGACATAGTTGTTATATAGTTTAGAGCTATTTGTTCTGGGAAATAGCTTATGAGGTGGGGACACACTCTCAAGATAGGAACCTGGTAGTGGAAATTTTATTCATTTTTATGGTCAGGTATGGGTTCACATGGGCTTTGATGAGGATCAGTTTAGAGTATTTTAATTTTCTAGATGGTAGGTACATCATGGTTGGATAAATATGTATAATGATATCCATATACAATACCGATGGTTCCAGATGAATATGGAGGTTATAGTATTTGTGATAAAATGTTTCCTCTATCAACAGGTGAAATAAAAGCATCATAGGAATGTAGGGATATTGTTGCCTTTTTATAGAGACCCTCCCTTTTCATAGAATAACATTTAATCATTTTCTGGAATAATTAATATATTGTACAAATAGTTTCCAAATACTGTATTAGTTTTGTGATTTTGGAAACATGGAAACATAAACACTATTACATATGTGAGCTACATTATATCCCGCTAGGTTATTCAAGACTATAACCTTTATTTGATACATTGTAGATAATACATATCTTCATAACCTAGGGAAAGGAATCATAAAAGGGGGAGAGGTCAGAAGATCAGTAAGGGTAAACAAGGGAGATATGTAATAATAATCATGATTATATGGGTATTCAAACATGATCATGAAAATAGATTATCATACACTACATATCAAAGATCATATAAAAGAGTCATGGAATATATATTGGTAGTTTATAAGACATGAATTATAAGGAAATCAAGAGAAAATTCAATGAAATCATAACATATGAAGAAGACATGGAATGGTGGAAGACACATAAACATGTAATATCATTCCCTATAAGGCAAGGAAAATTTTCAAAACATCACAAGGCACTTTATAAGGACTATACCTACAAGGTGGGACAGAACACCATCCCTAGTCGCAGTCCTTTCTTGGTAAGGGATTGATTTTCCCCACCATCCCATAGTGAATCAAGATTCCTCATCATCCCATAGTGGATTGGGATTCTCCATCTCCCAATAGTGGATCAATCCTATCAACATATTTCTGATAATTATCTCAATATATATAAATCATTTACTAATTCATTGGAGGGAGATATAGGTCTCACCAATTTCATAATGAAATCATACATACATGTTCTAGAATATAATAAAAAAATTTCATAACCCATAAATTTAAATTGGAATCATAAAAATGTAATCATATCAGAACCTATGAAAAAAAGATATAGGTTTCATAATCATTTTATAAATGCATAACCCATTCAATGAATTTGGTTTCATAAACATATAACCCATGAAAGGGAAACATGTTTAATAAACATAATTAAATAAAGACATATATCTTTAAGATAAATAATATGAATGTAACCCTTGGGTCATATCCCTAGACAGAAATGTGTAACACCAATTGATGTTATCTAAGATAGAAAATAATTTGGAAATATACTTTAAAACTATTTCTTGAGGGAAGTAACCTTTCTTCATTGAAAAGCACTTTTTAAAATATGAATCATTTTTGAATAAATTTTTCTCTTAATATAAACTTGAAAACATTTAATGGAATATTTGAAAGCCATAAAAAATTTTAAAATACTTTTTCCATGAAAATTATATTCTACGATCTTTTTTAAATCAATTTTTAAAACAATTTTTAAAACATGGGTTTTGAATATAAAAAAATTCTGAACAAAAAGAGGAAAGAGGTCATATTTTATTAAAATATATTTCTTAATTATATTTAACATGAAAGAGTATCAAAATGGAACTATTAAATGAAGGCATCATTAATGACTATTGGAAAAAAATTATTTGTGTTATTGAGAGACGAGTCAAGATATTTCTTCAATTTAGGAAAATCATAAATAATCCCAATAAATGATGAGATTGTTGCAATAAACTCATACCACATTGTAACATTGAATCATACACCCCTTGTATGAAATTTAAATTTAATTAAGATTAAAATATTATTGAATAAATTAAATTCCTGATATAAAATGTCAAATTTTAGAATATTTTCCTCCTATAATAATATATTCCTGTAACAAAACGTGTGTATTAAAGAAGCCAATTTGTTATAGAACTACCTTAATGATTTGATATCTTTTGAACTAAAGAACCACCTGAAATAGAGATCATAAAATAGGTATATAAATAACCATAAATATAAGTATAAAAATCATATAATGCATTAATGTGTTGTATATATAACATACAAAATAATTTCATGGTGAATAAGGCATAACTCTCAATGAAATAAAAATGAGATGGGAAATCTATTACCCTATGTCTTGACTCTCTTCATACCCATTAAAACCTCACGTATAATAAATATAAGGTCATTATGCATCTAAAATAGAAAAATATTCTTATAAATAATACAATATATTATTTACTTATGGATTTATATCACCCATTCATTAATAACTCAAATTTTATGTTATGTTTCGGGTAATAACCACTTTGTTTATCGTACATGTTTTGAATTGTTATTATTAATCCTCATACCTAGTTCATGATTTAAATTATTTATAGAATTTAAAATATGATGTAAATATCATTTATATTCAGGAAAATAATATTTATAATATTCTATAAAATATTGATATATAAAATGGTATACACAGTTCATGGGGACGGTAGGCTATAAATACGCATGAACACTATTTCTTGTTTTCTTATCATATTGAAAAATGTAAGTAAATGAAATATATGTGTACATATATATGTATATTATCATTATTATTTCACATATATCATGTAATTTATCGACACCAACATTAATACATTCCATGTATTTTTTGAATGAATCACATTAATTTCAGAAGTTGGTAGTCCATAGGTCCACAAATGAAGTTATCCTATTTACAAAAAAATAATAATTAAGGTATGATTCATATAATAATTCCAGAATAAATAAAAAATCATACATATCATAATATCATATAAAAAAGTATGTACATCCTAATTCCCATCCATGAGAGGTGGTAAAGGAGAAACAAATGACATCGTTTTGTGAGGCGGTAGTCCGTCGAACACACGAACTGTAAGTTCATTACCCATTAAATGGAAGTGTGTGTAAGTTTATGTAAAATATTAGAAGAAAAATATGTATATTTATGATAGTAAGGTTATTATTTAATCATTAAATAATAAGAGTTGATGCATTGGAGAACGAAAATACAACTAAAGAGCTTGTGGAAGGAGGTTACTTATTCTTGGGGTATCCACTATTAGTTTGCACCAAAGGGATTCCTTGATTGTATTTATGACCAAAGGGAGGATTATAGGATGAAGGTATAAATGTCGGGAAAAGATTTGGGTAGAGTGTTTCTGATACAAATGGCTTGAGTGGTGTTAATAATTTGTTGGGATGACTGACTTTTTATAGTGGAGGAGGAGTGACATTTTTGTACATTTTTGAAAAAGGAATTACCCACACATTTTTTTACCTTGTCAATCGACTATAATAATGGAGCCAGAATGATATAAGGGAGGTAACAGTTGAAATATGAACATACAAGGGATTTTGAATATTTTTCTAGGTCATTTTGGGCCTTAATTTTAAGTATTAGTTCATTGTTAATCTAATTTTCTTCATAATCATTGTAATTAATTTTAATACCATTCATTAATATTTTTGATCAAAAAATACTTTTACCTTTTTATAAATTTTAAATTAGGGTGATTATAATTATGGAATCCATTTTTGAAAACTGTAATAACTGAAGTAGCAGAGATTAATTTAAATTTAATCGTATAGAAAGGATGAAAACACATTATTTTAAAGTAAAAATATTTAAAATATTGAAATGTTTTTATATACAAATTACATGTGAATTGATTCCAATGAAATACATTGGAATAATTTATTTACAATTTATCTAATAAGGCATTAAAACAAATTCAAAACATAATTTATTTCTATAAATTATTTAGTTGAAAAACTAGTTTTGAATAAAAATTTAGTATTTTTCACAATTCGTCTGAAAATGATGTTTTTCATAAAAAACAAAAAATTCAAAATAATCTAATTTTAAAATTGTGATTTTAAAAATGAAGTTTTTTTTATACCTTAAATTTAAAAATGTTTCTAAAATTTATTTTATTACTGTTTATAGAATTATATAAAAAACAGTTAATTTGAGAGAATAATATCTTCAAACATATAATGTCTTTACAAAAAATTACATGTTTTATAATAAATATGGTTTATTTATATAAAACTATTCTAAAAAATATTTAGAAATTATTTATTAATATTCATATTACTTTGTTTAATGACTATGTTAGAAATATTTTATTTAAATAATTATAACAACAAAATGGTGTTTTGTAGAAACTCAGTGTTGCATGTTACAAAAGACAAGTGGGTATTACATAGAACACAAGATTAATTTGTTGTAGTATGTAATTAAAGATTTACATGGTATAGCGTGAAATGTAAGAAATCAAATAAAATTATTTTATTCCAAAAAAATAATTCAAAACTCAGAGTATTCATCCTACCAAACTTAAAATGAATTCCACCTACTAAATTCAATATTATGATATAAAAAATGGGGATAATTATTCCTCATCATATACTCAAGTTCCCATGTAGCTTCCTATAAGTGTAAATTCTCTAAAAAAATGACTAGGTTAGTTGTATTGTTCCATAGAACATTTATCATATAATCCAAAATATTAACTAGTTCCTCCTAAAAATATAGATCACGATCTAGTGGTATTGCCTCTAAATTCATTCCATGTGAAGGGTCAGGTATATACTTCCTTAAAAGAGATACGTGGAACACATCATGGGGTTAAGAGAGATTTGAAGGAATCTCGAATCATTGGGCAACAATCCTAATATGATCAAAAATTTAAAAGGGATAGACATACCTAGGTTATAGTTTCCATTTGTTTCTGAATATCATAACCTTCTTCTGGGGAGATATTAATATAAACACATAATCTCAAACTTCAAATTATAGATCATGTCGATGATTCTAAGAATAACATTTTTTCCAACATTATGTTTCCTTGATATTTTGTTGAATGGTTCCAACCCTATCTGATATTTCTTCAACTATCTTAAGTCCCAATAAATTTATTTTTCCAACTTCATCCCTGCACATTAGTTATAAATATTTCCTCCCATATAGAGATTCATAAGGATCCATCTGAATTCATGAGTGAAATCTATTGTTGTATGAAAAAAATACAGGAAGGTGTTGATCCCAACCACCATTGATATCCATCAAAAAAGATCTCAACATTTCCTCTAGGGTTGGAATTGTCCTTTCAAGATGAACATACATATGAATCTAATAATAGTGATGAAACTCAATTCTATATCAAGTGCCTGTGGAAGACATCACAAAAACATTGAGGTAAATCTCATATCCTGATCAGATACAAATGAAAGTGGTACTCCATGAAAACATACCACTTACTTAATGTATACCCTAGCTTGGTGATTCATGGAGAAGTATTATCTTATAATAATGAAGTGTGTTTAGATAGTATAGTTATCAACTTATACTAATATATAATTACCCCATTATATGTTCTAGGGAGTTCACTAACAAAATCCATAGTGAATTTCTCCCATTTACATTATTGTATGGGTAATGGATGCAACATCCCCTTATAATTTTGAATTTTAACCTTTACTTACTAGCATACCAAGAACCATGATACAATCACTATGGTATCTATATTCATGCCATTCCACCATAAGTATTCTTTCAAATCTATATACATATTCATAGTTCCAGGATGTATAGAGAATGAAGAACTATGATCTTATTCTATTAGCTCCTACTTAAAATTCGGTATAGAGGGAACAAATGCATTGTTCCTAAACCTTATCACTCCATCCTGATCATGGATAATCATAGGATCAATTCTAACCTTCTTTTTCAGCTCTACTTCTTTATTATTAGCTATTTAATCATTACATGTATAAATGGTTTAACATTCAATCGAGAAAGATAATAATTTACCCTTCATACAGGATTTATAGATCAATCCTTTTAAAATATAGAAATATTGGATATGTTGTAATCATTATCATGGAAAAGATATAATGATCCTCTCAACTCAAATCATCAACCACCTTGTTCATTTTCCTAGGGTTGTAATGTATTGAGAAGTCATAATCATTTATCAGCTCTAACCATATTCTCCGGTACATGTTCCACTGCATCTGGGTGATTGTATATTTCATATTTTTATGATTGGTATATATATATAACACATTTCCAAATAAATATAATTCCTCCATATCATTAATGAAAAAAATACCGCTCATAATTATGAATCATGAGTTGGGTAATGTTTCTCAGGGATCAACATTTTTTGTGAGGCATATGAGATAACACATTTTATTCATCATAATAACACATCTAGAAAACTGGGATAGAGAGAGATGAAGATCTAGAGGAAAACACAAAGAAACCAAGATGGGAGACTTACTTGGGAGAAACCACCTTCAAACCACCTTGAAACCCCTTCGATATGCCTCCAAAATGAGCCAAGGAGCTCCCCCAACCTATGAAAATTGCAACTCCCATGTGAGCCACGAGTGGGAGGAAGAATGGTGGAGGAAAGGGAAACTTTGAGTGGCCCAGGACTTAAAAACCCTATCATTAAGTGGCACCACGGTTACCCCACATGGTTTGGAAAACCATGTGCCAAACTTGCGGTTGTCTCTATCTCAACCCAGGACTTCACATGACTTGGCCACACGGTTTGACAAACCGTGAACAGCCTGTGAAAAGCCCATTGTCAAGGGTGCACTGTTTCCTAGGCTGGCCACAAGTTTTGTTCAGACCGTGCGCCAACAGTCCACCCCTTCAAAACCTCCCGAGAAACCTCTTTCTCTCAAAAATGACCAGAAAAGGAAAACATACCTGAAAAGAATGTCCAGGTTCTTACACATGATATGTGACACTTTTTTTGCTTTAATAATTATTATTTGTTTTATATTAAATGATTTGATCTAGTTTACCTTATTTATTTTTAAATGTTGAAAATGTGGAAATTAAACTATTTTCCCTGATTTAGGTGTAAAAATGTTAAAATATTTATCATGCATTGGTTCTACTAAAGTTGAGAATCTTGGATTATGCTATAAAGAATAGATATAGAACACGTAAGTGGTATCCTATTGATCATGGTAGCTCAAACCCTACACACCCCTTTTTAAGTGAGTAGACCTTTGTATGACTTTCAATGTAGGGAAATGAAAGGATCTATAGTGAGGCATCCTAGTTTTCTCTTAGCTGCATTTGGGTAGCTTGTGGTGATATGTTGGGTGTTTTCCCAATCTATCACATGAAGACTATTGGTTTATTTTTTCATCATCCTTCAAAATTATAATTGTATATTAAATATTGTTTTGTTACCTTTTTAGAGTGATCGCTTAAATTATTCTATTCTATTATGACTTATATATACAAGTTTTTTTTCTGATGTTTCATTATGTATATATATAATTCATTTTGACTGCTTTAGGTTCAATAAAATCATTCCCTCTAGTTGTTTTTATGCCCACCTTATAGTTTCAAAATCATAGGTATCGATAACACCCTTCAAGTATGTTACTCTTTAGGTAGTGTACCGGTTTGAGAGGGAATATGGGACAATTTCTTCAATGTTTGGTTGCAACTATAGATATTTCCATTGGATTCCTTATCTTGGGACGTTTGGTATACCAAATATTTGATTTTCAGGATGTGAGAAGGAGGTTACAGTGATTTCTTAGCCATATTTTCCCATGATGATAGTCATGTTTCAATTGAAATATTGGATATGTGTCTCTTTTTTGGGTTCTTGATCTTAATATCAATTTCTTTTTGTGAGTTTTTTTGTTTGAAATTTTATTATTCTATTTTAAATCATTCATTCTATTTTGTTGTGCATTGGTACAAATCTGAGACATCGTCCATGGGTTCAACAGGATGTTGTGGTTGATTCCTCTCAAGGTAATCCTCATATGGATGGTGATTTTATCAAATATATCTTGTGTGGTGTTTTTTCTATTGAATACAATGATCCATGACTTCAGAAAATAGTTTAGTTTTTTCTAGGGGCTATTGGAGAACGATATCGATCATGTCTGTTCATGCATGAGAATCCACAATCCTTTAAGTGTATGAATAAATATAAATAGGTGAAGGAGTATCAATACATGACTGATCATATGTTTAACTACTTTGATACACCTAAGTGTTTCAAGGTGATAAGAAAAGCATTCAAACTTGAGGGTTTGAGAAATATATGGTCGGATTCCATGGATAATGTTTGTTGGTATGTGTTCTTTGATAGGAATGGTTTTAATATTATCTTCTTCTACTATTTTTTTTCAGAGTCATTGATTATGGAAAAGATTATAGAGTGGATCTCTTTATAATAGAGAGATCATTAAGTATCGATATACACACATCAGTTTTCTAAGCTAGTTAATTTCACACAAGATGATGTAATAAATGACCACCTGAAAGGTGAGAAGTACCTATAGGGTTTGTGAATAGATATCAGATCATATGTATGTATGCTAATGATTTTTATCTATGTGTGGATAGTATAAATTAGTAGAATGGATGATATGAATATGGCAGGTAGAGTTGGTCATTTCTCCAATTATCTTCCACTTATTGGTACCTTTAGTTGAATTATAGGGGAAAAGAGAAAGTGGAATGATCATCATAGAAGTGGTGGAGGGGGTTATTTGTATCATGCCTCCTCTTCACATTTTCATTCTTCTAGTAGTGTGTAATTGAATATCTTTTAATGCAGAATGGTAAGACACAAATTATGTTCTTATAATTCACCTTCAATTTTTTGCAACAATTGTGTAAATTATAGTCATCTGTAGGTAAATGTGTGTCCAGTGATAGTGATAGGTACCATAATTATTGTATCTTTAGTAGTGGTATATTTATTTGATACTTGTTCTTTACACTCATCTATATCTCACTTTTTTATTTGATATGGTCAAAATTCAAATAGATCCCATTTCCTTTTTGATAGAGTTTCTGACACAACTTGGGAAGTGGAAAGGGAAGGGCTTTCCATGTCCATCTTGTGAATTTTCATTAACTGGTGGAGGGTTGTTATGGGATTTTATCATTCTTGATTGGGATCTATATGACTTCATCATTGGGATGGAGTGGATTATTTATCTTTGTGAGAAGGTTGATTATTATCATCATTATTTATAATTACTTATCAAATATGGGAGCTTGTTGGTGTATCTGGGAGAGTGGGATCCGAGGTATGGTCATGAAAGACCTTACCACCTTGAGTTTAAGAGTTTTTTTGTCTACTACAATAGTTGATCCCAATTATGTTTCTTCTGCTGTTAATATTCCAAATATTGTTTTTTATTTACCATATTGTTTCCAAGATGGTTTCTACAGTCATCATCTAGAGAGGGAGACCATGTTTATAATTGACCAGGTGCTAGGTTTGAATCCAATTTCGATACCTTCTTGTTGTAAGTCACTATAGGAGCAGAAAGAGATCAAGATTTAGTGGGGTTGTCTATTTCTGAATTTTTTTCTCCATATTATTTCACCTTGGGAAACCCCAATTCCCTTTCAAAGAAATTAGACGGTTCAATCAAATTGTGTGTTGACTATTAGAATTTGAACAATGTATCAGTTACAAATAAGTAACCATTAGCTCATGTGGATGATTTTTTTGGTTAATTAAAAGGAGAAAAGTGTGTATCCTTGATTGATCATCGTTCGGGGTATCATTAGCTCATAGTTTGGGAGTCTGATATACTTAAGACAACCATGAAGATATGGAATTACCATTTATAACATATTTTGATTCTATTTAGTCTAAATTATTCTATAATATTATTTATGTATTTTATAAATAATATATTCAATCATTATATTTAATAATTTTTGGTAGTGTTTATGGATGATATTTTGGTTTGTCGAAGATTAGAGTGACTGTAAAATAAACAGTTGACTTTGGTTTTAGATTTCTCAAGGATTCATTGCTTTAATAAAAAATTTTCAATATACATATTCTGGATTCAATAATTTATGTTATTTGGGGACTTGATTTCAATGCATGGATTATTAGTTGATATTAATAAGGTAAAGGATATTTTATGTTAGAAAGAGTTAGTGAATGTATTTGAGATTTGAATATTTTGGGGTATTTTAAGATATTATCATTGGTTAATTAAGGATTCATGACTTTTGGAATCACCTTTGATTATTATTTCTTGGAAAGGGGTGAAAATCACTCGGGATTAAAATTGTATTTCTTCTTTCAATGAGATTAAATGAATTCTCTCTTCAGCTCATATTTTGATCTTACCTGATCTTGGTATGGGTTATGTGGTTTTATGTGATGCATTTGGGGATGGTTTTCGTTGTGTACACATGTAGTAAGATCATATGGTCGCTAATGACTCTCTATAGATTAAACCAAATTAGAATAATTACCCCACACCATATTTGGGGCTTGTTATGGTTACTAATACTCTTAAGTGTTAATGAAACTATATTTTTGGGGAAACATTGACAATATTTTTTGACTAATTAAGTTTGAACTATAATTTTTCTAAGAAATACTTGAATATCGGATAAAGGATGGGGTAGAATACATTCATACATTGGAATTCGACATCACCTACACCTCCACAAAGTAAAATGTTGTTAGAAAACATCTTAGTAGGAATGTTCCATAAAATTCTATTATGGAATTGAATGATGAAAGAAACCTTATAAAAATCTTCCTCAAATTTTACCTGGATGATTGGGAGGATGTTTCATGTGTGGTTCTGGATAATTTCTACTTATTATAATATTTGAATGAGTCTATTTTATATAATTAGTATAAAGATGATGATCTTATAAGAATTTGAGATTCCCAATATTGCGGGGAGATTAATTCTAGTTGGTCTCTGTTTTAAGATGGTATTCTTTATTTTGGGGGTTATTCTTTCATCCCAGTATCTATGAGGAGATAATTCTTTTATTGTAATAATTAATCATTTTCCATTCATACTAGATCTAAAAATATGTATTATGACACAAGATGGTGATTTTGGTGGCTGAGAATGAAGCATGCAATTTTCGAATTTTGTCTTGTTATTACACTTGCCAATATATAAAAGTATATAATTTGAAACCTTATAGTTTTATTCTGACTATTCTGGTACTAGTTTAGTAATTATATGAGGTCTCCATGGACGTTTTTTTGTAGTATTTACATGGTTTCAAGGGAGGAATGTTATCTGGGTTTTGATTGATCGGTTGAAAAATTCATCTCACTTCATTCTGATCAGGGATACCAAAAAGGTTATAGATCTCGATAAGCTATATTCATATGATATTTGAAGGATAAACAAGATTCATTCTTATGTTATTAAAGTAAAATATTGTATGATTACATTGAGATTTTGGAGGAGTCTCTAAAAGGTGACAAGGAAAAAATTTAGGATGAGTACTACTTTCCATCCATTACCAGATGGCCAGATAGAGTATTCTAGTTAGGTTCTAGAAGATTTTTCATCATGCATGTGTATTTGATTTTGGTGGATCATGGGATATCCATCTTGTAATGGTTGAGTTTAAATATAAAAATAGTTTGTAGTCATCAATAATATTGGATATATTCAAGGATTTGCATGGTCTCCCTTGCATATCACCTATTTTATGGGTAGAGGCTGGTAAGACACTATTTGATGTATCGAGTTTGGTTTAGGAGATATCTGTTAGAATTATGGAGGTATTTAAATGTCTCGTTACAACGCAAAGTCCAAAAACACCATTCTTTTATTATAAGAAAAATCCTTTGGAGTTTTTAATAAGTGATTGCGTTTTCATGAAAATTTCCCATTAGTTGTTTGACCATTGTATTGGAAAAAATGGTAAGTTGGATCTATGAAATTTTGGATTATTTATGGTCCCTGGGAAGATTAGGAAGGTTCCTTGTTAGTTATAACTTTTAGTTCAATTGATAGGCATACATTATGTTTTCTACATATCAGTGCTCAGAAAATACCCTCATCATCCCTCTCATATTCTGAGTTAGGAAGATATTGAGTTAGATCCTCACATTTCGGTTGTAGAGAATCTTGTTGAGATAGTTGAATCTTAATTAAATGTCATACATGATAAGTTTATTACATTGGATAGAGTGTTATATTGTCATAGATCATATTATCACGAGACATGGGATCATGGTTAATTCATGAGGGATTAGTGGCCTCACCAATTTACTAGACTTCGTTCATACACATTAATTCCTAAGGACAAAATGTTTTATTGTGAGGAGTTTGTAACGTATCATTAACATATTTTAGGTATTTCCATTTTCTTTGTTCACTTTCATATTTAATCTGGATACATCATGGAACTCATAATTATGGAGAGAGTTTGTTGGGGAAAAAGTTGAAAATATTTTTGACCCATCTTTGTTAGAATTAAGAGAGTTTATATATAAATGTTTAATAGCTTTGTAGGGTTATCCAGAGGTTGGATAATATCTTAGGTGATTTGTTTTTTTTGTAAGAACCTAACATACTAGTATTATGTTTTGAGATTACAAGGAATATAACTAGTTTACATGTCATGTATTGGGTCCTTAGGCTCTTGTAGTGAGTTTAATACACACCACGATTGATTATATTCCATAAAAGTTTAGAAACCATGTAACGGTTAAAATAATATTTTTAATAAAAACGAGATGTATTTTTTAGTGTTCTATAGTGTTTTGTTTAAATAAACATGTAATGGGATTAAAAACATGAATATCTTGAGAGATGGGAATTTAAGTCATTGTACATATTATTTTTCATTCATTCATCTACACCACCTTTTCTATCAACCCAAATATATTGTATAGTTATTATGGGATCCTCTTCTATATTTGAATGGATTCGTTCAGTGATTGAACTCCATTGTAGTTGTGTTAAACCTCTTCAGGTGAGTAATTCTCAATTTTCTTCATTTCTATTGATCATCATAACACCATTTTACTGTGTTATCAAATACTTTGGTCTGTGATGATTATTCTACTGATTCTATTATAGATTCATTTTATTATATTTTTTCATGTATGAATAGTTTTTAGTTGTGTTTTAGAATGTGTATGTTTTTGAATTATGTTGTGATCTTTCCTCTTCACATTACCTTTTTTTATTGTTGAATCAATTCTGAGATACATATATTGATTCAAGGGCCTTCGTTGTTATCATTTTGTTGTTCTTAGTTGGGATATCCCAATAATTGCATGTGCATCCTGAGTTTGATATAGGTGGTTCCTTATATATATATATCCTAATCTTTATAATCAACAATTCTTTTGTTTTGATAAATTTTTTTATAAAATTAAATGACATGACTGAATGATTTATTTTTGTGTCTAGAAATGGATATTTGATAAAAATTAGTTTTCTCCTAGTTTTAGAAAATGAAAAGGTGTTTTCCAATCATTATGAAATGAATTTAAAAAATGGAATTCAAATAATGGAATTTATTGAACAGTTTGTAAAATAGTTTTCATGTTATTACTTGGGTACATAGGTGGAAGGTGTAGTGAAAGGCCTCATCCACTGTCAGGTGGTTCATTCCTGGTGTGTTCATCTACTCACTGGGCCTATTGTTCTAGGGACATGTTAGACATGTTAGGACTATTGGGGGGTTTCACATTCAGGGGTGTTCATATTCTCTCTATATTCAATGAAAATATCTAGACACTTCATTTTTCATGATTTAATATGTTAGGTATGAGTTTCCAAGCTATTGTGGCCTAGTGTGATCATTGGTGTGATGTTACCTATGCTTTTTCTTAAACTATTTTGGTTGTACAACACTGGAGTCGACATGATATGTGATACATTCTTTATTATTATATGACTAGTTAGTTTTATATTAAATGTTTTGAACTAATTTAACTTTATTATTTGTAAATTTGGAAGATGGGGAAATTAAAAATTTTCAATGATTTTGATAGAAAACGGTTAAACTATTTATCATTCCTTGTTTTCATTAATGTTGAGAATGATTAAATTATTGTATAAAGGCTTGATATGAAACACCTTGGTGTGATCCAACTAAACCTATTATCTCACACAATGACCACCCCTTTGGAAGTGCATAAACTGGTGTATGTATTTCGATGTAGAGAAAGCCATGGTGCCACAGATAGCTGATGAGGTTTTCTATCAAATAATTTGGGGTAACTAGTTTCAACATTGTGGGTGTTTTCCAATGCCATCACATAGATAGTGTTGGACTATAAATTTTATTTTGGTCTTCTTTTTCTTTGGAAATTTCTCTTAAAGATTAATTTCCAACATATTTAATTGTATCACTCATATATTTTCCTATATGTTATCATATATATATATACTATTATTCTTAAACCGTTTCATGATATATGTGTATATAAGTCATGTTTTCTAATTTAGGTTGGCAGAATTCATTACCTATAGTAATTGTTTGGTTCCTTGGTCAAGTATTCAGCCCAATGTTTTTTAGAATTTCACTTGGGTATGTTATGGTACAATTCAGGTTACAGTTCGAGAGGGAATCTCAGTCGGGTTCATTACAGTAGAACCCACAATCACATGTTTCTTAGATGAGAACTACCAACTATAATCACAAAGAGTAAACCCAATTCCTATGATATACAATAAATGTGTTCATTGTGAAATGATGATTTCATAAATAATAACTTTATTTGAAACACATAATTTATAGAATGAAATTTAAATAGATAATTTTATACTAACATCTCTCATATCATGAAAAAACAAAATACTTTAATCATAAGTTGAAAATATGCCACAATTTGAACTAGAAAACATGAGTGAAATAAATCAATAACAGTGAATGGTAAAAAATTCTATCTAAAATACAAATAACCTTATTATTCATTAAAAAAATATTCTTGGAATAATAATACTATAATGGAAAAAATATTAATACTCAGGGTAAATAAATAGAGTAATCTTTATGTTTTTCTCCACTAACATCATAACATTACATAGCTAAGTAGATCATGTCCACTAATTTCACTATATAAAATGTATCAAAAACTTTAATTAAATTAAAATATATAATGGATAGAGTGAATAATATTAAATAAAATATACAAATATAACTTTTATAAACACACTAATATCACCTAAATGTTAAAGTTGTCCTCCACTTCCCATTAGAGATGAACACATGTAATCGTTGTTATCTTTACCTCCTCTTCACTGGCCTTCTATTTACTAGATATTATGTGAATTAAATAAATGTGATCCTCCATCTCATTTACATATTATAAAATACTCTTCAATGTACTGGGAGTCCCTATTCAAGCATTAAATAACTACTATAACTTAATTATTTATAAGTATTAGAAATCCAGCTTGACAAACTTCTATAGATATCATCCATTCCAAAAAAAACACCATCTTTGAACTTAAAGCATAGTTTCTTTAGCTTCTCTATAACTTACTAACCTCTAGTATAGTTTTTAACATTAATAGGGTGTAGAAAAATCATTCACATGAGTTACAGAAAATAATTGGACCTCCATTATAGGTCTATAAAAAGTTGGTTTAAAAACCAAATCTCTAGATAATGACTCAGAATCACTTGAAAAATATGAATAAGTAGTCAGATTTATCTTTAAACTACATGTGGTATAATTGAACTCATCTACATATAGTAAATATATGAAAATATTGTTTAGCTACTGGAATAGATGAAACTGACATTGAAAATAACATTTTCATGCCCACTATATCTGACTATTCTCCATAATATGACATTGATTAATATTTTAATAACTCTAAAAGAAACTAAAACTTTGGTTTCATAAAATAAATTATCCTAAATAAATATTTAAATCTATTTGGTTCTTGAATAAGAAATATCCCCAATGTATTTGACCCCCACTTGCTATTTGGTCAACTATTGACATACTTTACTTGAGAGTGATCAAATAACATCTAATGGGTATCTATATTTATTCTCATTGATATATTTTGATCATATTCCCCAGTGTATGGCCCTTTCCAAAGTGTGAGTCCCAAAAATCGTCGATCCAACCTAATGTGTATAGATCAATGGACAAGGGCCATTTTCAAAGATGAAATTTTATACTCTGTTATGCATTGTTAATAATACTTGTCAATGGATTTAAAATATTCTATAATGTTTTAAACAATATGTATATATTCTCAATAATATTAAATGAATTAAAAATTCAATTAGGTAATAATATCATCAAACATGCATTTATTTTATTATAATTCTATATATAACATGAATTATAAAAACTGGGAGAAATATCCTAGAATATAAAAAATATATTTTTTCCTTTTATTCATGAATGATAAGAGGGAATATTTCATGAATAATAGATAAAAAAATAAAGACTTGAGCTTGATCAAGTCCAAAAAATTATTATTTCAATTTTCTAGGAAAAATCATAAACAAAATTATTTATAAAATATTTTAATTTAGGGTTGTAGTTAATTGATAAATAATTTTTATTATATCATGCTTATTTTATAATCAATTCACTTGTCTCTTGTTTATTTAATTTATTTTAATTTCAATAAAAAATCATTATTAGTTTAGAGTGACCACCCCAGGAAATATATTCCACCCACACACTAAAATAATTTATGAAAAGTTGTTATTTTTATTAAAATATAAAAAAATTACAAAAAAATATTTCATTACTCATTCTTCCAGACACATAAGAAAAGGGAATTTTGATCCAAAGGAATTGTGAAAATTTTGTTCTGGTTATTTTCTTATTGTTTGGATTCAAAAAAATATAGGTTTAAAAGAAGAGTTTTAATACTTTAAAATAATGTTTTATTGAAATTTTAGCTTTCAATGAAATACATTCTTTTTAAACCTTTATAGAAATAGTGTTACTCTTGTGTGTTTTTTTAAATAACATAACAAGTAAAAGTACACCGAGTTATTTTAAATTCATTTTTATTTCTTTGTGAATTCATTTTCAATATTAATAAATGAAGTTAAAAATGTTTTATCATATAAATTTAATGTAATGTAACAAAAAAATCTATCCATATGTTCATTATAACCACAAAAATTAAAAAATACCCTTTCCCACAGATAAATTTTAAAATCTATATAAATTCATCAGTATAAAATGGTTTTAATGATTTTTTTTGTACTGGGTCTACTATTAAATTAATTTATGGCCATTATTTCAGTAATAAAGAGATAGATATAAATGTGGTAAAAAAATAGTAATAAATATTGATCAGTAAAAAAACATTATTAACTCAAAAAATGAAATATTTACGGTCTTATAAATTTCAAGAAGTTAGTTAATTATTTTTTAAACATGAATCATGATTTACTAGATCAGAAGTGTATAGTAAATAATACAAAAAAATGTTTTTAATCCTCTCAAAAAAGTTTATTATCATTAGGTATTGGTCTTCAATAAGTGTTCATAGTCCAATAAAATACCCTTTATATTTTAATTTAATAATAAAAAATAAATTACATTTGTAATCATGTGAATAATGACATAAAATTATCTTTTTTAAAAAAATTAAAAATTTATTGTAACAAAGTTCAATTATTCTCAAAATAATTTTTTTTATAACATAGAAATAATGAATCCTAATGAATAGAAAGCCTTTCCAACCACCCAAATTTATACATTTTCCCAATTTTATTAAAAGCATACAATTACAATTGAATAAAAATAAAAATTAAAATTATTATAATATATAGTGTGGATAAATGCAAACTAATTTTTATATGTTTCATTGGAAGAAAAATATTTTATTTTTTTTTCATTTTTCATGTACAAAAACTAACCTATTTATTAACTGATATATGAAAATAATAATTACTAATACAATAAATCAAATATATTATACAACATAAATGTTTATTCAAGGAATATACAGAAGTAGATAATGATATTTAATAAAGTGTAAATATATAATTGTTTTTCAAAACTATAAGGGAAACCTATCATTACAACTACTAAACTAAAAATATACCATAATAACAAAAAAATATACTATAAATAGGATTTTATGATAAAACACCAAAATAATGCTCTTTTTATAGTTTTTATATGAGGGTTTTGGTTGTGTTTCTTCCCTAGTTTGAATGTGGATTGTGTATCATAAAAAAACTAGAATTTATTAATACTAGTGCTATTCTCTTTCAACTAATTTTAGTTATTTTCATTATGAAGAAATTTTATAACCCCCCAATGGCATGGATTCTCTTATTTTATGGTGCAATTTTTGATAGAATGCAAAGTTATTACCCTTCTTCATAAAATAGATTAATAGTTCCCACTCATCATTGAATTTTTATTCCTAGATATTGATTTTTTTCTGGTTTAGTTTTAGAAAAGGATTATTTTTTTGAATGAAACTTTATAACGACGTCATTTTGTTATCCAATAAATAAATCAACATGATCCCCATTATTCTCTTAAATATCACATACCTCTCTTATGACATTGTATATTTAGTTATAGAAAAGTAAAAATGATAATAATTCTATAATATCTTAACACTAGATATGATAATGCAATTCATATTTAGAAATATTAAACAAACATTAATCCAATTTATATAAAACTCCTTGAAGTATTTTATAATGAAGTTCATGATTGTTCATTTCCCCGGATTTAATGGGAATGTGGGTACATGGGTATGCTTCAATATGCTTCTTGAACTCTAATGGATATTACTCACCATAGGTGTAATTTGAATCCTTGACTATTGGAGGATGAGATAAACCCTCTTCTACACCTATATAAAACTAAATAAAATACATAGATAACTAACCCATATATATAGATAAAATCATAAGGAACACAAATTAAACAAGATAAATAAATCATTAATGTATTCTATATAAACATGCTTCCCACAATCAGTACTAAATAATTAAACTTTTCATTTGGTAGTAATTAATACTATTTCACTCTAAAAGACAGACATAAAGTCTAATACATATATATATATATAATTCCTCTATTGTTACTCTATTTTATATTAATTTACATTTTTTTATGTTTTTTTTATTTTTTTGATATTTTCAATAGAACTTTAATATTCATGAATTAAATAATTTAACATCCAAAAAATATCCTATTTTTATAGATGGATCTTATTTGGATCCATAGTAAAAATATTATTATTCAAAACAATTAAATGGTATCAAACCAAAGATTTATTTCATGTTCATATTGCCACTAAGGAACATTATAATTTTTTTTATGAATTATGAAATAAAAAATGAGGGTTTTAATTTTAGTTCTAATAGTGGAAGGAAAATACAAGAAATGACACATAATGAACATATACAATATGATGATAGATTACCTAAAACTTGTTTAATCACTTAGGAGCTATCTCCCTCATTTTCTAAATTATTTATTATTGTTATCAATCACTCAAATTTTTCAACTATTTAGGAATTAAATATTCAATAATAGTAGAATGTTCAATATTTTAAGCTAAGTCATTCAATTTCAAATAAAACAACAATTTTATTTATTTAAATGGAAACAATGCAAGTAAAAAGAATATAATAATGATATACATAGATTAAGACTCAATTGATATCACTAGAGGAATATCTATAGATCTTACCTATAAATAAATGTAAAAACATGAACATGTATCTTAGGTTACCAATCTTCCCTATATAAAATATCTCAATATTCATAAGAAAAATATCTAGAATGGAAAAAAAATTATTACAGAATTAGGTGTATGTGAATCTTATTATTAATGACCAAGTAAAAGTACATTATAAATTTTAGAGTGTAACTTGTAGGATTTATATTTACATTGATACATATATAAGGAACTTATAATGGATCGATTTTTATATCTTCTAATTGAAGGCAATCCAATAGCTTAGCATCACCTCAAATAATTCAACGAGGAAGTCGATGAGTTTCTATTATAATTTTTGGTGTGCTCCATACATTTTTTCAGTAGTAGAATAAAAACTTCAACCTAAATAAATTATATGTGTTGATTATAAGTCATAATTAAAATCATTTATAGCCCTAATTCACTCTTCTATTATATTTACAAGTAGTTTAATCCCCTCCAATGATGTTTAAAACTTGAATAACACAAAAAAACCATTATCTAAAGTGAAAAACAAATGAAAGTACTCATTTAAAAATTTATTTAATTTTTAGGACAATGGACATATATTTTTATTGTAATTTTCGTAGATTATAATATATATATTTTCCATTAAATGAAACTAAATTCTTATAGTTTTCTTTATTTACAACACAAAATTAAAAAGGGCAATGATACATTTTATCAAAAAACATTTGTAATAAATATAAACATTGTTTAGTAATAATTGAATTAGAGGGTATATATATAGGTGACCACATATGGAAATATATGAATAAAAAATATAGGTTATTTTCCAATTATAAAAAGTAACAATGACGATCATTTTAAGCTAAAATGTATTTTTTAAACAGTATTATGTTCTTTTTTATGAAACTAAATATATTACATGTAAGGTATTTTTCTTTTAATAATAATATATACTATATATTCTAAAGAAATTTTTATTATTATTTTATAGGAAATTAGAAAAAATGGTTAATTATTGAAAAATTTAATTTCTATTAAAAAAATTCATTATAATTTATATTTCAAATTAAAAGTCAAATTCCTAAATTATGAAATTGTAATTTGAAAAATTGAACTTCATTTTTTAATTCATCATGTCAAAAATATATTCGGTGAATTTTCTATTTTATTTTA
This sequence comes from Viscum album, assembly GCA_963277665.1. Taxonomy (NCBI): domain Eukaryota; kingdom Viridiplantae; phylum Streptophyta; class Magnoliopsida; order Santalales; family Viscaceae; genus Viscum; species Viscum album. Next base: position 1,759,567,739 of record OY728146.1, on the reverse strand, counting down.
AATGATTTCTAATGAATAGTGAAAAAATAGATTTTTACCATACCATCACTTTTATGAAATAATCAAATTACTAAAAATTCAAGAATGTTTTAAAATATTGTTTTTTACAATATATAAAAAATATTTGAACAGCTATATAAATAATTTAACAATACAATGTTAAATTAATAAAAGATATTTTAATGTTTTGGAAACATAAGTAGTATTTTACATTATAAAATATTTCTAATTTATTATATTAAAAATAAACTTTCATAACATATAGAAAGAAAATCTAAAAATATATATTTTATATTTTATATCAACATGATAATATTATTTGTGAATTTGAATTTAATTTTTGGTAGAAAATTTTTATTTCTAAGATTAAAATTGATGACCAATATAATGGTGAATGGTATGTTATCAAATAATTACTTTATTAATTCCATACATTTTTTATCAAATAAATTAAATTTTTATATATTATATTTTAACCCTAATATTATTTTTACACACATATTTAAAAATATTTTTACTCATTTTTAATTAATATTATACAAATTTATGAACAATTAATGGTTAAAACATAATTTTTATAGAAGAAAATGTTTTCCTATATTTACATGTTCCAATTTAAAAATTAATAGTCTTATATTTAAAAATGAAATTATAATTAAAGGATTATAAATTTAAGTTCACAAAAAAATATTTTGTAATAGGTTTTATTTTATATTTTTAGTTGAAATTTAATTATGTATGTAAAAACTAGTAGCCAGGGAAAATATTAAAAATTGTAAAATGTAAAAATCTTATGGTATAATACTTGAAACATGTTTAAATTTATTATAATAATGAATGGTAGATTATTTATCAACAATATAAATTCCAAAACATTTTTTTCACTTTTCAAGCTATTTAAAAATGAATAATGTCATGCTATCTTTGAAAAAGTAATGGGGTTTTAAAGAAATTCCATTTTATTCAATTATATAAAGAGATCCATTTAACCTAAAATTTCCACCAATTAGAGATCCTCATATCAAAAAAAATTTCTTAGTAGTCTTTTCTATACTCTTCACTCATTTTCCGTAAGCCTCTCTCTATACATTATACCAATATAAAGAGACTTATGGTGTCACTAAAGGGTGAATATCCAAGGGGATTGTTAATGGTCCAAATCGATTCCTTTAAATCCGTATCTTATTTTTTCATCCCAATACTTATATTAATGAATTTATTATAATATAATTATTAAAAATATAATTAAAGTACATTATACTATGGGAATATAAATTTTCTACCTTCCTCCAAAACCATTCAAAAAAAGATATTGTCAAGCGTACATGCATGCAACTGCCTCCTTTATTCATTTTTCATCACAAAATTAAATGTATGGTTCAAAAAAAGATTTTCATTTTTCATAATATAATGATAATATTAATAATATTATAAAATTTTTAGCCATTCTTAATGTTCTTCCTTATCCATGGAAAATGAATGGATCTCTTATTCATACATACAGACTATCACCTCCACAGTAGTGATGTATTTAATTTATTAATCTAATTTATTATGTATCATCCATTATTAAAATACATTTCACAATATTAATAAACACAAAATAATATCATTATTATTCAATATAAATTATAATATTCCAAGAGAATTAATTTCTTAATCGTATTCACTCGTCGATTATAACATATTTTTGTTTGGGTTGGTTTAACCATCTATAAGAAAAATGTTATTTATATATATCGTGGAAAACTTTTTAAATATATATTCTTGATATATTGGATAATAATAAGTAAATAATTATTTTATTTTGTTCTTTGAATGTTAATGCTAAAATATTACCTGTTATAAGATACTTGAACATTTCTTTTGAAAATTACAAAAACATGCTCTTCATTGACATAAAAAACCATATCTAAAATGTTTATGAATTGAAATTAGAAAAATATAAATTCTCATAAAATATCTATTAGACTACCTATAATTATATTATAATTTTGAACATTTAATCTATAAAAAATAATTAACACTACTATTACAAAACAAGTAATCAAAGTTAATAATATTCAATGATGAAAATTAAATATAACATAAAAATATATTTGTAATACATGATTAGAAATTTAGTTAGTAAAATTTTAAAGGTATGATAAAGTTTATAAATTTGTTTATTAATGTTGTTAACTTTTTTTATACAAGTGGTTAGTGAAAATTTGACTGAGAGGGATTTATGGTAAGAATTTTTATATATTAATTTTTTCACATTGAGATATGATTCATATAAACCATTTATTTCCATTTATAGTGTATGTATTGGAAATATATCTTCTTTTTTCAATATACACGTTCAATTTATGGTATTTAAAAATCAATTTCACATTCTATCATTCATGGTTTTTTTGATTCAAATGATACCAAATTTGAAAGGGTCTCTATTAACTCAAATCTATATGTTTAGTTATAATGAATCATTTTGAACCTATTTACTCCAATAATGGTTGTTTCCAATATTATATTTTATTTCATTTTCAATTTTATTCCTCTATAGGGGGAATGTATTTTCAGTTCAATAATTTTACCTTTAAGAATCTATTTCTCAAAAATTTAATCGTTATTATGAATAATTTCAAACTTCTTTATTGATAATTTCCTCTCCTTGTTCATATTTTATTTTCACTAAAATGTTCGCATTTTTATTTGGGAACACCATTATCTTTTTTTCCATTGGATATTTGAATTTTTTTCATCTTTAAAAAAAAAATTTATCATCTATTAAATTATGTGGGGTTTTAACAATGATATTTTAAAATATTAAAAAGGTGTTTCCATCATTCTAAAATAAAATCTTTTATCTCCCAATATACATTAATTTTTAATAATAATTATTTATTTTCAATGAACTACTATAGATGTCTCAGTTTTAATATATATATATATATATTTTAAATATTTCGATTTACCATTTAAAAAATTATTTTTTAATGTAACGAAAAAATATTATTTTTACAAAATTTAAATATCATTGTATATTAACACATTTATGGTATTAGTTTCTATTATATATATATATAAAGTATATTTTTCCTTGTATTTTTTATAATTAATAAACCTCTAAATTAGTATTGATATACTTTTTTGGGGTTATTGAATTTTGGGTGTAAATAAATTATATTCTTGAAGTCAACTTTGTTCATAACTTCATGTAATGTTATAAAACCAATTTTGGTTCCTAGGATTATTAATATTATGATCAATGATTTTATTAAAGTGAATCACATATGAATAAATGATTAATGGGTTTCATCATATATTACCATCAAATGTATTGGTTAATGAATTTTATGTCATCATATAATTTGTTTTTGTGTGATGGTAATTACAATTAGCTATTCTAAAAAAGTCTATGTCTGAGTTTCATTTCAATAAGATTTTCTCATAAAGGATGTGTGTGAGTTTACTTATGGTATGATATTCTCATAGAGACTATGAGTGAGTGAAATTTTATCAATCTATGATCAAATATTATATTCATGACTATATTTTTGGAAATATATTCTTACAAAGACTATGAATGAGTTTAATTTCATTAATTTATGTCCATAAAGACCATGTATGTGTGTAATGGTGGTTATATTTGCTCATAAAGACTTTGTGTGATCATAATTATTAATATTTATGTTCAAATGTAAATATTTCAAATGATAAATATTACTTCGAATTTTTTTTGTTAAATAAAAATGATTATTCTATATTACTCATGTTTATTATATCACACTATTATTCCATGGTTCATGTTTATTCATTTGAGATTAAATATATCACTATCATTACATACATATAAATATTATTATTTCACGTGTATTTAAAATGATATTTCACATACAATCGTGTTTTCTCGTGTTCTTTTGATGTAACCACTAATAACATTTTGATAAGTTTTCTAATATAGGGTGTTTGATCTAACCCAACTCTTATGGTTTCAATACCAAGTTACAAATACTAATATCAAATATTAGAATTCTAGAAAGGATTCATGTGTGGCTCAATTATTGATAAATGATCACACAAATTATGAAATTCATTTCTTATGTATCTGATCTTTATAGACACTAATCCTTTTATTAATTTAATTATTTGATTATTTTTGGGATGAAAATTTTAAATTATTGAAAAATATGAATGTTTACCTTGGTATGTCTCAGTTTTTATCCAGGAATGTGTATAAATAATATTTTTTTATCACCATATGTTGGAATGTGGGTCTCATACATCTCTTTTGTATTAGATGAGGTTTTAGTTGTGTTTGGATATTATTTTATTTATATTTGGAAACTATGACATTATAACACATGTGAAACCCCTATGTATAAGTATAAGTAGATGATTATATCATGATGTTTTGGTGAATTAAATATTTGTTGGTATCATAGTAATCATGTCTCTTCTTTTATACTAAAATTTGGGTTTTAAAGACATAGATTCACAGAGTGGGTAATCATTCATAAAAAGACTAGTGTATTATCAAATTGATCATCAATTGGTGTATAATGCATGGGAATGAGATTTCACACCTAGATAGACACTTTCGAGGGATATTTTATTGTTAATAAAAATTAAATAATATTACATTTTGAAAGATTCTTTATCTTAAGGAAATAGGTTATAAAGTATAAGATAAACCATCCCTAAGAAACCTAAATTAAACCATGAGGGATTTTTGATGATTTGGTTGATAATGTGATTTTTTTGACGAGTAAAAAATTTTGAGCTTGTGTTTTTCTTGATAATATTGATGATAAACCCATAATGATGTTAATATTAATCAATAATGATTAACCATTTTGTTTTTCATAAATTCATACAGAGAAGAAGAACTATATTAACAATGGATGTGATTGAAAATGCAGCAATTTTCCTAATAAGAAATGATACAGGATAGAATATAGTGTTGAAATTTTTTAGTTATACCTATAATACTAACTCGAGTTATAATCAATAACATGTGTATTTACAAATAGTACGAACACATCAATGAAGATAATGATTGAGTTTTATATAATAATATGTGGTAAATATGATGAAGGAAATATGATTCAACATCCAACGTGTAAAAGATGAAAGAATAATCCCCAAAGGGAATTTTTTAATGGAATAAGAAAATGTTTTAAGTATGAATGGATTATCTATCAAACTCATGGTAATTGAGTTGGGTAATATAAGATTATAAATAAAATGAAAGATAAGAATTCACACTGCATAAAATGTATGTAGTTTTTGGATAATGCAAATAAATTCCATTTTCTTGGGGATAATTTGATTAATATACCAGAAAACCACTTAAACTAATAGAATAAAGGAATAACTTTGAAATTTTCTTTATTGAAGTGGGTAATGATAATTAAGTTTCCAAAAGAATAATAAACCTCTTAATGCACCCACATGAATCGTTGAATTCATGTGGACATAAACTAGATTATAAATTTATAGTCCCTAATTTCACTCACTACTAGGGAATAATAAATAGGAAGTGTAGGGTCAAAACAGTAAGGATCTCTAGTAATTAAAAAAATATTCAAAGAGAACCCTTGGAAAATATTCCTCACATTCAATCATTAATTTTGGGATTTCCAAAAACTAGGTTGTTTAGATTTAATTCATTTAACTAATAATGGGACAGGGTCTATTTTACGGCACATCGAAGAAGATAATCCTCAATCTGTATTTGAACATTTCTATGGATTAAGTTGCGAAGCAATGCAAGATTTACCAATTTGTTTTGTTCAAAGAAAATAGATATATCTATGATGAAACTATTAATTGGTCCTAGTATAGCTAAACACCAAGATGCATTGTTCATAACTTCTATGTAGAAACCATTATAAGAAAATGGTCATATCATGCACATCTCCATCTAAGTCAGGTTTATTCAACTACAACTCCCATGGTTAGGCCTATGAAAGAGAATTTGATGAAAAAGTAGCTTTAAACTAATTACTAGCCATAGGGTAACCAGATATAAACTCATATATTCAATAGGTTCATAAAAAACCCTACTCTTGACCCCTAACTCTAAGAGGTTTGGCAACACATAATGTAAATGATCAAATTAATGGTAATATAATATATGATAAGCATAATCCTAAAACTATTCATAAATATATAATCCACACTTTTTAAAAAGTATTATTCAATAATAAATGATCAAATGAAATTAAAATATAGTCAAATACTTACTTGAAAAGTTGCAACAATGAAGAAACAAAAAGTTTTGATGAATAAAAATGATTGGTATTGAAAGAGATCATCCAAATGAAGGCAGGATTTCCACGATTGATAAAAAGATATAGAAATACTAATAACACAAAAGTATTTCACAAAACAATTAATGTGATGAATTAAAACTTATTTGGATGAAAAAAAATTAAAAACATAGTATAAAATGAGAAAATATTTGATGGTTTTTCGAACCTCATATGCAGCGGGGTTGTCAAAATATAAATAGGCATAAATATACAAGAAGTGTAAATATTTAATGTAATGTATTCAAATTTAGCATCTTTTGCTCTCAAATATTTCATGAAATTTATTCCATACATGTGAGTAAATATAGATCTACAATCTATTATAAAAATATTGAATCTCATGGGATCTGAAAGCAGAAATATTTGATAGGGTAGAGCTTCTAATATTGAATTTTGTGTATACTCATCATTCCGTTTATGTGATTCACTTTCAATGGGATTTTGATTTACAAAATTTCAAAATATGTATTGTATGTACACCTCGTGTATGAGATTCATGTCATATGAGTTATTCATGGGATTATGAGGCTTTGAAGGCATACTGTTAATGAGTAATACAAGTTATTTATAATGTACATGACACTTAAAGCCTATTTTTAATATTTTAACCATTTTTTATTTTATATTAGTAATTTCTAATTACTATGAAAAATCCATGATCATTAATGAATAAAAAATTAATAAAACAAAAATAAATTCCTCCAAACTATGTATATAAATTCATCTTATAAATTTTCCCATAATAGAACAATTTCTTAGACATAATAAAATATAAACTCAATAGGGATTTGAAAATATTTTTTTTAAAATACGAAACATCGATTACAACCCGGAAAATAATACTATTGGTAATATGAAAAAGTTATTCCCACAGAATCAATATTGAAGAGAAAAGTTTTCATTTTTAATGGTTATACACTTTTTCCCAATTCACTACTCCTTTAAATACAATTTCATAACATTTCATTAAATACTATACCCATATTCAATCTACATACCAATAATTTCTATCTCCCCACTAAAGTTAAAAAATTACTAGAGTTATAATCATACCCCAAATAAATGTTCCAAGCCATAGGATACCATTGCTTCTAACATATCCACTTTGTAAAGAAATACAAAATAAATCACGAGGGATTCAACAATAGGGTACAAATGACTCTGCAGATGAGGGCAGGTCGATAGAACTTAAAAAAATCAACCCCAAGAGGTGGGTAACCTATGAAGTATAATTCCTGAAATTAATGAATAATTCAATGATATATGTCCCTCAGAACAAAATGTGTTGATGTTGTAAAATTTCAAAGTGGGTCCATGAGTATATCCAGTACATATCTATCATGTAACATTTTCCATTATTGTTTTTGGAAAATAATGTCTTGGATAGGACTCACATCCATACCCTAACCACATAGGATCCATAAAAGGATTCATTTACAAGATAATGGTTATTCTTGACCTTACAAATACACAACCTAGTTTTTTTTATTTTTAGTTATATATATGTTTCTTTAAGGTATAGGGCATGATAAGAAAATTGCAAAATAAATCATGGACCACATAATATCAATTTGGAAAAGTTTCATCGTACCTCTTCTCAATGATAACATCTCACTCCCATCAATGGTGAAAATTTTCCAGAACTTTTTTAAATGATAATCATGCATCATAGCAAGATCATGTTCGAAATGCATAATTTTCATCAAATAAATCCATCATAAAAATTTTATTCATGTATAATATAGGATAATAATGGAAATATCTATAGGAGGGTGTTAGAAGAAATAGGCTCAAAAAAATGTCTAAAATCACTTTAAATGAGTATTTGTTCAATCATATCCCCAATAAGATATAGAGGCATGTTTTCATAGGTTTAAATTTCCAAATAATCTCCCAAGAAAAGTTCTCAAAAATTAATTTAACATTGTATGTATAAAATCCTCTAAGGAATTGGAGTATACAAAAAAGGAAATCATTCAATGTATAAAATTCAATAATGATTCAATCAAAATAAATTTAAAAAATAATTAATTTGATATTAATTACAAAAATTAGCAATTATGATAAAAATATTAACATGAACAAAATTTGGGTTAAAAAATCTATAACTTAACATTATCTTTTATTTAAATTGGTGTACTTATTTTTATGGTTTAAAGAATTATTTAAATGAACAATATCTCCTAGATAAGTGAAAATAAGAAATAATTCAAGGTATCAGTAATACAGATCAATAAAGACCACCCACATGTTAAATGATATAGATTCATCACTATTCTTAAAAGCATCCTAAGATAGATAGCAATTAATGAATAGTGAAAAATGAAATATAAATTTGAAAATGAAATTATGGAATCGAGAGATCCATCTAGTGAACGGCGTGTCTTGGGAAAAAATTTTGTATGTTGATTTGAAATTCTGGTTACCTATAGAAATTTTGAGAAAACAATTCCTACACTAGACAAATAATTAGTCCACATGGTTTAATAAAAAATTGAAGTATAAAACCATTAGGTTCACATAACTAACAGATAAGAAAAATCAGCTCAGAGAAATACAAGAAGGTGAGTACACTAATGTTTGGGAATGTGTTATGCGCAAACATTCAGGGAAAAAATACCAAGGACATGAATGAAATGAATGAATAAAATATGATTTGACTCCCATAAAACACTAAAAATACCATCCTCATCTATAATCATTTTCATTCAGATTAATTTTTGAGTGATGGAGCACCCTTCATGGAATTTCTTTAAGTAATTTTTTTCCTTTTCCCATCAACTTTGAATGGTGGTTCTCTAACATTATATATCTCAATAGACCGATAAGGGATTTTTTTTTGGAATTTGTAAGGACCCTTCCATTGGGATTTTATGTTTCTAAGGATTTATTTTAATCAATAATTGAATAAAAGATCATTATCCCTTAGAATAATGATTTGACACATAATTATTTTCTTATGATTTTTATTAAATTATTTTCATTAACATCCTTCTCAATTTCTTTAAGATCATATATTGGGAAGATTCTGAATTTTCCGACATTCTATTCATCCATGATAAATTTTTTTATTCTCTAATAAGATCTATTCTCTAATTCCATGGGTCTACTAAATGGGTTTCCATACACTAGTTATAATCGAGTATTTTTTATGGGAATTTTATAGATTGTACGACATTCCAAAAGTGCATCATTCAATTTGACACTCTAGTCTCCATGATTGGTTTAATTTTCCCTATTTAAGACCTTGACATTCCCACTTTTTTGTATGTGGTAAGGAGTACCAAAGTTATACCGATGGATATATTTTTCATGGAATCATGTCACAACATTATTGGTTAAGGGTGTTCCCTATTCTATATTGTGTAATCTAGGAAATCAAAATATAGAAAAGATATTTTAATTTAAAAAGTTAATTACCAATTTTCTATGTCATTTTTAGATTTCTTAGGTTCAATCAATTTTTTGTTGTAGTTAATTATTAATGGTATGTAAAACTAACCGTGAGAAATAGGGAATGGTCCCACGCAATAAACCCCCCATACACACATCTTGTATTTCGACTAACATGATGGGGTTTTGGGAGATTTCATTTATTTTGCATATAGTGAATTTATAATGGAACAAATCATAGGTTTGAGAAATGATCATTGATTCTTGATGAATTATGGACCAGAATAGCACACATTGAAAGATTTTTCCTATGTTATGTTTGGGTCCACGATTGCCTTCATCTGGTAAGGTATGAAACATGTTGAGAACGATTTGTATTTCATTTTCTAGGATGTAGAGCCACATTAAACAATGAAAAAAACATAAAATGTATCTTATCATCACATTATTAATCTGTGGCTTCTCTTACATACATCTTCTTCTATAGATATGTATGGTTAGGTTTAAGTGATCCCATGGTGAGATAATTTTATATATCTAAAAACCAATTTTAGGCATGGCTAAATAAACATGAAAAGGGTTTCCTTGGGGAACTCATCCTGGATTTCTTGTTTATCATTATTCATGATGATTGAAATTTTTGGTTTGGATAAGATATCACAAATAACAATATTACCTTTGTTTGTGTCGACGATTATTGTCCCTCCCAGTTTTTTTTCCTTTTCATGTCTTGGTTTTGATCTGGGTTATTGAAAATTCAGACCCTTTTGTTGGGTTTTGGGTGAGATTAATCTTTAGTTTTGAACTGACATATATATATATCTAATCATCCTACTTTGGGTTCCCCATTTCTTTTTTGGGTGTATTTGGAGAAAGGGTGGTTACTTTTTGATTTGGTCCAATCGTGATCCCATTTCCAGATTTAAAAACCAATTGTTTTCTTTTATAACAACATTTCTTTTGAAACTTTTACACATTCCACTTCCTACATTTTATACCCTAACATATTCAAACCACCATATTTTTTTGGCCACTAAATAATTCATAATCATGGTGAATTTTGGTTACTTATTTAGGTATTGAGCCAGCACATGGGCCCATTTCAAGTTTTAAAAAAATAATTTGTTTATTTTATATATTTTCATGTTTTAATATTATTCGGTGATTCCACCTCCAAATCGTATTTAAAATCCATATCCTTACCCCCATTATCTACATTTCCTCTTTGGAGATCATTTTCATAGCATATCTAGGAGAATGTTCTCAGGGTTCCTCAAATCATTCGTATTTTAGAAGGTAAATTCCATCATCCATAAATAATTCATTTCTTACTATTTTTCTCAAAAATCTATTTCCCCTTGTTTTTATATACCAAAGGAGACCCTTTACTGAGTTTCAATCCATTACCTTTCCTCTAAGGGTTTAGATTTAAGAGAATACTAGGATATTTCGAGTTTCTAAGGTGAAATTCCTTATAATTTCTCTTCACTCTTCCTCCTCCTCTCATTATTCCCTAATTTTATATTATCTTATAGTTATTATAGACTTGTGTTCATGTTATAAAATTATTTTTATTGGGTTTTTTTCATTTGGGGATGGTCATCATAATTTTAGGTTTTATAAACCCTCAGATGGTGAGATCAGATGTGTGTTTCCATTATGCCAAGGATTTGAGGTAGGATATCCCTTGCACATGCATTTATCAATTATGTTTCATCATTTTATTATTTTTATCACCTGATATATATTTTTATTATTCTTTTAGCCTTTGTATAATTTTCTTGGTGTGCAAAATGGTTGTTTAAGCCTTGTTTTGTGAAAGGTAGTGTTGTTTTATCACAAAATTACACACCAAGTGATTGTTTAAATGTTCCACTATCTTTCACAACTATTTTGTAAGGTTTAGAACCTTGTTTATGGTATTTTGAATGTGTTACAGTAGCTTGAATAAAATATGGCATGAAATTGATGTTTTATTCTTTGTCAAGTTCTTAAAATAAATTGTTTTGTTTAAAATTGCATCTCATGTGTTCAGTAAATTGATGGTTTGGATTTTATGTGTTAATTGCGATTTAAAAATTATTATTTTTTTGGATTTATAAATGAATTGGAATAATTTAAAATGGTATTTCTGGGTCATTCTATGGATTTCCAATTTTGATTTGATTTTACAAACAAATGGGGTTTGGTTTACAACATGTTTTGTCTCGAGTTGCCGGAAAGTGGCCCTTTTCACATCCTTATGAAAATGGTTGTTTTTTGAATATGTAACGTGAGTGTTTTAAGGGATTTATGAATTTTATTTGATACTATAAATGGTGTGTATACACCTTTTTAATAAAAGTGAAATGCATACCTTTTTAAAATGACAGTTTTGAGAAAATGGTTAAAGGTTGTTTGGCCTTTCCTAAAAATGAAGAATGAGTGTTTTACATGTATATACCATGTTGCGTCAAATGGTATTGCTTTATGGTCCACGAAATTATTATTTTTAATTGTTTTTAGGTCTATAATGTAACATAACAAGTAAGTAATGAGTAATATATATTTTTATCTGTGTCTATTAATGAATTAGATAGTGTTTTAGAGGCTTAAAATGAAAATAAATACAATCTTATGCATGGAATACACTAATATTCTTAAAAGATTGTTTTACTGCCTTTTGATGGCAAACCCTTTTTAAATCTATCTTTTGACAATTTTATAAGCCATGTTTGTCAAAATATACTTATTCTTTATGATTGGGACATCAAAATTTACTTTGTGTGAATTTTCGGTATTTTTCAGACAGAGTTCATTTTTTAATGAATAGTTAAAAATACTGCATTTTACATCAAAAATGCTTTTTAATCAAACTTATTTATATGATTAGATAATGTTTTGAATTGGCTTTGAAGTGAAATTATAATATATTTTTACCATTTAATCCAATGGTGGTCATTGGAATAAATTTCACTTTGAAATTGGACTTAAACTGGTATCAATCTTTTGATACTTATTGTTTCATAAAAACACGCTATTTGTCATGACAACGGGAATTAATTATTAAATTAATTGATGTGACTTATATGTTTTGAATTTTTTAAAATAGACTTCATTTTTGAATTCGGAATATCAAATATATCTTAGGGTGAATTTTTGGGAATTTTCTGAAAAACTTCAATTTCTTATGAATAGTGAAACCACTAAGTAGTACTTATAAAAACTGATTTTTCCGTTTAAATGAAATATTGCCATCATTGTGTTTTGAATTTAAAAAATCCGACATACATGGTTGTCCTTAAGAAGTAAAATGTGGTTCAATGGGATAAAAATAATTTCTTGGTGAATAGTAACTTATTAAGTTTTTAATCGCAATTAGAGGTAATTAGTGTAGTTTAAGGTAAAAATTATGTTTTAATAATATGAAATGAACTTGAAACATGTCATAACCTCATTGGATGTGTCATGGCCGACCAAGAAAACACATGGGTCAAGTTGGGGACCCCATGAAGCCACTTTGGTTGGAAAATGACATTAATATCTTTTTATTTAAAGTTAAAGTAAAAATGAGACAAACATGAAATGTTTTACTAAAACAATTTTTACATGGGGTTATAAAAATAAGATGTTTGACTATAAATATTCATTGGAAATATAACACGAGTTCCTACATCATAGTAGTTTTTTTATAATTTTTATACATTAAATAAATTAAATTATTTATGACATCATGATGATGCAGCGATGACCTCATTATTTAACGATTTAAATAAAATGGAAAGATAATGTAATATCTAAGACCTACACATGTCCAAAACCTATTGGATGAGTGGTTTTAGAACCCTTATCACCTTATCCTCGAAACACATCAATTTGGGACCTCTTAAATCCGAATACCATTTTCAAATAAAGTAACATTTGCTTACTTCCCAAGAGTGCCCCTCCTCTCCTCTTATAAAAGGCCCCCACCTCTACCTCCTTACCCACACTCTCAAAGCCTTTAGCTCGGCCAAAACCTGCCCATTCTGTCTCTCCACATCCCTCTCTTACTCCTTGAAGCCTCACTTTGGGCAGAAGCCTTCCCAAGAAAGCCTTTGAGCTCAAACCAAAGGGAGTTACCCGATTTTAAGGCAATGTCTTCACTTGAGTCCTTTTGTTTTATTTTGCTTCTCCAACCCCCTAAAATCTTTTTATTCTTTTCTTTTGTAACAAATCCAGTATCCTCAATATACTAGGATGTTGTTATAATAAGGATTAGAGCTACACTTACACACACCTACATCTAATGGTTAAAGAACATACTGTTTCCGTGGATGGCAAATTTATGCCTCCTGAAACGATGATTGCTCAACATTCTTTTAACACCTTCAAAGGTGGACATTAAAATGTCACTATATTTATATATGATATATAATATGTTTATGTTTTACTTAAGCTTATGTATTTTTCTTTTTGGGCATACCTTTATGGTTTCCATTATGGGTAAATGCGATATCTTCATTTAAGGAAGTGCGGACTACCGCCCCCTCAAAGTGATGTGATTCGTTAATTCCATATGTGGGACGTATAAAGGATGGATTTAAAGTTATTATATATGATGTTATACCAGAATTATAATATACCTATATATAATTATTTTTACATTCCATAAAAATATGAAATAGAAATGAAAGTAGCGTTCATGCGTACGTACGGCTTACCGTCTCCATGAACGGTGCATTTCATTTATTACCTCTAAATGATTATGTAATATTATAAATACATGTATATTCTGGATATATATGATATATATGATATCAAAATCATGAATATAATTCTGGATATAATGAACATTTGACCACACGAACAACATGTAATTGTAAGAAGTCCACTTTTGACTTAAGAACCAAATATCAACAAAACAAAAATTATTAACTTAAATGATTACATAATGTTTATAACATGACAATAAGTGATATAAAAGGAATAATGAACTATAAAAAGGTTCTTAATAAAGTGGAAATTATCTCAAGTTTATTATTCAGGAGGTTAAAGATTGATCGAGTCAAGTCGGACCCGAGGTAAGGGATCATACTCCTCTCTTTCTTTTTAAGTACACTCATTTATGTCATTCCTTCTAAGTTAATCTTTCTTGTTATTGGGATGTTATTTTATATTACTCTTACTGTAATTTTTATGTTCATATGATGAGAGACCCTATTCTCTCTCATCAATCCATTTTGGATGTTTTGAGTGGCGCCGTTAGGCTGCCGAATTTTCGTAAGAGATCTAACCTCTATCTTTCTCTTTATGTTCTCTCCTTTATGTCACTTCTTTTAAGATCCTATTTGTTATGATGGGGGATGTTCTTTTATATTCCTCTTGCTGTAAATTTTATGTCCAAGTGATGAGATACCCTTTTTATCTCTCATCAACTCTTTTTCTGAATTTTGAAGTGACGTCGTTAGGCTGTCTAATTATTGCAAGGGAACTTCTTAACCCAATTTAGATTCATTGGGATAAACTTGTACACCTTGAATATGTCATTCTATGATTATGTGTGAATGTCCTCTGATTGTTTTACACTTAATACCCACTTATATTTCTTGTATTCGTTTGTCACACATAGTTATGTAACTGATTTATCCTTAATCCAAGGATACCGTCTTTTATGGGACTTCGTCTCAATCTCCTTTCATTGAGGCATATATTGTTTTATACACAACCTTCTTTTATACAGTGTATAAACCCCTTTGACTTTTACGTTTATTAAAAAGGTATCTTTTTTATACGAATCATTTACTAAACGACAAAAGGGAATGATTTTTTTGTCGTACGTATGCGGTGACAACGACTTCTCCGCCGCCGTGACCATTATTTGAGTTTCGGCTTCCTCTACAAGCCATACCTTATTTTTAAAAGAAAAATAAATACCATGTTTTACATTTCTTTTATTTTTGTATTGAAAATGGTTTTCATAATGTTTTTATATCAATGTGTTGTATTGATATCTTGTGATTGAAAGGTGGAAATGTATTGTTTCCTTTATGCATGTTTTATGTGATACGATTATGTTGAGGTTCTTGGGAATTATTATGAAGACGGGTGGTTCCGTGATAAACTAAGGGCGGGTGATCCCGATATAGCTCTCCAATGCATTGTGTAACGCGAAGGAGTGAATCGTTAAGGTTTCTCCGAAGAGATTTAGGGAATATACTGTGATGGGTATTCCAAACGTAACCAAGAGGGTTACTCCCTACGTAAGAATGTTATGAATGCCTCAAGTTACCTTTATGTATTATGATTTCTATGATTTATTCATGATTTGATGAGGTATGTTAAAGTGCTTATGTTTTATGGGTAAATTATTATTTCATTATTATGTATATATGTACCCATGTTTCCTTTCCATATTTTTATATCCCTTACTGAACTTTTTATGCTCATCCCATGTTTTTTTGAAATGTATTTCATAGGTCAAGGGAAAGGTACATGATATGATGATAGTGTCAAGGAAGTGTCAAAAAAGAATCCATGTTTTATTTTAAATATGTTTCCATTGATGGGAAAGAAGAATACTATCTTTATGTAACCACTTTGTTTACATGTGGAATGTAATGCAAGTTTTATGATCTAATTATCTAAAACTCTACACCCGAAAAGATCCTCAATGTGTAATCTTATAATAAATCAAGATTAAGTAAGGTTTAAGGCTGGGGCCTTATAGTTGGTATCAAAGGTCGGTTTAGATAACTTTAGGAGTTAGAATTCTATTAAATGATTATCCAAAAATATTTTTTTTATGGTCAAATTGAAGTGATATAGTATTTGAAGATTACCATGTTGCTTCATCTAAGACATGTTTATTCAGAATGGTTTTCCGTAGAGGAAACAGGGAAGCAGTGCTAGGAAGGAATACAAAACGAAATAACCTTCCAAATCAGCATCCCGAGATGGTCGGATTTGGAACTGAATAGTTTTTTGCAGTGATGGCACAGTTGACTCAGGCTATAAATGGTGGTGGTATCTATGCACGAGATCATCCAGATCAACCGCAGAGGAACATGTCAGTGGTGGAACATTTCATGAGGCAACATCCCCCGTCATTCAGAGGATCATCTGACCCTGTGCTAGCTGAAGGGTGGATTAAAGCACTGGAGAAGATTTTCGATGTCATGAGGTGTTCAGACAATCAAAAGGTTAATCTTGCTATTTACCGTTTGGAGGGTGAGGCAGATTAGTGGTGGTCGATGGTTAAAAATATCAGGGACGCTGATAAGATTGATTCTCTCGACTGGGATGAATTCAAAGGTATGTTTCTGGAGAAGTATTTTCCTAAGGCTGTTTGACTTAGGATGGAAAATCAATTCTTGGAATTGAGGCAAGAGGAAGACTCACTGTCTACCTATGAAGAAAGGTTCACTTGATTGGAAAGGTATGCACCAAATTTTATCTGAGACCTTGATAGTAAAATCAATCGTTTTTACTCAGGATCAAAACCAAAATATCGAAGGGAATTAGCTTCTCGTGAGTTTAAAAGTTATGAAAAGCTTGTTTGTTGTGCTGAGAAGGTGGAAATAGAGTTTGCCAATGATCAAGTGTTCTATAACAACCAACAGAAGAAGAGACCGAGGTGGCAGGAGAAAGGTAAGAATTATTCAAAAAAGTCTGATTGTAAGAAAACTAAGTTTCCAGTTTGTGATAAATGTGGCAAAAGGCATGCTGGGGAATGTATTCTGAATTCTGGAAAGTGCTACCAATGTGGTAAGATGGGACATAAGGCTCGTGATTGCACTGAAAATGTTCAAGGAGAAGGTAAGACCAAATTTGATTTACAATTAGTGAAATGTTATAAGTGCAATGAGATGGGTCACTATGCAAATGAGTGTCCGACAAAGAACTTGAGTGATGGGAAGCAGTTGGAATACAAGCAGAAAGGGTTGGCGAAATCCTTTGCAACTACTTCGGCAGATGTCGGGCCATCAAATGAAGTTGTATCAGGTACTTTATTTGTTTTTTCAGATTATGCCAGTGTGTTGTTTCATTCGGGGTCTACACATTCTTTCATCTCTGAAAACATTTCTAGTAAAATGGGAATACCATCTCAAGAAATGACTTCTGAACATGTGGTAAAAACACCTGGGGGAAATGTTGATGCAAAAAGAATTTATAAGAATCTTCCTATCCTTATCTGTGGAAAGAACCTACTTGCAAACCCTATTGTTCTACCTCTCGTAGAGTTTGATGTTATCCTGGGTATGGATTGGCTCTCTATTTACCATGCTAAGATTGACTGTAGAGCTAAAGAAGTTTATTTTTAGAAAGACTTTCAGTTTGTTTACAAGAATGAACCCTTACTGTTGATAACTTATCAAGAGGCCGAGAAACTTGTAAAAGATGGAAATGAATGTTACATTGCACACATCGTTGAAAATAAAGGAACTGTTCATATTAATGATGTGCCAGTGGTAAATGAGTATCCTGATGTTTTTCCTGATGAGTTGCCTGGAATAATATCAGATCGGGAAGTTGAGTTTACTGTTGACATAGTTCGTGATGCTAATCCAATTTCAAAACCCCCTTATCGAATGGCTCAAATTGAACTTTTAGAGTTGAAGGAGCAATTGAAAGACTTATTAGAGAAAGGTTTCATTCGACCTAGCACATCACCATCGGGTGCTCCTGTTTTATTTGTTAAAAAAAAGATGGTTCAATGAGACTTTGCATTGATTATAGAGCCTTGAATAACATCACTGTTAATAACAAATATCCTTTTCCTCATATCGATTATTTGTTTGATCAGCTCCAGGGAGCTCAGTATTTTTCAAAGATTGACTTGAGATCGGGGCACCATCAGCTGAAGGTAAAGGAAGCAGACATTCTGAAGACCACGTTCCTTACAAGATATGGCCATTATGAATTTGTAGTAATGCCTTTTGGGCTAACCAATGCACCTGCTATATTCATGGACTTAATGAATAGAATTTTCCATGAGTTCTTGGATAAGTTTGTGGTGGTTTTTATTGATGATATTTTGGTGTTTTCTAAAAGTAAAGAGGAGCATGAAATACATTTAAGGGTTATCTTGCAAACCTTAAAATAAAATAAATTGTATGGGAAATTCAGAAAATGTGAGTTTTGGTTGCAACAAATTTCTTTCCTTGGTCACATTATTTCAAAAGATAGCATAACCGTTGATCCTGCAAAAACAAAAGTTGTTGAAGAATGGCCAAGACCCACAAATGTAACTGAGATTCATAGCTTCCTTGGTTTGGCAGGCTATTACCGAAGGTTTTTTAGAAATTTTTCACGGTTATCTAGTCCAATGACTAAGCTAACTCGGAAGGGTGTTAAGTTTATCTGGACAAAAGAATATGATGATTGTTTTTAGGAATTGAAAAGAAGATTGGAGAATGCTCCAGTTTTGGCACTACCTTCCAGGAATGGTGAGTTTGTTATCTACAGTGATGCTTCATTGAAAGGACTTGGTTGCGTCCTAATGCAGAATGATCAGGTAATTGCTTATGCTTCACGATAGTTGAAAACTCATGTGGTAAATTACCCTCCACATGATTTGGAATTAGCTGCTGTTGTTTTTGCTTTAAAAATTTGGAGGCATCATTTTATGGAGTAAAGTGTGAAATATATACCGATCACAAAAGTTTAAAGTATATATTCACTCAGAAAGAATTGAACATGAGACAAAGGAGATGGCTAGAATTAATCAAGGATTATGATTGTACAATTCATTACCATCCGGGAAAAGCAAGTAAAGTGGATCATGCTTTAAGTCAAAAAAGTAATGCTTCATTAGCAATGTTGCATTTGGAACGCGATCCTTTGGTTAAGGATTTGATGAAATTTGGCATAGAAGTTGTTGGTGTAGGATGTTCTTCAGTTTTGTTTTAGGTATCAGTGAGATCATCTCTATCAGATAGAATCAAGCAAGCACAGAAGCAAGACAGTGAGTTGCAGAAAAAGGTCGATCTGGTTCAGAAAGGTAAGTTTCCTGAATTAAACATTGATAATGATTGCGTTTTGAGATTTGGGAAGAGATTGTGTGTGCCTTGTGATTCACAGTTGAAGAGAGAGTTGTTATGTGATGCTCATAGTTCTCCGTTTTCAGTTCATCCTGGCAGTACTAAGATGTATAGAGATCTGTGGGAGTATTACTGTTGGGATGGAATGAAAAGAGATATTGCTAATTTTACTATGAAGTGTTTGACATGTAAATAGGTTAAAGCAGAGCGGCAGTTACCGAAAGGGATGCTTCAGCCTTTACCAGTGCCAGAGTGGAAATGGGAGAATATATCCATGGACTTTGTTGTGGGATTACCGAAGACATCTCGAGGTAATAATGCAATCTGGGTTATTGTTGATCGCTTGACCAAATCTACTCATTTCCTTGCTATACGAGAAACTTTTTCCCAAGATCAACCTTCCCATTTGTATCTTATAAAGATAGTCAGGTTACATGGAGTTCCTCTCTCCATAGTATCTGATCGTGATCCCAGGTTCACTTCTAACTTTTGGAAAGGCCTTCAGAAGTCGTTGGGTACTGAATTAAATTTTAGTACAGCTTTTCATCCTCAATCAGATGGGCAGTCAGAACGAACAATTCAGACCTTGGAGGATATGCTACATTCTTTCTCTATGGATTATCAGGGAAGTTGGGACCAACATCTTTCTTTGGTTGAATTTTCATATAATAACAGTTTTCATTCCAGTATACAGATGGCACCATTTTAGGCATTATATGGGAAGCGGTGTCGAACTCCAGCTTTCTGGGATGAAGTGGGTGAAAGGAAGTTGATGGGACCAGAATTGGTAGAAGAGATGGAAGAAAAAGTTCAGCTGATTCAGAAGCACATGAGAACAGATCAGAGCAGGAAGAAGAGTTATGCAGATAACCGGAGGAAGGATCTATCTTTCGAGGTAGGTGATCATGTTTTTCTCAAGGTATCACCATGGAAAAGTGTGCTGCGATTTGGTAAGAAAGGAAAGCTGAGTCCAAGGTTCATTGGACTATTTGGAATTCTGGAGAGAGTTGGATCAGTTGCATACCGGGTGGCTTTACCTCCAAGTTTATCTAAGGTACACAATGTTTTTCATGTTTCGATGTTGAGAAAGTATATGCCAGATCCATCTCATGTTTTGAGTCCAGAGGTAGTTCAGCTAGAAGAGAACCTATCTTATGAAGAACAACCGGTCCAGATTCTTGACCACACGAAGAAAGTGTTACGGAATAAGGTGATTCACCAGGTAAAGGTTTTTTTTGGAAAAACCACATGATTGAAGAGGCAACATGGGAATCTGAAAATGAAATGAGGGAGGAGTACCCCCATTTATTCGATAAGTAAATAAATTGCGGGGACACAATTTTCTAAAGGGGGGAAGGATGTAACATCCCAAGTAAGTAATGAGTAATAGATATTTTTATCTGTGTCTATTAATGAATTAGATAGTGTTTTAGAGGCTTAAAATGAAAATAAATACAATCTTATGCATGGAATACACTAATATTCTTAAAAGATTGTTTTACTGCCTTTTGATGGAAAACCCTTTTTAAATCTATATTTTGACAATTTTATAAGATATGTTTGTCAAAATAAACTTATTCTTTATGATTGGGACATCAAAATTTACTTTGTGTGAATTTTTGGTATTTTTCAGACAATGTTCATTTTTTAATGAATAGTGAAAAATACTGCATTTTACATCAAAACTGCTTTTTAATCTAATTTATTTATATGAATAGATTATGTTTTGAATTTGTTTTGAAGTGAAATTAGAATATATTTTTACCATTTAATCCAATGGTGGTCATTGGAATAAATTTCACTTTGAAATTGGACTTAAACTGGTATCAATCTTTTGATACATATTGTTTCATAAAAACACACTATTTGTTATACAGCGGAAATTAATTATTAAATTAATTAATGTGACTTATATGTTTTGAATTTTGTAAAATGGACTTCATTTTTGAATTTGGAATATCAAATATATCTTAGGGTGAATTTTTGGGAATTTTCTGAAAAACTTCAATTTTTGATGAATAGTGAAACCACTAAGTGGTAGTTATAAAAACTGATTTTTCCGTTTAAATGAAATTTTTCAATCTTTGTGTTTTCAATTTCAAAAATCCGATATACATGGTTGTCATCAAGATGTAAAATGTGGTTCAATGGGATAAAAATAATTTTTTGGTGAATAGTAACTTATTAAGTTTTTAATCGCGATTAGAGGTAATTAGTGTAGTTTAAGGTAAAAATAATGTTTTAATAATATGAAATGAACTTGACACATGTCCTAACCTCATTGGATGTGTAATGGCCGACCAAGAAAACACATGGGTCAACTTGGGGACCCCATGAAGCCACTTTGGTTGGAAAATGACATTAATATCTTTTTATTTAAAGTTAAAGAAAAAATGAGACAAACATGAAATGTTTTACTAAAACAATTTTTACATGAGGTTATACAAATCATATGTTTGACTATAAATATTAATTGGAAAGATAATAATATTTCCTACATCATAGTATTTTTTTTATAATTTTTAGACATTAAATAAATTAAATTATTTATGACATCATGATGATGCAGCGATGACCTCATTATTTAACGATTTAAATAAAATGGAAAGATAATGTAATATCTAAGACCTAAACATGTCCAAAACCTATTGTATGAGTGGTTTTCGAACCCTTATCACCTTATCCTCGAAACACATTACTGTGGGACCTCTTAAATCCAAATACCATTTTCAAATAAAGTAACATTTGCTTACTTTCCAAGAGTGCCCCTCCTCTCCTCTTATAAAAAGCCCCCACCTCTACCTCCTTACCCACACTCCCAAAGCCTTTGGCTCGGTCAACCCCTGCCCATTTTGTCTCTCCACATCCCTATATTACTCCTTGATTCCTCACTTTGTGCAGAAGTCATCCCAAGGAAGCCTTTGATCTCAAACCAAAGGGAGTTACCCGATTTTAAGGTAATGTCTTCACTTGAGTCCTTTTGTTTTATTTTGCTTCTCCAACCACCTGAACTCTTTTTATTCTTTTCTTTTGTAACAACTCATGTATCCTCAATATACTAGGATTTTATTATAATAAGGATTCTATATACACTTACACACACCTACATCTAATGGTTAAAGAACATACTGTTTCCGTGGATGGCGAATTTATGCCTCCCGAAACGATGGTTGTTCAACATTATTTTAACACCTTCAGAGGTGGCCATTAAGATCTCACTATATTTATATATGATATATAATATGTTTATGTTTTACTTAATCTTCTGTATTTTTATTTTTGGGCATACCTTTATGGTTTCCATTATGGGTAAACGCGATATCTTCATTTAAGGAAGTGCAGACTACCGCCCCCTCAAAGTGATGTGATTCGTTAATGCCATATGTGGGATGTATAAAGGATGGATTTAAAGTTATTATATATGATGTTATACTAGAATTATAATATACCTCTATATCATTATTTTTCCATTCCATAAAAATATGAAATAGAAATGAAAGTAGCGTTCATGCGTACGTACGACTTACCGTCTCCATGAACGGTGCATTTCATTTCTTACCTCTAAATTATTATGTAATATTATAAATACATGTATATTCTGGATATATATGATATATATGATATCCAAATCATGAATATAATTCTGGATATAATGAACATTTGACCACACGAACAACATGTAATTGTAAGAAGTCCACTTTTGACTTAAGAACCAAATATCGACAAAACAGAAATTATTAACTTAAATGATTACATAATGTTTATAACATGACAATAAGTGATCTGAATAATGAACTGGAAAAAGGTTCTTAATAAAGTGGAAATTAACTCAAGTTAATTATTTAGGAGGTTAAAGAAAGATCGAGTCAAGTCGGACCCGAGGTAAGGGATCCTACTCCTCTCTTTCTTTTTAAGTACACTTTTTTATGTCATTCCTTTTAAGATCATCTTTCTTGTTATTGGGATGTTATTTTATATTACTCTTACTGTAATTTTTATGTTCATATGATGAGAGACCCTATTCTCTCTCATCAATCCATTTTGGAAGTTTTGAGTGGCGCCGTTAGGCTGCCGAAATTTTGTAAGAGATCTAACCTCTCTCTTTCTCTTTAAGTGCTCTCCTTTATGTCACTTCTTTTAAGCTCATATTTGTTATGATGGGGGATGTTATTTTATATTCCTCTTGCTATAAATTTTATGTCCAAGTGATGAGATAACCTTTTTATCTCTCATCAACTCTTTTTCTGAATTTTGAAGTGATGTCGTTAGGCTGTCTAATTATTGCAAAGGAACTTCTTTACCCAATTTCGATTCATTGGGATAAACTTGTACACCTTGAATATGTCATTCTATGAATATGTTTGAATGTCCTCTGATTGTTTTACACTTAATACCCACTTATATTTCGTGTATTCATTTGTCACACATAGTTCTGTAACTGATTTATCCTTAATCCAAGGATACCGTCTTTGTATGGGACTTCATCTCAATCTCCTTTCATTGAGGCATATTTTGTTTTATACACAAACTTCTTTTATACGGTGTATAAACCCCTTTTAATTTTACATTTATTCAAATGGAATACTTTTTATACGAAGCATTTACTAAACGACAAAAGGGAATGTTTTTTTTGTCGTACGTATGCGGTGACAATGACTTCTCCGCCGCCGTGACCATTATTTGAGTTTCGGCTTCCTCTACAAGCCATACCTTCTTTTTAAAAGAAAAATAAATACCATGTTTTACTTTTCTTTTATTTTGGTACTGAAAATGGTTTTCATAATTTTTTTATATCAATGTGTTGTATTGATATCTTGTGATTGAAAGGTGGAAATGTTATGTTTCCTTTATGCATGTTTTATGTGATACGATTATGTTGAGGTTCTTGGGCATTATTATGAAGACGGGTGGTTCCGTGATAAACTAAGGGCGGGTGAGCCCAATATAGCTCGCCAATGCATTGGGTAACGTGATGGAGTGAAACGTTAAGGTTTCTCTGAAGAGATTTAGGGAATATACTGTGATGGGTATTCCAAACGTAACTAAGAGGGTTACTCCCTACGTAAGAATGTGATGAATGCCTCAAGTTACCTTTATGTCTTATGATTTATATGATTTATTCATGATTTGATGAGGTATGTTAAAGTGCTTATGTGTTATGGGTAAAGTATGATTTCATTCTTATGTATATATGTACCCATGGTTCCTTTCCATATTTTTATATCCCTTACTGAGCTTTTTATGCTCATCCCAAGTTTTTTTGAAATTTTTTTCACAGGTCAAGGGAAAGGTACATGATATGATGATAGTGTCAAGGAAGTGTCAAGAAATAATCCATGTTTTATTTTAAATATGTTTCCATTGATGGGAAAGAATAATACTATCTTTATGTAACCACTTTGTTTACATGTGGAATGTAATGCATGTTTTATGATCTAATTCTCTAAAACTCTAAACCCGAAAAGATCCTCAATGTGTAATCTTGTAATAACTCAAGATTAAGTAAGGTTTAAGGCTGGGGACTTATATATAAAATATGTTTGGGTGTGTTTTATTGTGTTTATATACTTAAAAGAGTCTTTTTCAATGAGTTTTATGTTCAAAGCCTCAATACACTCCTTCAAATTGTTTTACGAATACTTTTAGTGGTTTATTAATGTATGGACGAAATATAAAGCATGTTTGTGGGATTTTTGTGTGTTTATAGATTTGGAATTGAATTTTTATGTGAAAATTGTTTTTGATAATATGTGTAACTTGATTGAGAACTAAAGGGAATCCTGGGTATCTAGGTGGGAGGACATGTACTTGTATGCAAGTGATCTCATGGGGATTGGCCCTTGTTTCACATAGCAAGATAGATGATGAAAACAAAAACTAAACTATGATTATAATTTTGTTTTGGGCCCCTATGTTATGGGTATTATCTCTAATAATGTCTCATGTGGACAATAATAGATATTTATTATGGTTACTTTCACCGAGATATGATGTACTTGGGGATCACAACTAACTAATGCCTAGGGGTGTTCTTGTGATTTGTGCTCATTGGCTATTTTTTATTCACCATCAATATACAGTGTGTTTGGTTGGTAAATTCATTAGTGTGTGTGATTTATTTAAAAGTCTACATTCTTAAAAGAATCCCTCTTAAAAACTATTTCCATTTTGAAGTTGTATCTCCTTGAAAATTATTACTAGCATTCTTGTTTATAAAACATACAAGTTTTTTAAGGTAAATTTTTTATATCATGGGACCTCCTTTGTAAAATTTTACATTATATATTGTATATAAAACTTTAATATTTTGTTTCTTTTATTTTTAAGTATATGCATTGGGAATAAAATATTGGGTTAACCTACTGAGTTTTAATACTAACTCCTATAGTTTTCTCCTATTTTTAGGCATTGTACATGTTTTATGTTGAGTTCAATAACCTTGGGAGATATTTGATCATTGTGTTGGAGAGTGACCATGGGGGTCACATAGAGTTAGTCTATTATCAGGTTTGGTTATTTGATTTTTTGGTTTAGTTTTACATTCAATTTTTCGTAAAAATAATTTCCAGTTAAATTTTTATGTAAATGTATTTTGGGTTGTCTATTTGATTCCTATGTTTTTTTATTGTTTATATTTGGCTGGAATAATTTCATTGTGTACTCTAGTTATTTCCATAGTTCTTGTAGCCATCCCAGGAGGATCGCGGATGCCTCTCAGGACTTGTCGCGTGCTGGCCTGGGTGACTAGTTCAGGGTCGACTCGGGCTAGTTCATGAAAAAATGGTATTAGAGGAGGTTAGATCAAAGTAGACCATTTTTTATATAGTTACCTTGTTATTAGGGGTATTTCAAGGTATATTGAGTATGAATTTTTTGTCTTGAAGGGTATGTGTGGGAATAACCTCATGACCTCATTCTCATTTTGATCCTCGAGTTTCCACGGGATGGTAATTTTTATTACTGTCCTTTTTTATTGGTGGTTTTTTGCTATTGGGATATGACATGGGGAGTAATACTAATGGCCTACGTGTGCTCAAAAGTCCTGTAAAACCATGTGGAGCTGGGGCGTGGTCCCAAAATGTATCTCCATGTTGGTGTTGAATTTGATATATGGTATCCATCTATATGGAAAAGTCACCCACCGACACTAGATACCTTTGGTGGGTATGTTGGACCTTTATTAAATTATATTTTTTTTTTTGAAAAATCTTGTGTGAGAATTTTGGAAATGAGTTTTAAAGGAAGTATTGGAGTTTGAAAAGTGTAAAAAAGGGGTTTTCAAAAATTAAATATAAGAATGGTTTTGGAAGGTTGTGTTTTTCTGAAACAAATTTTCTTATGAAGAAGTGGAAATGATTTAATTGGATTGGATAATCCACAATATAAATTTGTGGTTTGTTAGAATAAAATGGTTTTAAAGTGTAAATTATTTTAGGGTTATTCTGAATCATTGGTTTAAATGGGGTGTTATTGGATCTTAAAAGGTGTTTAAATCTGATTAATTGGTTTTAGAAATTGATTTTGAGCGGTTGGTGTTTCCCTAGAAAGGGAATTGGTCTCAATGGCCATCATATTATGAAATTATACCTTGATGATCTTTAGAAAATGGGACAGGGTTGTTTGGAGTAGCTTGGTTGTTTTAGAATTAGATAAAAATCTAAAGGGGTATGTCTTTAAGAATTTTTTTTAATTAAGTGTGATTAGTTTTGTGAAATAGGAAAAGGTTTTTTTTACTTGGTGGATAGTGTTTCATTGTATGGTACATGAGTTTTGGAATAATTTTGTTTTGTTTTGGCCTTTGGTGTTTTCATTAGTGCTCACATGCATGGTTTTATTGATATCTGGAAGGATTGCATATATAGAATGGTGGTTTGGTGCCTTGGGTTGGATGAAAATGTGCATGTGAGTGAGACTTTATGAAACACTGTTTTTGAATTTGGAAATCCACCATGTTAGTTTGTTTTACTAAAGTGTCTTGAGATGAAAAATTGTGGAATTTGTTTATAAACTGATGGTTATGTGGCTAGTTTTTTCTAAGTGTTGTAAGAATTATTTATTAAGTATACTTCCTTAGGAACTGGAAGTCATAATGTAGTTGTTTCTTGATATGGGATCTTGTTTGTGGATCGGTTTTGGAGTAATGTTCAATAGGTTTCTAAATATGTGTTGTTCGTTGTGATATGGACCCAGATAGTTCTCTATTTTCATGATTTCCAATTGATCAACCCAAGTATTCTTTCTCATGTTTCACAAGATAAATCCACCTATTCAAATAATTCATCGTCCATTTTGTTGAAATAGTGAGATCTTTGGGCCCGATTAATATTTCCTTCCTATTATGATGGATATCTTGGTTATAGTGGTTGTGTTCAATGATGCTTGGTGTATTTCACTGCGGTCCTTGTTCATTTCCCTCCTCATTCTATATAAGTTAGAATGGCGGTCTGTATCCCTCTATATCTGTGGGGTATGGAAATTTGTTTGAGCTAGTACATTTCATGAGATAATTTGATTTATCAATCCTAACTACGGTGCAATAGATGCTTCAAACATCAGGGCTCCAGCTATATGCCTTAAAGTAGAGCTTTTCACGCAGTCAGGATATCTCTAGAGGCGTGGGGAGCTCAATTAGGATCTTTCCTCCACTACCATGGTAAGGTATTTTCTATATCTATATTTTGGTTCCTCATCACTGTGAATTTCTTCTTGTCACAACGATCATGGTGGACTTACCCCTCACACATTGTCTATTGTTATGCCTTCTTGGATGTGGGTTTCCTATCAATGTCCCTTTATGGATCGCCTGTGTAAACTGGGTGCAGTCTTGGTGTTACCTGTTCATAGGTGGATAGTATTGGGTAGCTCCTTTTTTCCATTTTTTGTTTTAGTGTACTACTGATTGGGTCCCCTTCCCTACCCTCAATGAGTGTTGGGTGTCTAAATCTATCCAGAAAGTGTTGCCCCGGTTCTTGTCCCCTCTGTTTGGGAGTGGGTGGTTTATAGGTTCATGTTGGAACCCTCAAAACATGGGTTTGTAATTGTTGTGGGAGAGAGTTGGTGGGCCTTTTACGGATGAGGAATAATTCTAGTTCATGTTGAATTCCATTTTTTTGTTCATTTCTAGTTGGTCTCTTGTGGTGGGGATACCCACTGCAGGTTTTGAAGATCTTTCCTATAAGGATTTCTCAGATGGTAGTTGTGATTTAATGGTGGGTAGCCCATTCTATCCTCCCCCCAAGTAATTATCTTTAATGAGTAAACATTGTTTTGGGTGATCATTGGGTTCATTGGGAGAAGGCCCAAAAATCTGGTTCTTGTCTTGGTTCTGGAGGTGGTGGTTTGATATTTCCATCAATCCTCAGGATGTGGTTGTGAGTTTGTGTTTTTTTAGGGATATGATTAAGTTTTGTTGATTGTGAATGATATTTCCTCAGCTTTAGATGCTAGATTATCATGATAAATAATCCTTATGTTTTGTTCTATCAGCTGTAAAGTGTTATGGATTTCGAGGGGTGGAAATCATTAATGGTGGGGAGAATTATGACACCCTGTTTTTTTCTATTCATGTATTGGTTTTGATCCAGTTCATTGAAAATCCAGATCCTTTTCTTTTGTGTTGTGTGAGATTAATTTTTAGTTTTTAACTTACGTATATGTCTAATCATCCTGCAATGGGTGCACCATTTATTGTATGAGTTTTTTTGGAGAAAGGGTTAGTACTTCATGGTTGGGTCCAACCATGAGTCCATTTCAAGATTTAAAAACCAAATTTGATTATTTTATAACAACTGTATTTGTCTTCACTTCCACCCATTTAACTTTCTACATTTCCTCCCCTTACATATTAATACCACCATATCCTTTTCGACCCCTTAATAATTCATTATCATTGTGAATTTGGGTGACTTATTTAGTTATTGGGCCAGCCCGTGGGCCCATTTCTAGTTTAAAAAAATAATTTTTTTCATTTATATAATTTTTATTTTTTAATATTTTTCAGTTATTACACCTCCAAATCGAATCCAAAATCCCTATCCTCACCCCAATTATCCACTTTTTCTATTTAAAGATCATTTTCATTGCATATTTGGGAGAAAGTGCCCAGGGTTCCTCGAATCATTCAGATTTGAGAAGGTAAATTCCATCCTCCATAAATAATTTATTTCTTAGTCTATTCCACAAAAATTTGTTTACCCTGGTTCTTCAATACATATTGGGACCCTCCACAGAGTTTCAGTCCATTCCCTTTCCTTTAAGGGTGCATATTTATGGGAATACTAAAAGTTTTTGAGTTTCCAAAGTTAGATTCCTTCTAATTTCTCCTCCCTCTTTCTCCTCCTTTCATCATTTCATGTTTTTATGTTCTTATATAGTAATTCTGGAAATTTTTATATGTTATCCCATGATATCTGATGGGGTTTTGTTCGTTTGGGGCTGGTCTTCATAGGTTTAGGGTTTATAAACCCTCAAGTGGTGATATCGGGTGTGCGTTTCCATTATGCCTAGGATTTGAGGTAGGATATCCCTTGAACATGTCTTTATCATTTAAGTGTCATCATTTTATTATTTTTAGCACTTGATATATATGTTTATTATTGTTTAACAACTTTTAATAATTTTCTTGGTGTGAAAAATGGTTTTTTATGCCTTGTTTTGTAAAAGGTAGTGTCATTTTGTCATAAAAGTGCACACCGAGTGTTTGTCTAAATGTTTTGCTATATTTCGCAACTATTTTTTGAGGTTTATAACCTGGATTAGGTTATTTTCAATATGTTCCAATATCTTGAATAAAATATGGAATGTAATTTGTGTTTCCCTCTTTTTAAATTTCTTAAAATAAATTGTTTTGTTTAAAAGTGCATGTCATGTGTTGGGTAAATTGCCCAGTTGACTTTTATGTGTTTAGTGTGATTTAAATTTTTTTTTTTGTATTTATAAATAAATTGTAATATTGAAAAATGGTATTTTTGTGTCCATCTATGGATTTTAAAATATGGATTTTTTTTACAAACAAATGGGTTTTGGTTTACAACATGTTTGGGCCCGTGTTGCCGGAAAATGGCCCGTTCACATCCTTATGAAAATTGTTGTGTTTTGAATATGTAACCTGAGAGTTTTAAGGGATTTATGGATTTTTTTTCCTACTGTAAATGGTGTGTATAATCCTCGTTAATAAAATTTAAATGCACATCTTGGTCAAATGTTAGTTTTGAGAAAATGATTAAAGGCCAGTTTGGCCTTTCCTAAAAATTAAGAATGAGTGTTTTACATGTATATACCTTGTTGCGTCAATTGGAATTATTTTATGGTCCATGAAATGATTTTATTAAATATTTTTAGGGCTGAAAAATATTGTTGTGGATGATTTGGTTGTGTGTTTATACTTAAAAGATTGTTTTTGAATGAGTTTTAGGTGCAAAGCCTCAATACACTCCTTGAAATTGTTTTACAAAAAATTTTAGTGTTTTATTGATCCGTGAATGAAATATGAAGCATGTTTGTGGTATGTTTGTGAATTTATTGTTTGGGAATGTAATTTTGATATGAAAATTTTATTTTATAATATGTTTAACTTGATTGATCACTAAAGGGAATCCCGGGTATTAAGGTGGGAAGATGTGTACTAGTATGCTGGTGACCCCGTGGGGGTTGTCCCCTGTTTCATGTAGAAAGATTGATGATGACAACACTAACTAAACTATGATTATAATGTTTTTGGGGGTAAAACTAGTTTATGGATATTTTTCATAATAGTGGCTCGTGTTCAAGAGAACAAAAATTTATTATGGTTACTTTCACTGAGATACGAGGTACTTGGGGCTCACAACTAACTAGTGCCTAGGTGTGCTCTCATGACTTGTGCTCATCAGCTATTTTATACTCACCATCAATATACTATGTATTTGGTAGGTAAATTCAGTAGTTTTTGTGATTTATTTAAAAGTGTACATTCTTTAAATGATCCATCTTGAAAACTATTTTCATTTTGAAGTTACACCTCTTTGAAAATTGATACAGACATTCTTGTTTATAAAACATGCGAGTTTTTGTCTGGACATTTTTTTATAGCATGGGGCCTCATTTGGAAATCATAACTGTATATCTTTTATTTAACACTTGAAATTTATGTATCTTTTATTTTAAAGGATTTTCACTGGGAATAGAATATCGGGGTAACCTACTATGTTTTAATACACACTCCTATATTCTTATTCTATTTTTATCCCTTGTGTAGGTTTTAGGTTGAGTTCGATTATCATGGGAGATGTGTGATCCTTATGTTATAGAGTGACCATAGGGGTCACATTGAGTTAGTAGATTATCAGGTTTGGTCGGTTGAGTTTTTGGTTTAGTTGTAATTTCAGTTTCTTGTACAAATATTGTCTATATCAATATTTATGTAAATGTATTTTGGGATGTACATTTCATTCCACTGTTTGTTTATTTGTTTATATTTGGGAGAAATTGTTCCCCTGTTTATTATATTGATGCCCTTGGAGCTTGTCACCATCCCAGTAGGATCGAGAACACCTCTCAGGAGTTGTCGTGGGCTAGCCAGGGTGACCGGTTCATGGTCGACACAGGCTGGTTCATGACAATTATGGTGTCTAACTATTATAGTTTTTTTTTTATCCTTATCATTATATGTTATTTGGAATCTTTTATAATATGTATATATTTAGGTGTTGAATGATCTATTTAGGCAACTACATTTGAAAGGAATTGGTATAAGATAAACTCTTTGAATACATAAATAAAATAAGAAGTTCCTTTTTAGTATTTGTATAATTATCATGAGATTCATTAAGTTAGTGACGAACATATTAAATGGGGCCCAATATATTTTTGACTTGTCTTCCTAAGACATCACCAATAGCGAAGTCACTTTCATCGCACATCAACTCGAAGCCCATATACCAATACAGTGAAATTATGATAGGAGAGGTCAAAAAACTATTCTTTAATGTATCTAATTTTAGTCAAAAAAATTTTGTGAACATAAAAATAATTTCATTCTATATTAAGTGTGTCAAGGTATGGGAAAACTCCATAATGTATTTTCTGAAGTTATTGTAGAATTTTTTGTTTCCTAGTGATCTATTTTTATCTTTCTTTATTGTTGGCTTAATATAGTCTTTTATCACTTTTACCTTCGATGGATCCATATCTATGAATGTTTTTGTGATTTTATGATTGAGTAATATTTCTCCTTGGACCATTAAGTTACATTATTACCTGTTTAATACCAATAATTTTTCTTCACTACGTTTTAAGACAAGGTCCAAATTTCATTAGAGCACCTCAAAGGATCTTCCAAAAAACAAAATATCATCCATGAATATCCCTTGTAATTCCTCTTATATATCATGTAATATATTTTTCAAGAAAAATTTAAAAGTTTTTGGATCATTACATATACCAAATGACAGACATAGATAGGTCAAGGTTATGAAGGGATAGGTCAGCATTGTTTTGGAGTAGTCATTTTATCAACTGTAATTTGGTATTTGCTGGAATATCCATCAAAGGAAAATACTTATCATACCCTCCTAGTCATTATAGAATTTTACCTATAATGTGTTATGGAAAATAATATATTGTGTTTCCATATTTAGGTTCCTATAATTTATGCATACTCACCAACTAGTGATGGTTTATGCAGTGATCAACTCATCTTCATCATTTTTTACAATTTTTTGGTCGAACTTCTTTGGAATGGATTTTAGTGGACTCACCCATTTTCTATCAGATATTTAAAATATTATTCAAACATCTATAATTTTCATCACTTATTTTTTAACCACCTCTTCCATTTTTGGGGTGAGTAAACTCTGGGGTTGGAGTTTTTGTTGATCACCTTCTTCCAACAAATGCTTTTCAACTGAGATTATGGGTTTCATACCATTATGGTCATCCAGTCCCCATAAAATTGATTCTTTGTTCCTTTTTCTGGACTTGAATCAACATTTTCTCTTTCTTTAGGGTCACCACTAAGATGATAATGACCAGAATTATTTTCAAGGTCTCTATTAATTAGAACATGAGTGTGATCGATATGGGCTTTAGGTCAAATATTGGGGGCTTGATTACTGATGGTATAAATGGTGGGATAGTGTCCCATGTCAATTTTTCAATGTAGTATGAATTATCATGATCAATTCCTTCATATTAATCATGGGAAACGATCTATGTGTCATCTTCAATGGTCATAAGTTTATCCCTCTCATCAGTAATAAGGATGCCTTGATAGTCAAAATAATAATTTCCTTGTTTAGAAACCATTGCTAATTTGGACACTAATTCTCTATAAGTAAATCAAAATAAAATTCTCCTTGATTTATATCTATTAAATCCTATCCAATTTCAAAATAATTCTATCATAGAATATTATATAATCTCCTCCATCTTCCATATCTAAAATTATTAAATCTATCAGAAAGATAAACAAGAAAAATTGAAATAAAATTCACAAATAAGTCCACAATGATTCTTGATTGATCTATCGTCCAGTTTAATTTACACCCGTATTGATTTTTATTAATTGATCCTTATTTTATCAAAGACACTCATTGGAATAGGATTTATTCTTTCATATTGATAAAATAATGATTTCATAAAGTTTAATTCCCCAATAGTACATGAAATCAAGAAGCTACAATGTTCTCTCATTTTTTGGTAAATATTTCAATGCAAAATAGTACAACATTCTTTGTTTAAATAAATGAAACATATGTATCCCATCTCACTTTTCATGGAAATAAATTTTTTCAAGATTTTTCTTGATGCAGTAATCTGGGATATGTCCTTAGTGAATAAGATATTTATGTATAATTGTTTGACCATTTCTTGGAACTTATTATGTTTCCATTCAATATTTAATAGCCTCAATATTTCTGGTAATGGAAGTGGGTGGTTTTTCATTGGTGTTCCAATATAAACTTCTTCATTTTCAATCTTCTATATTGTTGTATATTTTTCTGTATTATCTCATTCTTGATTTTTTCCATTCTAGCTTCCATTGTGTTTTCATTGACATCCTAACTAATTATTGTCACACATTTCTTATGTACATCTAGATTTTCTTCCACCTATTTTCATGGTTGATTAATTTCCTACACATTCCCACTCTCCATATGAAATCCCCATTCCTCTTATCTTAGGTGTGTCTTAGTGTTATCGTGAAATGTACCCAGTAGTTGGTCTGATAAGATATTTGATATTTGAAAATTTTGGTACTCATTTTTGCATAGGTATCCTCTTTGGGTTTTCATCTCTATCCCTGTGGTGGTAATTCCATAATATGACATATGACGTAATTCAAAGAGATTTTTTTCATGTTTAGATTGTAGTGTCGGGCCTGGTTGTGGTGTTGTTTTGGGATATGATTGTAATTTCTATTATGATATAAGTGGAAAAGGTGGATAGGGTAATTATTCTTAAGGTCTAAAAGTTAGAAATTTATATGGGTACCCATGTGGTCTCTAATTATTTTATGTTACTTTACCATTCCTAAATATAATCGGTTGGATTATTATTTTGGATTCAAGAATGGTCTCTTTTGGTTGTATTTCTGGTGTTGGTATGGAAGAGGATGCATAAATTTTTAGATTTGGTGATTGTATTTTACGTAATAAAAATCATGGAAAATGGTTTCCAATTCAATTTCCCTCAAATCTTGTATGGAATGTGGGCCTCTAACCATGTCATAGGATTGAATCTCTATAATAGGAGAATGTGGGGGTGGTGGAAAAGAGGTTGTTGAAATGACTCTATTTTTTAGTAAGGGATTCTACTTGGGCCTAAAGATGGGGGTTCTGCTCCACATGATGTATGACATGATGATGTAGTCCTCAATAACATTCCACAATCATCAATTGTGGGAGAATTAAAATAGAATTTATCTTCCCACAGTTGGATTACTAATCACGAGTTCACCATTAACAGAAATGTCTACTATAGTTTGGGTAGAAAATTGAATTCCCTGATAGAATTTATCCAATTATATCCAAAAATCAATTCCATGATGTGATAATTTTATGATGATCTCATTAAATCTATCCCATTCCTCAAAGCTAATTATTTACCTTTGTGGGTGATGTTTTGAATTTCATTTCGGAGTTTCCAAGTCCATATCATAGATAAGTACAAGTCTCTGAACATTTTGGATATATAATCCCAAGTCATGATCAACTCGGGAGCTTGTCTTTTGAGCCAATCCTTGGATCGATTGAACAATGAGAAATGATCGGCATAGAGTCTAATTTAATCTCATTAAACACCACTATTATGAAAGGTATCAAAAACCTCTAAAAAATTAAAATGTGCTCATGAAGGTATTTACTTTGGATGCCATAGAATTTTCCCATGTTCTATATAATGTGAATGAGTCATACAAATGTGTAAAATATTTTTTTAGTTGTTATCTAATAGAAAGAGTTTCTTTCATAGATTAGAAATTGGAGGATATTTCATATTTTTTTTGGTTGGGATTTATAGGATTATTATGATCATCCAATTCAAAATCCCATAATCTCAGTATTGAAAATAAGTGGTTCTTGTGCTTCTTGAATCCTTGAATGTGTTAGAGGACCCAAAAAAAATAAACTGGATGAAAGATATATATATATATATATATATATATATATATTTATAGAGGTATCATGTGTTCATGGAGGATATAATTTAAAAAGGAAATGTGGATAGGGAAATAAGAAATAGGGAGGGTTGAGGTAGTCCAAAGATCAATATGAAGGAAATTATACATATGAAGAATATTCCACAACAATGAAGCTAAATTTTTTTACATGTACATGTGTAGGTGAATTCACATAGGAATCAATCTAATTATAAATTTAAAGTCCCAATATAAACTCACTAATAGGGGATATTACAGTGATAATGTGTGGTTGAACACATAAGGACCACTAGTAAGTATGGAACTATTCAAAAAAATAGCTTGAAAATATTATTCATATTCACTCTTGAAGGATGGAATTTTAAAAAACTAGGTAGTTTGGATTTAATTCAAATAAATATGAAGGGATTACGGTCAATTTTTAGGATCGTTGTAGAAGATAATCATAAATATATGTTGGAGTAGTCATGCATCTTAGGTTGTGAAGTTGTAAATTTTCACCAATTTTATTGGACCAAACCAAATTCATCTATCTTGGAAAAAAATATACCATAGTTCAGGTATAGTTAAAAACAATGAATCATTATTCTTATCTGCTATGTTGAAATCATCACCGGATTATGGAAATAACATACTCAAGTACAACTAGGTCAAGTTCACTCAATTTCACTTCCCATGGTCAAGGGTATGGAAACTAATGCGATGAACAATTTTTTTAATCCAATTACATGCTATTGGTTTACCAAGGATCATATCATGGATTCATTATGTTCAATAGAACCCATACACTTTAAAAATTATTCAAAATGGATTATCCTTGTATGAAGGTAATGATCAATAGTAAGGGAATATAAGAATTGCTAAGCATAATCATGAAACTATACAGAAAAAGACAATCCACTACATAGAATAATAAGTAATAAAAATTAGAAAATCAAAAGATATTTAAATTCAATCAAATACTCACTTTTAATGAAAAAAGGAAATGAAATATATAGATGAAGAACAATTATTATTATTATTATTGAAAGTGAGTGTCAAAATGAAATTGGAATTGTAAAGATTGAAGAAAAAATACATAATGATTGACAACAAAAATGGATTTGAAAAAAAATGAATGTAATGAATTAAAAATAATTTAGAAGGAATATTGTATAAATTTGGAGAATGAAATGAATGAAAATTACTAGGTATTCCAACCCTTATTCATGGCAGAAATTCTCAAATATAAATAGGCTGAAGTATAAATGATGTGTAAACAATTCACATCATTTATTCTCTTTAGGTGGACTTATGTATACACAGTTACATGACATGAATGATTTAAAATTCTTGAACAACATATCCATAATATCTTATGATAATATTAAATATCATAGGATCTATAGGATTAAATATTTGACGGCGTGAATCCTATAACTCTTCACATCGTATATACTTGGCACGACATGTATGTGATTCAAATTCGGTGGGATTTTGATTTTGAAATCTTCCTGATGTGTATTATATATATATGTCATGTTTTAGATTCACATCCTATGAGGGATTCAATGGTTGGTATAATTCTTTGTGGGCATGTTGTCAATGATTATTACATGTCGTGTATGATGTACATGACATGTATAGTTTTTTTTCAATTCTTCACAATTTCATCATTTATGTCATGAATTACTAATTCCTATGAAAAAAAACAAAACGCAATGAATTCTTGAATAAAACACGATGAATAATAAAATAAATGAGTCCAAAATGTGTGTGTTAATTTATCTTATATCCTCCACACTAGATATCTAAATTTTTTATAGGATTATAGTCTAAACACTCTATTATTCCTAGGAAGATTCCTAAGAGCTTCAATTCACTAGTATAATGATTTGGTATTGAATAATTAGAGGTAACTCATAATCATAAGATTATTTTATCAAATGTTATAATTAGTTAAAATATCAATATTACGATTTTAGGTGATTTAGGTAATGAATTAACTATCTACAGAAAGACTCTATACTAATTACTAATATAATGAAATAACATTTCATATTACAAAAAAATCATTCAATATGTATTATTTCAAAGTTTAAATTAAACTCAGAAAAAATCTATTTCTATATAATGAGTAGTGATAATCAACAATAAGTGATGTTCAGCTCAAACAATTAGACAAAAATTTGTATTCGGTTTGGCATATTGTAAGGGAAACTGATATATTTACTCAGCTTTATGGTTAACATCTCTGGAATGCATGTATGATTTGGATACCCATATAAATTTTCATTAATAAATCTTTATTAAAATGGAAATGAAAGAATTTATATTAATTCAAGCAGAATATAATTCCAAAACGTTTTACTATATAAATATTTAAATTAAATAAATCTAGTATGTCCAATATATTTCTTCATACACAACACCGAAGAAAAAAATTCGATATATTTTATTAAAATGAAATTATATCTAGTAAATATACCCATAGTCTATTAGTCATTGAATTGGTGGGTATATATACAAATTACCACAATATGAAATATAGTTGGAAATAAAAATTATGATGGGTTTTAAAATTCCAACAGTATATAATAATTCTATTTTATGATAAAAAACATATTTATTTCTAAAATTGGATTTGTATACACATTATTTTAAAAAATTAAATATATTATCAATGAGGTATTTTACTGAAATGAAGAATATATATTCTTTAAAATTATTAAAAATAATTTTATTTTCAATTTATTTCATATAAAAATAAAAATGGTAAAAAATTTGAAAATATATTTTCCAACATAGAAATGTTTTTTATTATGTTTTATACTTCAATATAATAGTAGAATTTTGAAATTCTTAAATTTTATTTTTAAAAAATGAAATTCATTTTTCATTTTATTATGTTAAATTAGCACAAAGGTGAAGTTTTGATATTTTTTTAAAATAATTGAATTTCTGTGAATACTGAAAATAACAATTTTTCTAAAACCATAACTTATTTGAAATTATAAGATTATAATAATTAATTAATGTTTTTTATTCCTTTTTATATATAAATTTATAATTTAAATGTAAAATAATCAATTTAAAAATCAAATGCTAAATTTATAAAAACCATGATTCAAACTTTGGAATATTGTGTCCTACATTGATGTAAAACTATTTTTATTCCCTTATATTAAATATTATTTTTCATCACAAATATAAATTAAATATAAAAAAAATATTTTGTGATTATAGACCTATATTTTCATAAAATATAATTTGATAAATTTCATTTTTATGCTTAAATTTATGATTAGTATGATTAATTTTAAGGACCGTGATAATCGTGGAGGGGTTACACTCAAAAAATCATTTTATTAACATTATATAATTAATGTATAATAAATTAAATTATATATTTATAAAATGAATCTAATATTATGTTTTCATATATATGAAAAAATATTATCATTCATTTGGAAATAAATTTTATATAATATTTAGAAAATGAAATGTCTAAATATCATTTTGTACACAAAATGTTTTTCTATATAATATATAGTTCAATTTGAATATTTATTTATACAATATGGAGTATAAATATATTTTTTAAAATAAAAACATTTTATTATTGTTTATCTTATATTGATTTGTAAGTATCTAATTACAAAAGTAAAAACTAGTAAACAAGGTAAAAACCAATGTTTTAAAATGTAAATCAAATAATAGTAAATAACCTGAAACAAGTATAAATCCTTGAATAAAATGAATGGTATAGAATTTCATAACCAGATAACATCATACACTTTATCATTTACAACTTTTAGATCCATTGAATCTTGAATAGTTTTAATCTATCATTGAAAAATTTATGTGTATTAACAAAATTACATTTTCCAAAATTATTAAAGGGTAACACTTCCACCATATTTATCCGACCATTAAAAAGTCTTACATTAACCAATACTCTACTGTAGTTTTAAATAAACTATCTCCACATAAATAAAAAGCCTTTTTTATTTCCAAAAGACCATGATAAGATAATATAATCTAATAACCATGGGAGAACATCTAAAGTGAGAGGTAATGTTTCCAACCTAGACCTAATAAATATTTTATTCTTCAAAAATCTCAATCCAGTTATATCCACGAAATTATGATAACATAAGATTTAATAATATTATGAAATTTTATTATTATAAGTGGATATAAATTTTAAACATTCCTATAATACCATTTGAAAAATAAAGTTGTCATTAAGCATGTTTAGGGACTATGACCACTGGGAACAACATGATTTGTTTTTGGTCGCTACCTTAAATAAATGGATCTAAAAGAATATTTAGAGGAATACATAGATATTAATAAAATTTTCATGGTTTCGAAATTCTAAACCATTCCCTATATTCTTCCTGGTCTATTCAAACCAAATGTGGCACCTATCCATATGTACAGACCACATCATCCATAAAAGTGGAGCATTTCATATTTCACTCTATTATTTTCTTATATAAAAAACAATTATTTTATGGTTCACAAATAAAATAAAATCTTAATAATTAATTTTTTTATTATGAAATTATTTCTAAATAATCACTATCTTAAACATAATCATCCATAAATTAAAGTTTTATTGTTTATGTTTAACCACCTACATGAACAATGAAATAAATTTTTATCAAAATTAAAAAAAGGTAGAAAAATTATTATTGACATTATAAATAATAGGTGAATAATAATTTTTCTTTAGTGATAGTATGGTAATTTTAATTTCTAACTCATTCATAAGATACCGCACCTCTTTAATGAAAATTAGAAAACCAGGATCATATCCCACTTGATCATCAAAAAGCATAAGTAAAATAATTATGAAATTAAATTATAACATTATAAATCAAGAAAAAAATAGTCGAATATCTATAATGGTAAAAAAATTGAACTTTTAATTTATAAAAAATGATCGACACCACTATTACCAAACTATTAATTAGAGCTAATAACATCCGAGGATGAAAATAAAATATAACTAACTAATATATTTATCATAAATTATTAGTGATAA
The DNA here is from genome assembly GCA_963277665.1 of Viscum album. Lineage (NCBI taxonomy): Eukaryota > Viridiplantae > Streptophyta > Magnoliopsida > Santalales > Viscaceae > Viscum > Viscum album. Next base: position 1,759,526,378 of record OY728146.1, on the reverse strand, counting down.
ATATCAAAAAAAATTATAGGTATTAATAAAGAAATTAAATAGGTTATTAAGATAGTTATTTTTTTATACATGTCATTTGTGAAAGTTTGATAAAGTGACAATTAAGGAACGAGTTTTTACATCTAAATTTTGATTCATTGAGATATGACTTTTATTCACCATTTAATATAATTATGGTGTATATATTGTCCATATTAAATTTAATAATATTCATTAAATTTATTTTATTTACAAATCTATATCACATTCTATCTTTCATGGGAATTCAATTCAAATAATACCAAAATTATGATGGTATTTTTTAACTTAACTCCATTACCTAAGTTATAATGCATATTTTGAACATATTTATTCTAATAATTGTTACTTCAAACCTATGATTTTATTTTATATTACATTATAATCCACTCTAAGGAGATTTTATTTTAATTTCTAGGACTTTACATTGAAAAATTTCATCCACATAAAGTATATCAATTTTCAGAGTAATCCTCATCCCTATAAAGGATGGTTTTCCCTCCATGTCCACATTTTCCTTTCCTAACAATGATTTTTTTAAGAAATAATATGTTTAGGTTATTAAATTTTTGGAAGAAAATTATTATATTCTTGAAATAATTATTGGTGGAATCTTATGGAATTTTAATGAAACCTATTTTATTTCTATGGTACCTTTATGCTGTGAAGAATGATTATTCTCAAGTGGAACATATATGTGTGGATGATTGATGGTTTGGGTCTAATAACAACCTATAGTAAATTGTTTTTGGATTTTTATCTCTTGAGATAATGAAATAATTTCTAACTATAATTTCATTTATATTTTCTCACAAATACCATCTGTTAGTGTAATTCTAGTAAGATATTAACACAAATACTTTATGGAAGTGTAATTATGAAAATATATTCCCAAAAAGATTGTATGTGAGCATAACTGCATTAATCTATGCCCAAAAATACTATACACGTGTGTGATTTTTATAGTGTATGGTCACATAGACATTTTGTGACTCTATTTTGAATAGGATATTCCCACAATGAGTATGTGTGAGTATAATTGAAATTATATATGCTCAAAAATAAAAGTCATGATCATAATTGTGAATGGATGTGTTCCAAATGGTATTATTTCATATTATAATCATTATTTATACATTTATAAATCATATTCCAGGGATTATGATCTATGGATCATTTAATTTTTTTCACACACTTATTTCACTGAACATTTTTGTTTATTTGAGATAATATATCCTGTTATTATGACTTATGGAAAACTCATATTGTTAAAGGTTATTTTATTATGTTATTTTTCTTAACATCATGTATTATAATATTATTATGATGAAAACATTAATGATATGTTGATAATAAATCACCTAATGAGTGATTGATCTCATTAATTTATCATGATTCCATTCCCTAGGTTATAGATATGAGTATAACTTTTTAAAAGTTTAGTTGAGAACCTTCTGTGCTTTGATTATTGAGAAATGATCAAATGTATTTCAAAAATTTTTTCTTATGTGGACGATAAAAAAATACCCTAATCCATCTATTCATTATATTTTTTTGGTTATTTATGAAATTTATGTTTAATTATTAAAAAATATGTATCTTTATCTTGAGATATCACACCTTTTATCATTAAAAGTATGTAAAGAAAGTTTTTTTGCACCGGACCTAGGAGTTTCGGATTATAGAACCTCAACTGGTATCAGATATGGGTTAGGTTATTTTTAGGGATTAATTTACTTATTTATATATATTAATATAGGTTATCTTAATTAAAAACCTATGGATAAATCAATGTATAGTATACTTCCATGAAGTTTTAGTAAAATTGATATTTTGTTGTTTACTAAAAAAGAAACCATTCTAAGATACTAGAATGTGGATGATGATATGTAATATGTTAAATAATGGTTAATAACCATAAAAATGATATTTTAGTATCATTTTTATATTTAGTAGGTGAAAAATGAGTTGTCATAAGTTTACACACATGGATAAACACTCATGGGGGGGCATGCTTTGGTCAATCACACTATATTTACAAGACATTATGAAGGATTTGTTATTATTTTAATTATGTTAAGGTGTATAAGAGAACACAACATAATGAATTCTATATTTATCCAAGAGTGATTTATATTGAATTGAAAACAATTTTCATGGTTTTAAAGAGTAATAAATTTCAAAGTTTAGTTTTAAGGATATAATTTATTATAATTTAGTTATGATGTTAATATTTATCACTCATGATTAAATATTTTGGTTTTAGGAATGGATAGAGCTAAGAGGAACTAATGGAATAATGGATTTGATAAAAATAAAACAATTTTATGAATAAAAACGTAATTAGGATACAAGTTAGTGGTGAAAATGTTATGTTCATGCTCTCATAACTATATTGAGTTATTATTAATAATTTGAGTGTTTTAGACATGTAAATACACCAAATAAGAAAAATATAATGTGTAATATAATACCCATAGATTAATATGATAGGGAAATAATATTCAACATATTATGTTTCAAAATTTGGGATGTTTCACCCAATGTAATGTCTCAAGGGAATAATAAAAATTTTTAATTGTAGAAGTATTTTCTATCAAGATTATTGCTTTAAGGACGGTGCAATGAATCTGATCAGGTAATGAATTACAAGAATCATTATTAATTAAAATCTAAAGATATTTGAAATCATGTAAATCAATTCCCCAATCCATGGTCTAATAGTGAATGTAGACCTCAACAACCTCTTAAAACAAGAAAACACAATAATAAATATTTATAAAAATACTATTGGAGTAGATAATGATAATTAAATAGTATAAGGTATAATAATATACCACTATCTATTTATATATGTATAATTACAATCTAGTATATCTACTCTACTATAAAATGGATGTTTTCTAGTAATAAAAAATCACCGCTCCAATGAATTGATATGGAATTTCAGAGGAAAATTTTATTTAAACGATTATTGTATCACAAGTGAAACTTTTTAGAAATGTGAATCCTGTAACGTTTATCCGATTATTGGAATGGATTAACCATATATATATATATATACTTACTAATTTATAAAATAAATAAATAACATTTCATATTTCAAAACAACATATGATTTTCAATTATTGAAAGGATGAATTAGAACTCTCTATGAAATCTAATGGCATTATATGATTCATGATACCCAATCATGAGTGATACTTAGATCAAACGATTAGATTAAACTGACTATCAGGATAAAATAATTATTATGGAAAAAATAAATATTTCCTTATATTAAAAGGATAATATCTCTCGAGAAATTATATATTGATTCACATCTATCTCTAATATACCCTTAGATATTTTTTTAGTAAATGATCATTAATATTTGAAGATTTATTTATGTGTGGGAGAATTTAATTCCACAAGATTTTACTACATATCTATCTTTTAGATAAATCATATTTTACTGATAACAAGATTAAAATGAAACACCTGATGAAAAATAAATCATGATATATTTTATTAAAAAAATTATTTATTAAAAATATTTTTTTGTATCCATTGAATTGCTGTGTATATATAGAGGTAAAAACATTACAAAATGTAGGTATATGTAAAAAAATAGAAGTAATTTTTAAAATTAAAATATAAATAATAAGGCCTTTTTTTGTGAAGAACACAATTTTCTTCTAAAATTGGATTTTAAGGTATTTCTTTTATTAAAATAAATAAATTATTGCTAAGTTAATATTTTTATTTTAATAATATATATATTTTTATTTATATTAAAAACAATTTGATTAACAATTGATAGGAAATATGAATATGAGTGGTAAAAACAAAAAAAATTATCCTATTAAAAATAATTATTTATTATATTTTATTTATCTATTAAAATGTTAAATTCATAAATTATAGAACATCAATTTTCCAAACCTTGAAATTATAAGATAACAACATTGTATTCAATATCACATGCAACACACAACACCATGGTTTGAAGAAAATTTAAAACCTTGGGAAATTAAGATATATTTTTTTCTAAATAAATTCATCCTCTTATTCTACTTGTATTACATGAAAAGTAGTTTTTATCTTGTGTTATATAAATAACTGAGTTTATCTTCCATTACACACAACACCGAGTTTAGTTTTCATTACATGAAGAAACAAATTTAAACAAAATGTGGCAGAATATTAAAATATCATTATTTAATTTGATAGTTACCAACTCGTCATTAGATTGGAGGGAATGAATAGGATTTACTTAATAGGGAAAATATATAATTTAGACATGTTAATATGTATTTTATTAATAATAAATAAAATAAGAATCATTAAAATGAAAAGAATGGTTTTTATAAAAAAATGTATTTTTTAAAGAATGTTTCATCACTTTTTGAACACATAATATAAAAGTTATTTTTTATAATTTATTAAAATTTTATTGAAGAAAACATAATTTTAGAAATTATAATTTCAATATTAGCTTACAATGAATTTTTTGGGATTTTTTAAAGATTCATTTTTTGACGAATAGTGAACAATACTATATTTAAATTTAAATTTCTCTTTCATTTAAATAATTTAAAATTTAAAATTACATTTTTAATTGTATTAAAAGTATAATTAGGTAAATTATATATCAATTAATTCAATTTAGTTTATTGTAATCATTTTCATATTTAATTTTTATTGAAAAACATTGATAACTTTTGGACATTTTCTCTTCAAAAACACTTTCTCATCACGTCTGTGAGACTAATTTTAAAAATAATATTTCCACATTATAGAATTTAATATTTAAAATTGATTCTATATTTTGGATAATAAAAATTTAATATTTTTAATAAGTTCAATATATTTTTTGACCAGAATGAGCAGTGAAAATGGTAAAAAAATTAATTACCGCGGTTATGGTAAAAATGATTTTACCAGGAGTTAAACTAATAAGATATGAGTAAAAATGACCGAAAAACTATTAAAAATCCCTTTTATTGACATATTTAATCATTTTATTTTTTATTTTCAGTAATGGCCTTTATTTGAATATTTTTTTGATGGTAAACACATGGGTATGACTGATTCTATTCAATCAATTACAAGAGTGCCTCTTACCTCACTTATAAAAGACCACCCATATTCTATCTTATTCACACCATCACAATATTTTTTTTCAAAAAATCCCAAACCAAATGAATTAAATATTCCCTAATCTATTTATAAAAGACATTTTTTTAAAAAATCCAACATAGGAAGGCCGTTGGTGAACATATAATGAGGAAACCAGAATATGAGGTATTATTTTTCAATTATTATTATTATTTTATTTATTTCTCTACCAGTATAAATAATTATTATAAAACGTTTATATAATATCCTTGGTATATTAGATATAATTATATGTTGTTTTAATTAGGTCCATACCAATATCCATCTCCAGTTCTATCAAATGGGATATGAAGTCGTCGTTAATCTTTATGGTGGACTACCAGCTCATGAGAAAATACCTTTGGGTTTTCCATTACAACATTTCAAGATTGAGTATGATTATTTATATTAATTATAATTAATACATTTATAAAATATTGATAACTATTTAATAATTATATCATATATTTTTTTCACATCCCATTTTGTATAAGACAATATAATGTCCTTCATGTGAACAAATAACTACTTCCTCGTGAAGCAATGTGATTCATATTTCACTAACACTTCACATGGAAGGTGATATGGATAAATTTTAGGATTATATATGAAATGCATGAAATAATTATGATATTAATAAAATACCTTCCATTATTTAAAGATACTATATTTTTTTATTTCTTACTTTTCCACTTACATAAAGATGATAACATCATTCGTGTATGTGTGGACTACCACATTCAAGAATAAATGTATCCCTATATTCATCACCACACCACATGGATGATATATATAAGTATATAATAATTTATATATTATTTCTTATCATTTTTTAAAATTTATATATTACGTTCCATCTTTCTATAATGAAAATTTGAAAATTGAAACGTTACACATGCGTAGGTTCGACCAACCATCTCCATGATTATAACATAATTCATTATTCATAACCATCATTCATGATTGGTTTCAAAAGTAAAATTAAAGTTATTATATGATAATTATGACATGATTATTATTATATATATTATTAAACTTTGTAATATGTGTGAGAACTAGATATTTATTGATAAAACATTCATAAGAAAATAAGGCAATTAACACATGAAATGATGAATATAAAGATATAATATTAGTGAACAAGTGATAAGATGATATAAAAGGACCATATATGATCTTAAAAATATTAATATGGTTATAGTTTATATTAATTACACATTTAAAAAAACTATATGGGATATTAAATAATTTTCAATCAAAATGAAGCGGGTGGTAAGCGATTTCATCTAAATTGATATTTCATTAGGGATTATTATTACAATGAACAAATTCACATTTTGAGGGGTATATAAATTCCATGAATGTATTTTAGGATTTTCCTAATTAAAAATTTATGTGGATAAAAATATATTTCAGTATCTACCTTTCACAGGTCTTACAATTCCGTGTTAAAATAGTGGTTAGGGTTTTTGTTATAATATACTAGTTTAATGGGATATGTCATGATGGTGCTTAAAATAATTTAATCTTATGATAAATTTATCAATAAAATCATGCATAATATTTTAATATGGTTAATTTTTAATGTCTCTGATTTTCCATGTATTATTCTTATGTATTGTATGGAAATATTTTGAAACCATCCTTTTTGATGGTGTGTTATTCAAAGGCCTGGAGTGCTCGGAATAAATGATTAAAATAAATTATACTTCTAAACACCGTGCGTGAGTAGTTTTTCTTCAAAAAGTATAATAAATTTTAAATGCGTGCCAAGATTAGAAATCTAAGGAAACTATTATATTCAGAGCAATGACTTTACCTTAGGCATGTCCTAACATTGACCGGTGCAAGTCAGCTGCAAGGGTTAGTTTTTGGACGTTTTAATGGAAATAAAATAAATTAACAATTAGTTAATTTTAAATATTTCCTTTTTATTAAAACAACCTAATTCCTCTCCTTTAAATACCTTCTTATGGAAAGTTCTCATGGCTAGCTGCATAACCCTACAAATTGAGTATTACCTTTAGAGATTTGGAGGAGAACCCATTGGTGGAAGGCGATGACAAGATCAATTTATACATCTCGGATTTGATGAACCACACCAAAAATTGAGACAAAACAATCATTCTTCAACCAAATCAAGGTATGCATTTTTATTTTGATTAATATTTTCCCCATTCATGGATTAAACGATTAACCCGGATCAACCATCAAATAGGGTGATCTACGGATCATTTGTTCTTACATTAGGGTGTCAATTTCCTTTTCTTCTGGGGTTTTTGATTCAGGACTTGATATTTTGATAATTTTTGAATTTTTATTTTGATTCTCATGTTAAACCTATTAATATGAGAGGATAGACACCCTGATGAATGAGGACAGAGGTGCATTCTTTTTCTTTCCCACTTTTTAACCATGTGTTCTTCATGTTCTTCATGCGGGTGGATCAATACTCATTTTCAGGGCTGATGGGAGGCCCGAAAACAATATAAATAGATTTACGACATCGTGGAGTCCTAGAATCTAGAGTTTCATGGGAAACAGATCAGAGCAATAATGATCATAGCTTCATTGAGGTGCGACGAAGCAGTATGGAGATTCTTGAAATTTCTGAATCACATGGTTGGTATCCCGATGAATATGCAGTGTGGACCAGCGGCAACAACTAGGGTTTTCACAAGGCAAGAAATGAATAACACGACATAACTTTAGTGAGACATGACGTGGGGGCCCCACCCAACGATGACTAGAGTTTTGGTCTACATGAAGTAGAAACACAACGTGTGACCATTATCACACGGTGTGTAGGTCTTTACACAAACTTGTGTGTATCTCAGAATATACATGGACACAAGGTGGGTACATGGTCGTGTACTCCACAACATGGCCAGACCAGGCCGGTTGCACAGACTATCCTAGTTACTTGTTACATGGGATGGCATACACAGGTTGAAACTTTGTACAGGCACACTACCACATACACGAAAGAAAAAATGGTTACTCGGACACGGCTTGTGGTCCGTACAACACAATATATACTAACTTTTCTACATGGAATGTGTTTCTGAATCAGGTTTTTTACATGAGTAATACCTAGAGTCGAGAGACATGGCGTGTGACCCTTCTACACACTGTGTATATCTTGGAACATGGCTTGAACCTCTTATCTATCCTATCTTTGACATGTTTCATTTGTGTTAGTGCCCCTTCTTATTTTTCACCTGAACGTTAGGTATCGATTCCTTATACAAGAGTATGAACCCTTCAATAGGACTCTCTAAGATAGAGTTAGGTATCCATATGAGAGTCCCGAAGTGATATCCTCTATCAATTCTTGATCCTAGGTAGTTTCAGGTATCGACGTGACTATTACCTCAACACATTGATCCACTAGAAAGAAGTTGAATCTAGAGGAGTCACAGTATTCACCATGGCCCTAGCATTGATCCTCATCTATGTATGGTGATCTTTCCCCACTTAAGAGTGTATTGGCTTAGAATGAGTGTATCTATACCTCATGGATTTTCCCAATGGACATTACATCTTAGATAAATGTCATAAGAGCTATATGAATCGTGGAGAGAGTTCTCCCGGACGAGTGCTTCGCAGAACCTTTGAACCGAATCCCTAGTGGGGGTATGAGATTGTCTAACTTGTCTCTAGACTACATGTATGCAGTTGTATGATTTGTCTATAGACTATGTGTTTGGGTTTCGAGAATATATGGATGTGTTTCTCTTGTTATATGTTCAGTATACATATATGGTGTAGAGATGACGACATTTTTCCTTCGGGCATTTTTTTGGGGTTTTCAAGGTCCTCTACCAAGTATTGTTATACTCAACTTTGCATGGGCTTTTCCCGCACATGTTATGTCTTGTGCAGATGAGAATCCTTTTGATAGATTCCAGGGCGAACCAGGACTGGAATGAGCTTTCTGTGTTCTCTATAGGTTGTTGTGTTCCTACAGCTACGAGCAGAAGTCCCAGTTCCTCATTGTGTCTACTGATTGGACTTTGTAGTTTGCAGACTCTTGTTTTTTTGTGCTTGTATTCTATCCTAGTTTACATTCTACACTTTAAATTTGTTGTACTTTTTTGGTTGGGTTTAGTGGTATGCATGTATTTTCTCCGTTAATGGGTTTTACATTCCATAATTTGTGGGCTTGAAGATGTGTTCATGTGTATTTGTACTTAAGAAATGCCTCCCATGTTCGTAACAAGCCTACTCAGGGCTAGTCACCAGCCCCTGTCCTATTGGAGGCAAGCTTGGGGAGTCATAGCGCAGGGTCCCACTAGGATGGGTCATGACAGAATGGTATTAGAGGTGTTCAGTTCTAACTTAGGACTAAGAGTCTCTAAGATTGGTTTGGGGGCAACAGTTTAATGTGTTTTGAGCTCTGATTTCTGGCCAGAGTCTTCATTGTTTGTGCAGGAGGTCTATGTATCCATACACCAGGACTCTGATAACCATCTTTCTGACTCAGTACATGAAAACAATATTTGTGGGGAAGTAAAAGAATTGTACATGAATCACATAAGAACGGGTTGTGTTTTCCATGTACATTGTGTCCTCTATCTAGATAGTCCCATTGACTATGGTACATATTGTTTCCATATAGGATGAATTATAGATGAATACCTACTAGGATTCAACAGCACAATCAGAAGGATGACTCCCTCAGTGAAGAGACTTTGATAAAGGGGCCAGTTCCCTAGGCGTTACCTCCAGGTGGTGAACCTGCTATACCTCCACTAGTGGAGCAGCTCGTGGTACCTAAAACACCGACATACGTGGGGCGGAGGCTGAGTGTGCTCCACAAGTTCCAAAGATAGAGACCCCTCAGGTTCCACGGCAAGCCTGACCCTCAAGTGGCTGAGGACTGGCTTGAGGTGGTGACCATAGTCTTCCATCTAGTGAGAACACCAGCAGACCAGATGGTGATCCTAGGAGCGAGTCTTCTTTAGGGTTTAGCAGGATGATGGTGGATTTTGACTATAATGACTCATGAAGAGGATAATCATTCTTGGATAGAGTTTGAGTGATTCTTAAGGGAGTATTTCTCTCCGGTTACGATAAGAGCGGTGTGTATCTAGGATTTTCTTCTACTATAGAAGGGAATTTTGATGGTGGATGACTATTCATTTAGTTTCACCAACCTTTATAGGTACTCGATGGATATGATCAGGGATATGTACTTTGGATATCGGACCTTCAGGCGAGGTCTGTGATAGGAATTCTGAGCTTGTGTCGTGCCTCTATAGATTTCAACTTATGATGGAGTGCTAGAGTGAGCCTTGGTGATCGAGAGATTTTTGGCAGAGCATAGACTTCTGACGATAGTTTGTAGCATGAAGATAGTTGCAGACACCTCGATGGTAGGGATTTAAAATCAATCATAGAGATTAGGATTTGGGATACTTAACAAGAGGACCCAGTATAGAGGATCAACAGTCTAGGGCTCTAAAGTTGGATCCAGTTAGCCTAGAGAGAGGTGATGCCACTCGTGCGATGGAAGTGTACACCTCACTAGAGATTGTTTGACCCGTCAATCTACTGACAGGGAGGCGGTGGATGGACTACTGAGGTAGAGGCACAGAGTAGAGCAGACAGACTTTCCATGTGGTGGATGTGGCTGAGGAGCAGGGAGAGATGCAGGTGGTGGAAGACGTTTAGATATACTTCAACCACCACTCCCAAGAGGTCTGCACTTGGCATAGGGATTTGGAGGACTGGGGCGGGGACGAATGCATGTGTTTGAGGCATACGAACCAGGGATAGAAGGGATTATCTGAGGTACAATCTGTGACTTTTATACCTTATATTTCATACTTATAGAAACAGGTTGAAGTCATTCCTTCCTTGCTGCATGTCTTGTGTGAAACCTTGAGATTCTAGTAGAACTATTGACTCAACCATTACACTTGGAGACACCTACATGAGGATACATGATGATCACAAACATTTTCATATAGTTTGATCATACCCTTCGAGGCGAGACTTTCCATTGGAACCTCTTTGTGGAAGAATCGATGCCTTACGATGTCATTCTCGGCATGTAATAGATATCTTCGGTCCATGCCCATATAAAGTACTTTAGGCAAAGAGTGAGGTGTGTCCATGGTGATGGGATGAGTTTTTCCTTTGTCTGTGAAAAGGAGACCCAAGAAGCACAGAATGGGCTCATTCATAGGAGGTTAAAACCAATCACTCAAGAGTTGGCTAGCATTACCCTCGAAGCTGTAGATGTTGTGAGCTTCCAATTCCCATGAGTAGTGGGAGAGTATGAGGACATCCTTCTTGAAGATGTTCTAGGACTACCTCCCCATTGGGAGACCAACTTCTTCATTGACTTACACCCCTGAACGACACTGATTTTTTTACCAGCATATCAAATGGCTCCCATAGTGCTTCGCGAGCTGAGCGTGCATTTGGAGGATTTTCAAAACAAGGGTTTCGTAAGACCCAACATTTTTCCATATCCAACCCTAGTTTTGTTTGCCAAGATGGAAGATAAGAGTTTGAGGTTGGGCATGGATTACTGGTACCTGAACTAGGAGACAGTAAAGAATAAGTATCCACTGTCAAGGATCGATGAACTCTTCGATCAGCTGAGAGGGTCAGAATGGTTATTGAAGGTTTTCCTTTAGTCAGGTTACCACCAGTTACGATTATGGGATGGAGATATACCAAGGACAACATTCAAATGTCACTATGGTCACTATGAGTTCATGGTGATGCCTTTGGGTGGGACGAACACCCCCGCAGTGTTCATGGGACTTATGAACCATCTCTTATAGTTGTACATAGACCGGTTAATAGTGGTCTTAATCAACGACATCCTTGTGGACTATGTGTCTGAGGTAGAGCACGCAAGACACATGTAGATGGTTCTAGACATACTCTGAGAGCACCAGCTTTTGGGGAAGCTCTCTAAGTGACAGTTCTAGATTTAGGAGGCCCAATTTCTAGGACATGTCATCTTAGAATATGGAGTAGCTATGGAACCATCCATTGTACAGGTAGTGTTAGCATGGGATCCACCACGGTGCATGACGGAGGTACGAAGCTTCCATGGGTTATCAGAATATTATTAGAGATTCATTCATGATTTCTCCTAGATATCATCACTGATGAAAGCAATGAACAGGAAGGGGCAACCCTTCATGTTGACATAGAAGTGCCAACATGATTTCAATCAGTTGGGACAGAGCTTGAAGAGCACCCCTATTTTGAGATTGTCGGGGGAGGGTGTTAAGTATGTAGTTTTTTGAGATGCATCAGGGACCAGGTTTGGTTGTGTCCTTATGCAGAAACATGTAGTGATTGCTTATGGTTTGCGCTGGCTTAAGTCACATGAGAATAACTATATGACTCTTGATATAGATTTGGCATCGGTAGTATTCGCGTTGAATATTTGGAAACACTACCTTATGGGTGAGTGGTTTATCATCTACTCTAACTACAATAGCCTCAAATACATATTCTTTCTTAAGGATATGAATCTGAGATAATTTTTTTTGCTAGAGTTCCTCCACAACTATGATTTCAAGATCATCTATACTCTTGGGAAGGGGAACAAGGTGTAAGATTCTCATACAAAGTGATCGAGCTCGCAGATGTTAATTGAGGCGATAGAACAGTTGGTCTTCTTACAGTTATCCTTCATGGATAGAGAAGATGCATCTTACCATCAGTCGATTTTTGTCACCCCTACACTCTTATGGCGAGTTAGGGAGGCACATTTTGGGGATGTCGACTATGAGGCTTTACATGATCAATTTTCTATATGACATGCTTCTAATGGATATTCGCATGGTGGGGAGAACACTGTTCTTTTCAGAAGGAGCATTATTGTACCAATGGAATTCTGAGAGGAGTTCATGAGGGTGTTTCATACATACCCCGTAGCGGTACAACTTAGCATGGAGAATATGTAACAGGATCTCCAATGGCAGTTCTTGTTGTTAGGTATAATGAAGGCAGTAGCAGGGTTCGTTTCTCGATGCCTTACAAGTCAGCAGGTGGAGGATGAGCACCTTGTTCCAATAGGGTTCGCTCACCCCTGGAATTGTCATTGTGGAAGTAGGATAGAATATCGATGGATTTTGTGACAGGCTTGCTGCATACATCCAAGTTTCATGATTCCATCTGGATGATCATTAACCAGCTAACCAAGTCATCCAACTGCCTATCTAATAGGGAGTTGAGTTCCATAGAGAGCATGGGATGCCTCTACATGCAAGAGATAATTCATCTTCTTGGAGTCCCTTAGACAATAGTCTCAGATCGAGATACCCGCTTCACATACCGATTGTGGCAAGGATTGCAGGGGGCTTTCGGGACTCATCTATGCTTGAGCACAACATTCCATGCCTAAACAGATGGTCAGATGCAGTAGACCATTCAGGTTCTGGAGGATATGTTTTGGGCTAGTATCTTGGACGTTGGTCGAAGTTGCGAGGACCACGTACCACTGGTGAATTTTGCATACAATAATAGCTACCACTCCACCATTAGTATGGAATCATTCGAGGAATTATATAGGAGACCCTGCTAGTCATCGCTTTGCTGGACCAACCATGGAGAGTCTGAACTTATGGGTCCAGAGTTCGTACGAGCTACTATTTAGAAGGTAAAGATCCTAAGTGAGTGGATGAAGACTGCACAGAGCCAGAAAAAGTCTTATGATGATAGATGACAGAGACCTATAGAGTTCGAGGAGGGGGCCATGTCTTCCTTAGGGTCTCACATCGATGAGGGTTGAAGAGATTCAGTTAGGGAGGAAAATTGTCTCTGAGGTTCATCAGCCCTTTTCAGATACTCTGTAGAGTTAGCAAGGTGGTGTACTGCCAAGCTTTACTACCATAGTTTCACTGAGTAAATGATGACTTTAATGTGTCACATATGAGGTGGTACGTTTAGAATCCATCGCACGTCATCTACTGTGGCAAGCTGGGCCTCAAGGGTGGAGTGGCCTTTGTTTAGTACCCAGTGGGGATCAAAGATTGGAAGGAGGGGATCCTTCAAGGATGATCGATTCCCTTGGTGCACGTCTAGTGGCATCATGAGAATCTTTAAAAGAGAACATGGGAGTGGGTGGCTCAGATATGTTCCCAATACCCACATCTCTTTTAGTAGCTCTTGTTTTGGATTTTTGGGGATGAAAATACCCAAAGATGGGAGAATGTAATGTCTTGTATTTTCCATGTATTATTTTTAATTATTATATAAAATTATGTCAAAACCAATATTTTTTATGGAGTGTGATTCTGAGGCTTGGAGTGCTGAGAATAAATGTTTGAAATAAATTAAACTTTTAAATAGCTCACACAAGAAGGTTTCTTGAAAAAGTGGAATAAATTTTAAATGGGTGCCCAGATCAGAAATCTGAGGGTAGCGTTGTGTTCATAGAAGCAACTTTACTTTAGGCAGGGCCTAACATTGACCGCCGCGAGTCATCTGGAAGGGTTAGTTTTTAGGCATTTTAATGGAAATAAAATTAATTAATAATTTATTTATTTTTAATGTTTTCTTTTTATGCAACAACCTAATTCTTACCCTTTAAATACCTACTTATGGAATGTTCATAGGGTTATCCGCATAATCCTATGAATTGAGGATTACCTTTGGAGCTTTGGAGGAGAACCCGTTGGTGGACGACGATGACGCGATCGATCAACACATCTCGGATTCGAGGAACCTCTCCAACAAATGTGACGCGATGATCATTATTCAACAAAATCAAGGTAGGTGTAGTTATTTCAGTTCTTCTTTTTTGATTTTTTCTATTAAATGATGAACATGGATCGACCCACAAATTGGGTGATCCGCAGATTGTGCGTTCTTGCGGGAGGGTGTTAATTTCCATTTCTTTTGGTATTTTTAATTTTAGAATTGATTTTATGATAATTTTTTAATTTTCATTTTGACTCACCTATTAAACCTATTAATGGGAGCAGATTTTTTCTGTAACGAATGACGGTTGAGGTAAGTTCCTCTCTTGTTTTACGTTTTCTTTCCCCATTTTTAACCTCGCGTTATTCATGGGGTTATGAACAACGGATCTTTGAGCATAATTTTTGGAACGCAACGATCCCAAATTGGAGACTCGACATCGCAATAAACTAGATGAGGTACGACGACGATGGTGGATGACGAACCAGCTCCGATTGGGAGAGATCGTTCATTGAGTGTTCTTCACGAGGGTGGATTAATACGCGTTTTAGGGCCGATCGAAGGCCCGAGAACAATAGAAATAACTTTTCGACAACTGGGATACCTAGAATCTAGAGATTCATGGAAAATATATCTTCAAAAAATATATCGGAGCTTCCCTGAGGCACGACGAAGCAGTTCTTCATTTCTGGAAATTTACAGATCACACGACGTGTATCCTGATGAACACACCGTTTGGACCAGTGGTGGAGGCTTGGGTTTTCACTCGTCAAGTGATGAAGAACAAGACATTCCTCTGGAGAGACATAGTGCGTGGGCCCCACCCAGCAGTGACAGGGGTTTTGGGTGAAAGAGGTAGAAATACGGCGTGTGAACATTGTCAAATGGAATTTAGTTCCTTACACTGACTCGTCGTGTATCTTGAAAGATAAATAAGCACGAGGTGGGTACATAGTCGTGTACTACACCACACAGCCAGACTAGGGTAGTTTCACAGACAAGCTCATATACTGGTTACACGTGATGGCATTCACGTGTTGAAACAATATACATGGATATGACCATATGCACGAACGGAACCCCTGTTACTCAGACACGGTGTGTGGTCCATACTATATGTCATGTACTTACTTTTCTATACGACATGTTCTTCTGAATCAGGCTATTTTACATGTATAGTGCCCAGAGTTAAGAGACATGGTGTGTAACCCTTCTACACGTCATGTATGTCTTGCAACATGGCATGAACATCTTGTCCATCATATCTTGGACAAGTTTAGTTTAGGTTAGTACCTAGTTTTCTTGTTCCATTGATGGTCAGGTATTGTTTCCATCCACATGATTATGACCCCTCTAGTAGGACTTTCTAGGATTGAGTCAGGAATCCCTCTGAGAGGCCTAGAGCAAGATCCTCTATATATTCTTAACTCCAGTTAGAGTAATTTATTGACGTGTCTATTCCCATAGGGCGCTGATCCTTTACCTAGCAGGTGAATCCAGATGAGTCATGATATCCGCCAAGTCCCTTGATGTGATCCTTATATTTGTATCATGATCTTTCCCTAATCAGCAGTGTGTTCCCCCAAAATGAGTGTATATACCCCCCATGGATTTTCCCAAAGGATTGTACTTCATGGATGAACATCATTAGAGCTATCAAACTTGTTGAGTGAGTTCTCCTGAACAAGTTCTTAATGGGAATTTCGAACTAAAATCCTAGAAGGGGTATTCTATTGTGTGATTTGTCTCTAGACTACCAAAATGTGGTTTTGTGATTTGTCTCTAGAAAATGGGTCATGGTTTCGAGTATATCTTGATTTTTTTCTCTTGTTATATGTTCGGTAGACATATAATATGTAGATATGACTTCAATTTTTCATTTGTTTATTGTTTTATGGTTTTTGGGGTCCTTTATTGAGTATTGTTATACTCAATCCTTCACAAGATTTTCCCACACATATCCTTTATTGTATAGATGAGTAGCCTCTTGATGGAGTCTAAGGCAGACTAGGACCGAACCAAGCTTTCTGAGCTCCCACTAGGATGTGGTGTTCCTACGGCTATGTTCCATTGTCCTAGTACCTCTCTGTTTCTAGGTTGTAATTTTTAGTTTGAAGACTCTTGTTTTTGCGGGGCTTTTATTATTTCTTAGTTTACTTTCCACACTTTACATTTGTTTTCTTCTATTGGTTGGGTTTAGTTTTATGCATTAATTTTGTCCCTTAGTGGTTTTTACATTTCAGAATTTGTGGGATTAAAGTTGTGTGTGTGTGTACCAGAACTTAGGAAATGCCTCCGATGATAGTAATATGCCAACTCGATGGTTGTCACGAGCCCCAAGCCTATTGGAGGTGGGCATGGAGAGTCGCGGAGAGGGCCCCACTTGGAAGGGTCATGACATATTTTTGATATTTTCTAGTAATATTTCAATTTTATCACTTATTTAGTACTTAAAAATATTGAGAAAATGTATTTTTTTTAAAATATGTTTATTTATCTCTTTGGTCAGAAATTAATTTTCTTCAAAAGCCATGTTTTCCAAAAAAGATTTATTTTTTTTAGAGTTACCCAAATTATATATTAAATAATTATATATCCATGTTTTATTTTTTTACAAAATAGTTCGAAATGAATATTCCTGTCATTTTTAAGGGGTCACTTCTCGAACATTTTTATTGTAAAAATGGATTTTTATTTTTAACTTTTATGAGATGAAGTAATTACCCACCATCTTGACTATCATTTCATAGAAGCATGCTTTATAATATTACATGGATATTTTTTTAAAAAAAATCTCCAATATTCTAGAAATTATTTGTTTTTTAAAAGGATTTTTCCAAGAAAATTTATTTTTTAAAAGAATATTTTTAAAGATAATTTTATTATATTTCTATTCTTCAATGAAATCAACCTTTTATTTTTCTTTTGATCCACTGATGATATGTTGTATTGATATCATCATTATTCATTTATTGAATGATTTATATACTATTTAATTTAGGATTTAAATTTTATTACCCTTAACTATTTTATTAAGAATGGTTTATGACTATGTTTATTGATTGGTATATGTATTTACATGTTGTGTGGAACTTTTTTACTATAATATTGGTTATTTGAATTATGTTTCACCACTTTCATTTGGGTAACAAATTATGATTTGTATGTGATGGGTGATGCTTTATATATCCCCTTGATGCATAGATAAATCTCATTTGACAAACTACATATGGTTTTGGCCAAGGACTTACCCATTGATATTGATGTCCCGACATGAGGCTGTGATGATATTAAATGTCTTGGCATAATTCCATCAAGATATTATATGTTTTGGAATGATTCCTTGAATATTTGTTTTATATTTCCATCATTATGAATTCCATCATTATGAATTCATTTATATATATTCCAACTCATTATTCAACTAGATATAATATCTAGGGTTAATCTTAGTGCTCATGTGATTATTTATATAATAAATTTTGATCATCATTTATTATTGATTATTATTCGCATGTTATTCATTAATTGGAATTTGATTTATTTATTTATCTTTTTAAATTCTCTATTCCTTATTTATGAATATATTCTTCTATACGTATTCTCTTAATAATAATATGAGATCACCTATATCTTAAATTTTATTTTACCCATGACACTAAAATGTAAATTCTGATTTCCATTCACGGATATGCTAAGTGGAATAATGGTGTTTTCATGAAAATAAATTTTTATTTTATGTTTAAAAATTTAAATGTGATTCAAGCATGCATCTAGTTTACCATGTATGTTAATCTATTTGGTCCTTTTAGATGTGATTCATTTTATCTTATTCCATTGTAATAAGGAAAACACAAGCTCTGGGAAATTGTGACACGAGTCACTATTGTTGGTATCAGAGGATATTCAAAGTAACCTAGGGAACCAGATTACAGAAAAACATTGATTGAAAACATTACCCTTTGATTGACATTGATGATTTATATAGAAGGACATAATAATTTTTTTGTAAGGTAGAGATTATGTGGTTTTCCTTTCAATACACCCTTCTTGGGACTCTAAAAGTGGATGTTGTTCTAGTATAGAGTACTTAGGGGTAATAACTCAAAGAAGGGCACATAACACTTGACCTAATAATCACTAGGTACGTGAAAATGGGCCTAACTATAGACCTAGTTTGAAACACCATGTGGATTTGGTTTGAAAAATTAAAAATTAACATAAAACCATTATGATGAATTTAAAATAGAGATGTCCCTAAAGAATCCATGATTATTATTATGATATTAGCCATGCATAAATTTTTTAATTTATTTTTCAATAGATTTTGGATGATACAATAGATTTCATAGTGATATTATCTAATATACAATACTCCATTATTTAGAAATTGTGCATAGTTTAAGAAATGGGAACCAAATTAATGTACCTAATAAAATGGGTATGAATTATTGTTTCCCTGATGGATTTAATACAATATTTTTTGGGAACTAGTATCCCAAAAATTCTCATCATTTGAGAAGATAATATCTTATAATAGTAATAAATAGAAATATTTCACTATGTATTATGGATTCCAAAGGGAATCACGAGATAACGTGGATTTTTCAAAAAAAGGTTAAATTGAGATTATGAAATAGAAATGTATCAACTATGTATATTTAGTATATGCATATATTGTAAAATAATTCCTCTACTTTAGGATTAGTATTTAAAAATCTTTTTTCTATTAACTTAATATTTTGTGACACAGAAGGTCCTTTAAATCATCAAAAATTTAGGGTTTTGAGGCCTTTAATGTTGCCTTTATAATTCAATTGATTTTAACATATAACTTCAATCGTTCTCAATAATTATTTTCAATTTTTTCAATTTCCATATATTCACTTTCTATTAATTTTCTTCTATTTATAAACCTTATTATGTGTTACTCCATATAATATTGGTACTCCACTTCCTCGTTCATTATAAGGATATTATTTTAACTATTTTTATAATGTGGGTTATAAGGACCCAGCCTTAAAACATTACACAATATTGAGTTATTTCAAGAATACACATTGAGGATTTTTTCAGGTTTAGAGTTTTAGAGAATTAGGACATAACTATTACATCTCAAAGATTACAATGTAGACACACATACTCAGTTTCCATTTTTTTTCAAAAATATAAACTCTTGAACTAATAGTCATGTCCAGTTCCATGCATTAGGCATCATGAAATTTACTTAATCTCATCCTTAACTGTATTCCACATTATTTCATGTGGAAAACATTTCAAAAACATGGGATGAGCATAAGAAGCTCGGTAAGGGATATAAAAATATGGAAAGAAAACATTAGTCCATGTACACATAAGAATTACTGAAATCATACTTTACTCATAAAACATAATAAATTTAACATACCTCATGAAATCATAAGATTGATGCATAAATCAATAGAAACAATAAGACATAAAGGTAACTTGAGTCATTCATAACATTCTTACGTAGGGAGAAACCCTCATGGTGACGTTAGGAATACCCATCATAGTATATTCCCTAAATATTTTCGAAAAAACCTTAGTGTTTAACTCCTTCACATTACCCAATTAATTGGAGATCTATCTCAGGCTCACCCGCCCTTAGTTTATCACAGAACCACCCATCTTCATAAACAATGCCCAAGAACCATAACATAATCATATCACATAAAACATAATTAAAGGAAACATAATATTTCCCCATTTCAATCATAAGATATCACATCATGATATTAACATAAATAAAAACATCTAATAAAATCACTAAAAATCTATGAGAGAAATATCCCTTTATAATTTGAAAATATTAGAAGAAGACATTTAAAATAGATTTTAGAATCAAAGTGTCCCAGACCACTTTGAATCTTTTGAAAGGGTTTAAAAAAATTCATGCCCATATAAATAAATCCTTAAAACCTTTTTTAATTCATGGAAATGGATGATAAATGTTTAAAAGAATAAATCTTTAAAACCATTTAAAACAATGTTTTAATAAAATAGTCTTTTTCAATTTCGAACATTTAAAATATAAGCCACATGAAAGTAGAACATTTTCAAAATATTTAAATGACTTCAGTACTGACATAATATTGATATAGAATGTCAAATGGGCTGTATATACACTTTATAAAAGAATAAAATTGCATATGATCAAGAAATGTCTTAATGAGAAGAAATTGATATGTAATCCCAATCAAAGAGCATGTCATTAGAGCAATGATAAGGAAATGACATAATTATGTGTGAAAAATATAAATACACCCAATATAAGTTCATATTAAGTGTAAAACAAACATAGGTCATTCACACATATTCATTGAAAGACATAATCAAGAAGTATAGGTTTAACCCAAAGAATTGAAATTGGGTTAAGAAGTTCCCTTACAGAAATTTGACAGCCTAACAGTGTCAATTTTAAATTCAGAAAATGAGATGATGAGAGATAAAAAGGGTATCTCATCACATGGAATTAAAATTTACAGAAATAAGGATATTTAAGAAAATATCCCAACATAAGAATATGTAAGTTAAAAGACTTAATAAAATAAGTCTTTTAAAAAGAGGAGGGTGAAAGGTTCTCTTACCGATTTGGGTAACTTTCGAAACGTACACCCCATGAAAGAATGACTGTACAATGTTGATGTAAAAACCCATAAACTAAATTATATTACACAAAAAGTATAATAATGGGCAGTAAATAAACCACTCAAAGGGGATAGTGACAAATATAACATGAATCTCACAGGAATAAAAAGTGAGATAAAAACTCCTTACATCGTTGTGATCAATCGAGTCATATGACCAAAAGAAAATAAACAGCAAATGAATCACAAAATACCATGAATATAAATATAATCATGATAATATATATTTAATGGATGTACACAATACACCACATGGAATAAATAAGTGGTGAACAATGGAAATCTCATGGAATAAGAAGTGAGATAAGAAATCCCTTACGAAGATTCGGCAGCCTAACGACGCCACATAAAACATCCAAAAATGGATTGATGAGATCAAATAGGGTATTTCAGATCATGAACATAAAAATTACAGCAAGAGGAATATAAATGAACATCCCCCAACATAATAAATATGAGCATAAAATAAATGACATAAAAGAGAGTACTTAAAAAGAGAGAGGTAGGATCCCTTACCTTAAGTCCGACTTGTCTTGTTCGTTTCTTTATATTTCTAAATAATAAACATTGTTCAATTTACAATTTCTTAAGGACCTCCTCTAAAATTTATTAATCAATTCATAAAACATATTATAATGTTATTATAATTAGTTAATTATGTGAGTTCATATCAGACGTTTTTGTCGACGTTCGGTATATGAGTCAAAAATGAACTTGTTTGAAAAGAATTGTCCATGTAGTTATAGGTACACCATCTCTAGAATAGTATTAATGATTTAAATATCATATATATCCAGTATATATTAATTTTACAGTATTCCATAACATTTTGAGATAAAAAATGGAATGCACCATTCAGGGAGATGGTAGGCCGTACATACGCATTAACGCTACTTTCATTTCTTTGTCATATTAATGGAATTAAAAATAAATGAGATATATATATATATTATAATTACATAATGATATTAATCATTTAGATTTAATATATATCATATATATCCATTATATATATGTACTTATAATAGTACATAACATTTGGAGATAAGAAATGAAATGTACCTTTTATGGAGACGGTAATCCGTACGTAGACATGGATGCTACTTTCATTTCTATTTCATACATTAATGGAATGAAAACATAATTATAAATAGGTATATTATAATTAAAGTATAATATCATATATAATATCATTAACTCCATCCTTTATACATCCCATGTATGGCATTAACGATTCAAATAACTTTGAGGGGGCGGTAGTCCGCACTTCCTAAAATGAAATTATCGCGTTTACCCATTATGGAAACCATAAAGGTATGAAATAAATGAAAAATACATAAGCATAAAAAAAACATAAAAATAATATATATATCATATATAAATAAATTTACATCTTAATGGCCACCATGAGAGGTGTTAAAAGAAGATTGAACAATCATCGTTTCGTGAGGCAGTAATTCGCCACCCACAGAAACAGTCTGTTCATTAACCATTAGATGGAGGTTTTTATAAGTTTAGCTCAAATAGTTCTCGTATAAACATCCTAGTATATTTAAGATACTGTTGTTGTTACAAAATAATGGAATACAAAGATTTTAGGTGGTTGGAGAAGAAAAATAAAAATAAAAATATAAGAGAAGACATTACCTTCAAATCAGGTAACTCTTTTTGATTTGGGCCCAAAGGCTTCCTTGGAAATACTTCTGCCCAATGTGAGGCTTCTAGTAGTAATAGAGTAATGTGGAGAGACAATATGATCTTAGTTTGGATGATCCAATGGCTTGAGAGGTGTGGGTAAGGGGGTAGAGTTGGGGGCCATTTATAAGAGGGAGGAGGGGCACTCTTGGAAAGTCTTGGAATGTTACTTTATTATAAAATGAGTTTCGGATTTTAAAGGTCCCAGAATGATATTTTTCGAGGATAAGGTGATAAGGGTTCGAAATACACCGATAAAATAAGTTTTAGACAAGTTTAAGTCTTAGATTTTGCCTTATCTATTCATTTTATTTAAATCATTCATTAATGACGTAATCATTACAACATCATGGTGTCATAAATAAATTTATTTATTTAAGGTCTAAATATTATACATAAAACCATGATGTAGGAAATATTTTTATCTTTACAATGACTATTTATAGTATAAGAGACAATTTATTTAGAGAAAATTAAAATTGTTTTACTTAGATGTTACATACTTTTGTTATATTTTCCTTTATTTAAAAAAATAAAATGATAAAATGTCACTATCACCCAAAAGTGATTAAATGGGGTCCCTAAGTTGGCACACGACATCCCATGGTCAGAAATGACACAAAAAAAGAGCATTAGGACACATTTTGGGGTCATTTTTTATTATTATTATATTATTTTATTACCCTTAACTACCCAATTACTAATTAATCACGATAATTAAAGATAATTACCGTCGTTACTATTCATAATGTCCAAAAACAAAAGAGTCTTAATTACATAATTTGGAACTTATTATTACCAATATGGAATACATTATACCAAATTCCAAACACTGAAATTGTAGTAATTAATTTAAAAATAATTCCCCTTGTCAGAACCAAAGACTGGTTTTTAATAAGTAAAATCTATCAAAAGATTGATTTGTTTTTACATCCAATTTAAATATAAAATTTCATACAATGAAGAAAATTTTATTAAATGATAAAAACATAATTAAATTAAAACTTAAAACCAATCAAAATAAAAATCTAAATATAAAAATAAATTGGATGAAAAGGCAGTTTTGAATTAAAATGCAGTATTTTCACTATTCATTAAAAATGTACATTTGTTAGAAAAATAACCAAAATTCACCGTAAGATATATTTGATATTCCAAATTCAAAAATGATATAAATTTTACCAAATTCAAAACATATAAGTTTAATTAATTAATTTTATAATAAATTCCCATTGTCAAAACAAATAGCATGTTTTTAAGAAACAATATCTATTAAAAGATTGACACTTGTTTATATCCAATTTAAAAGTGAAATTAATTAAAATGGCCACCATTGGCTTAAATGGTAAAAATATATTTTAATTAAACATTAAAACCAATTAAAAATAATATAAAAATATAAATAAATTATATTAAAAGGAGGTTTTGAATTAAAATACAACATTTTTCAATAAAAAGGATCTTTATCGAAAAAACAAAACATTACACAAAGTAAATTTTGATGTCTTGATTCTAAAGAAGGATTTTATTTTGTCAAATATAACATATAAACGCAACAAAAAATAGATTTAAAAAGGGTTCCCCATCAAAAGGCGGTTAATCGACCTTTTAAAGAATATTAGAATATTTATTCTTAAAATTGGATTCATTTGAATTTTAAGCTTCTAACATTTATTGGATAAATCTAAAAATATTTAATGAGCATATATAATCACTTTTTAGTTAGTTCTTTTTATTCCCTCCATTACATCATCTAGGATTTTACAACCATTTACAATAATATTATTATATTATTAGTGTGCATCGTAAGATTTCAAAGAAACTCGTTGTTGTGTATTGGGTACAGCATCGAACATAGCATCCCCTTTAAAGTACTATTAATATTTTATTTACAAATATTAATAAATATGAATATGTAATATTATTTATTTACCTGGGATGTTATATCTTTCCCCCCTTTTGAGAATTGGGTACCCGCAATTTTAAAATTGGGTTTGGAAAATTCATTGAAAGCCCCACATCGGAAAAAGAGTCAGCAAAACTATCACTTTAAATGAAAGAAATAGAAGTAAAAAGGTCACCTGAGTTTACCCATACTATGATTCCATGTAGGAAAAAATGGATATGGAAGAAAAAAAGGGTCATTTTCTGATGGAGAGTGATAGAAAACATGTTTAGGAGAAAGTTAACCACCAGAAAATCACAAACATGTGATGGGATAAATGGTATTTGATTCCACAGTATAAAAAATTAACAGACACCATTATTGTTTGAATTTACTTTTCATTGAGGAATTTATTTATGAGATTAACTAAATCATAAGGAAATATACTTACTTGTCATGTAGACTTTCAACTTTTACTAGATTTCTAACAAAAACTCATATTTTCTCCAAAAGATGAGTATTTCAGGATGACTTGTTCACATTAAGAGCGCTATAATCAACATCGAGAGAATCACATAATCCACAAAAGATGAACTATATATTTAACACATCTTAGGACTTTAACCAAAACCAAAAAAATTTAGTACAAGATCAGATAATACCCAAAAAGGATAATCCTTTATAAAAGAAAATCTATTCTTAATCTCCAAAACTTTTCCAACAAAACCCAAAGTTCAATAAAAACCATTCGATAAAAAATTTTCCATAAAATTATTCAAAGTAAACCAAAATAATATTGAAACCCAAATCTGTGATGGATTTAACCACATAGTCTTCCAAGTTAAATCTTAACATTTACCTCCAAATAACATCAGTTTCTCTTAAAGTCTTATATTTAAATGTAATTACCAAATCATAAATCCTCCATGATAGTTCAATAATTTCCTAGATAACCCAAAATAAAATTATTATTAATTCATAAAATCATATAACTAAATAGAATTTATCATACTAACCCGGGACTTAACGTAGTCTAGTGGTAGGTGATAAATAATAATGGAACTTTGGTTGTGGGTTTGATTCTTGTAGCTCTGTCTGACACGACGAGTTGTCACACGGTCCACGTGTTGTCCTTTTTCCAAAACTATATAATTCTTAAAACATTCCACAAAAAGAGATAAAATATTAGAAAATAACGATAACATAATTTAACCTCATGTTTATCACATTCCTTTCATTTTCCATCATAACATACAGTAACCCATAATTACCTCAAAAGTAAGGATCATATAAACTGTAATGGTTACCTTTATAATTATTACTTGAACTTCCACATCGATTTAGTTCTACCATGCATGATGAATTAAAGAACTCACCATGGTTCAAGTGGTTAATCATGACTCCTGATATTTGGTTTATAATAACAATGAGATTTCTCAATGAATCACCCATTTCATCCAGTCTATTAATGAGAGAACCACCAGAGTTTCCTTCAAACCCATTTTGACTTTGGTGCCTTCTAGATCCATCCATTTACTAAAACAATAAATGTTAGTGTAAGTATATCATTAAAATAATCATATAATATCTTATGAGGAGAGTAAGTACAAAGATATAATTATTCATATTATCTTAAACTCATCACTTTATCAAAAAAAATATGACTATTTCTGAAATCCTAACCATTATGGTAATGTCACTTGTGCTTAAAGAATACCCTAACCTCTAAAGTTATCTAAACCGACCTTTGATACAAACTATAAATACCTGAACATAAAACATTACATAATATTGAGTAATTTCAAGAATACACATTGAGGATCTTTTCAGGTTTAGTGTTTTAGAGAATTAGGACATAACTATTACATCTCAAAGATTACAAACTAGACACATCTACCCAGTTTCCATTTTTTTCAAAAAATATAAACTCTTGAACAAAAGATTCATGTCTAATTCCATTTTTTAGACATCATGACATTTCTTTGATCCCATCCTTGACCGTATTCCACTTTAATTCCTGTGGAAAACATTTCAGAATCTTGGGACGAGCATAAGAAGCTCAGTAAGGGATATAAAAATACAGAATGAAAACATTAGTCTATGCATACATAAGAATCAATGAAATCATACTTTACTGATAAAACATAAGCACTTTAACCTAACTCATGATATCATAATAGTTATTCATAACTCAATAGAAATCATAAGACATAAAGGTAGCTTGAGGCATTCATAACATTCTTACGTAGGGAGCAACACTCAGGGTTACGTTTGGAATACCCATAACAGTATATTCCCTATATATCTTCAGAGAAACCTTAGATTTTAACTCCTTCACGTTACCCAGTGAATTGGAGAGCTATCGCAGTCTCACCTGCCCTTTGTTTATCATGGAACCACCCGTCTTCATAAAAAAAATCCCATGAACCATAACATAATCGTATCACATAAAACATGCATAAAGGAAACATAACATTAACAAATTTCAATCACAAGAGATCACATCATGATATTAACATAAATAAAAACATATAATAAAATCATTAAAACTCTATGAG
This sequence comes from Viscum album, assembly GCA_963277665.1. Taxonomy (NCBI): domain Eukaryota; kingdom Viridiplantae; phylum Streptophyta; class Magnoliopsida; order Santalales; family Viscaceae; genus Viscum; species Viscum album. Next base: position 1,759,498,737 of record OY728146.1, on the reverse strand, counting down.
AGAAATATCCCTTTATACTTTGAAAATATTAGAAGAAGACATTTAAAAGAGATTTTGGAATCAAAGTGTCCCATACCACTTCGAATCTTTTGAAAGGGTTATAAAACATTCAAGTCCATATAAATAAATCCTAAAACAAATTTTTAAATCATGGAAATGGATGATAAATGTTTAAAAGAATAAATCTTTAAAACTATTTAAAAAAATGTTTTAATAAAAGAGTCCTTTTGAATTTTGAACATTTAAATTATAAGCCACATAAAATTAGACCATTTTGAAAATATTTAAATGACTTGAGTATTGACATAATATCGATATGGAATGTAAAAGGGGCTTTATATACACTTTATAAAAGAATAAAAGTGCATATCATCAATAAATGTCTCTATGATAAGAAATTGAGATGTAATCCCAATCAAAGATCATGCCATTAGAGCAAGGATATAGAAATGACATAGTTATGTGTGAAAAATATAAATACACCCAATACAAGTGGATATAAAGAGTAAAACAAACATAGTTCATTCACACATATTCATAGAATGACATAGTCAAGAAGTATAGGTTTAACCCAAAGAATTGAAATTGGGTTAAGAATTTCCCTTACAGAAATTCAACAGCCTAATGGTGTCACATTAAAATTAAAAAAATGAGATGATGAGAGATAAAAAGTGTATATCATCACTTGGACATAAAATTTACAGTAATAAGGATATATAAGAAAATTTCCCAATATAAGATTATGTAAGTTAAAATACCTAACAAAATAAGTCATTTAAAAAGAGGATGGTGAAAGGTTACCTTACCAATTTGGGTAACTTTCGAAACGTACACCCCATGAAAGAAGGACTATAAAATGTTGATGTAAAAACCCATAAACAAAAGTATATTAAACAAATAGTAGAATAATGGGAAGTAAATACACCACTCAAAGGATATAGTGACAAATATAGCATGAATCTCACGGGAATAAAAAGTGAGATAAAAACCCCTTACCTCGTTGTGATCAATCGAGTCGTATGACCAAAAGATAACAAACAACAAATAAATCACATAATACCAGGAATATAAATAGAATCATGATAGTATATATGTAATGGAAGTACACAATACACCACATGCAATAAATAAGTGGTGAACAATGGAAATATCACGGAATAAGAAGTGAGATAAGAAATCCCTTACGAAGATTCGGCAGCCTAACAACGCCACTTAAAACATCCAAAAATGGATTGATGAGATCAAATATGGTCTCTAATCTCATGAACATAAAAAGTACAGTAAGATAAATATAAAATAACATCTCCAAACATAATAAAGATGAGCTTAAAAGAAATTACATAAAATAGAGTACTTAAAAAGAGAGAGGTAGGATCCCTTACCTTAAGTCTGACTTGTCTTGTTTGTTTCTTTATATTCCTCAATAATAAACTTTGGTCAATTTAAAATTACATAAGGATATCCTTTAAATTTTATTATTCAATTCATATCACATATTATAATGTTATAAGAATTATTTAATTATGTGAGTTCATATCATATGTTTTTGTCGACGTTCAGTATATGAGTCAAAAATGAACTGGTTTGAAAAGAATTGTCCATGTAGTTATAAGTAAACCATCTCCAAAATAGTATTAATAATTTTAATATCATATATATCCAGTATATATTTATTTTATACTATTCCATAACATTTGGAGATAAAAAAATGAAATGCACCATTCATGGAGACGGCAGGCCTTACGTACGCATGAACGCTACTTTCATTTCTTTATCATATTAATGGAATTAAATCTAAATGAGAGAGATATATATTATAATTCCAGAATGATATTAATAATTAAGATTTAATATATATCTATTATATGTATTATATATATGTACTTATAATAGTACATAACATTTGGTGATAAGATACGAAATGTACCGTTCATAGAGACGGTAATCCGTACGTACGCATGAACACTACATTCATTTATATTTCAAACTATAATGGAATTAAAACATAATGATACATAGGTATATTATAATTTAACTATAATATGATATATGATATCATTAACTCCATACTTTATACATCCCACATATGGAATTAACGATTCAAATCACTTTGAGGGGGCGGTAGTTCGCACTACCTAAAATGAAATTATTGCGTTTACCCATTATGGAAACCCTAAAGTTATGGAATAAATGAAAAATAAAGAAGCATAAGTAAAACCTAAAAATATTATATATATCATATATAAATAATGTGACATCTTAATGGCCACCATGAGAGGTGTTAAAATAAGACTGAACCATCATCGTTTCGTGAGGCCGTAATTTACCACCCACAGAAACAGTCTGTTCTTTAACCATTAGATGGAGGTGTGTATAAGTTTAGCTCGAATAAATCTCGTACAAAAATCCTAGTATATTGAAGATACTGTGGTTTTTACAAATGAAATGAATAAAAATAGTTTAGGGGGTTGGAGAATCAAAATAAAAAAAGAACATAAGAGAAGGAATTACCTTCAAATCAGGTAGCTTTTTTTGATTTGAGCACAAAGGCTTCCTTGGAAAGACTTATTCTATATGTGAGGCTTCTAGTAGTAAGAGAGTGATGTGGAGAGACAATATGAGCATAGTTTAGACGATCCAAGTGCTTGAGAGGTGTTGGTAAGGGGGTAGAGGTAGGGGCCTTTTATAAGAGGGAGGATGGGCACTCTTGGAAAGTATTGGAAAGTTACTTTATTATAAAATGAGTTTCGGATTTTAAAGGTCCCAAAATGATATATTTAGAGTATAAGGTGACAAAGGTTCGAAATACACCCATCCAATAGGGTTTTGACAAGTGTATGTCTTATATTTTACCTTATCTTTTCATTTTATTTAAATCATTCATTAATGTGGTAATCACTGCATCATCATAGTGTCATAAATTAATTAATTTATTTAATGTATAAAAATTATAAAAAAACCATGATGTAGGAAATATTTTTAGCTTTCTAATGACTATTTATAATCTAAGAGATAATTTATGTAGACACAATTAAAATTGTTTTACTTAGGTGTTACATACTTTTGTTATATTTTCCTTTCTTTTAAAAAAATAAAATGAAAAAATGTCACTATCACCCAAAAGTGATTCCATGGGGTCCCTATGTTATCACAAGGCATCCCATGGTCTCCCATGACACAACCAATAGATTTAGGACACATTTTTGGGTCATTTTATATTATTATGATATTATTTTATTACCCTTAACTACCCGATTACTAATTAATCACGATAATTGAAGACAATTGCTGTCATTACTATTCATAATGTCCATAAACAAAAGAGTATTAATTACATAATTTGGACCTTATGATTCCAAATATAGAATCCATTCTACCAAAATTCAAACACAGAAATTGCAGTAATTAGTTTAAAAATAATTACCGTTGTCAGAACCAAAGAAGAGTTTTTAAGAAGTAAAATCTATCAAAAGATTGTTTGTTTTTACATCTGATTTAAAAGTTAAATTTTGCACAATGACCAAATTTGTATTAAATGATAAAAACATAATTAAATTACACCTTAAAACCAATTAAAATTACACTCTAACTATAAAAATAAATTGGATGAATAGGCAGTTTTGAATTAAAATGCAGTATTTTTCACTATTCATTAAAAATGAACATTCATCAGATAAATACCAAAAATTCACCCTAAGCTATATTTGATATTAAAAATTCAAAAATGATATCAGTTTTACCAAATTAAAAAAAATAATTTTCATGAAGTAATTTTATAATCTATTCCCGCTGTCAAAACAAATAGCGTGTTTTTTAGAAACAATATCTATTAAAAGATTGTCACTTGTTTATGTCCAATTTTAAAGTGAAATTAATTCAAATGACCACCATTGGATTAAATGGTAATTATATATATTAATAATTATATAAAACTAATCAAAAAAATAATATAACAATATAAACATATTATATCAAAAGTAGGTTTTAAATTAAAATACAACATTTTTCACTAAAAATGATCTTTATCAGAAAATAAAAAAGATTTACACAAAGTAAATTTTGATGTATTGATTCTAAAGAAGGATTTTATTTTGTCAAATATAACATATAAAAGTGAAAAAAGTAGATTTAAAAAGGGTTCCCCATCAAAAGGCATTTCATCGGCCTTTTAAAGAATATTAGAATATTTATTCTTAAAATTGGATTCATTTACATTTTAAGCCTCTAACATTTATTGGATAAATGTAAAAATATTTAACAAACATATATAATCACTTTTTAGTTAGTTCTGTTCATTCCCGCCATTACATCGGCTCGGAGATTACTACCATTTACAATAATATTAATATATTATTAGTGTGCATCGTATGATTTCAAAGAAACTCATTGTTGTGTATTGGGTACGCCATTGAACATAGAATCCCCTTTAAAGTAATATTAATATTTTATTCACAAATATTAATAAATATTAAAATATAATATTATTTATTTACCTGTGATGTTACATGGGTGTTCAGAAAAATTATTTTCAAATATCAAACCCTGGATAACTAAGATCAAGTTTGAATTGTGAAGGTAATTTTTTTTAATTCGGGGAGAATATAACACCTTGAAAATATAAATTAGGAAAATTGTATTGAATATCATGTGTGTCATGCAACACTAATCTTAGAAGAAAATATACCACCCTATGACTTTATGTTATATTTATTTTTAAATAAATTAAATATCTTCAATATATTACAATATATGAAACAAAAATATTATCTTGTGTTACATAAAACAATGATTTTTTCTTTTATTACTCATAACACTGAGTTTATCTTAAGTTACATGAAATAATTACTTTAAACGAAACATGATATGCTATTAAAATATCATTATTAAATGTGATAGTCACCACCACTCCGTTAGAATGAAGGTTATGAATACAGTTTACTAAATTATTAAAATATATATTTTACATATATTCAATTATTATTTATTTATTATAAATCAAGTATGAATCATTTAAATTGAATATAATTGTTTTCTGTGAAATAACATTTTTCTAAAATTCATGTCTGATGTGCTTTCCCAAAATCATTTTAAATTAATTTTTACCATTTTAAAAGTTTATTCGAAAAAATAATATTAATTATTTAAATTTATAAAATAAAAATTATCTATGGGAATTTTTTATTATTTTCTAAAAAGTTTCAGTATTTATGAATAGTGAAAAATAATGAATCTTAATTAGAAATTGCATGTTAATTTAAATAATTTATAATTTTAAATTACATTTTTAGTTAGTTTTAAAGTACAATTAGTTCAATAGTATATCATTAAATAATATTCAGTTCATATTAATCATTTCCATTTTTCATTTTGATATAAGACCTTTATAAATTTTTTGGAATTTTCAATTTAAAAACTCGCTATTACATCACATTTCTAGGACTAATTTTGAATTTAAATTTTCCAAATATGTGAACTGAATATGAAAAAATGGATTTTATATTTTGAATCAGAATAATTTATAATTTATGATGAGGTAAAATTAAATTTTGACTATAATAAATTGTGAAAATAGTGAAATGTTATATAATGTGGTTAAGGTAAAAATTGATTTAATGAGGGTGGGGGTGGGAAGGGGGTTGGCTGAGAATATAAGGTAAAAATGACATAAAATGTTTCCAAATCCAATTTTATAGCCATAATTTCGCCTTATCAATTCTTGGTTCCAGAAAGGCCCATTTTGGAAGGTTTTGGAATCATCAAAATGTGGGTCTGAATGAATATTTTCAAACAAATACAAGTGTTCCACTCACCTCACATATTAAAGACCAACCCATATCATCTATTATTAACATATTAAAGCCCTTTTTTATTTGATAATTCTTATCCAAATAAATTATCAAATTACATATTATCATATAAGAATCCTTATTTTGGGCATAATGCTAACCTACGAAGACCTTAGGTGAAAACATAAGGTGGATACCCCAACAAAAAGTAACATTCTTCAATGAAAATTTTTATTTTATTTATTTCTATACATTATTGAAATATAATTAATCCTTAATGATTTAATAAAATTATATATTCGATATAATGGGATGTTTCCATAAAATTTCATGACCTACAACCATCTTCACTTCCATCAAATTCTTTACAAAATTATCATTCATGTGTATAGTGGACTACCAACTTGCAAACCAATGTCATTTGAAAACTCATTGTGACCATTAACATTTTGGAATGATGATGGATCTATAGTATATGTATGATATTTATAAAATATTTATAACTCTCTATTAATTATAATATATATATATATATCCTTTTTAACTTATATTTCATACAAGATACGTTAATGATGCTTGTGTGTACGGTAGATTACCACATCACAAAGTTACATGATTCATCATTTTATAATGATTCACATTGTAGTTGATAAGGATAAAGATAATGATTATGTGGAATATACATGATTTGTTTTATATTAAAGGCATATTTTCAATCTATAATCATTTTCTTTTTTACCATTTCACTCACATAATAATAGTAACATCGTTCATGTATGTGTGGATGAAAACCTTCATGAAGCGATGAAACTCTATTATAATCATTACACCATATGGATTATATTTATATTTATATAATAATGTATATATAATATTATTATAATTATTGAAAAAAATTATAATACTTACCTTTTTCAAATAATGATAATTGGAAATGGAAATGTTACACATGCGTACATAAGACCTACTGTCTCCATGATCATAACATACTTAATTTTTCATAACCATATTTCAATATTCATTTTAAAATGATAATTGATGTATAAATATGATAATTATTCCATTACTATTTTAATGTGTTTGATGAAAATATTAAATATTTTCAAGGGACATATTTTTTAATGACAAAACAGACATAAGAAACAAAAAATTAATAATTGAAATAATGAAAATAATAAAATATTATTAACGAACATGTTATAGTATATTATTGAAGGATTAAATATGATATTATAAATATAAATATGGTTCTGGTGTAATATAATCAAAATTTTAAACATCTATGTAGGATATTTAAAAATGCTCATTCAAAATGATTCCGGAGGTGAGAGATTTCATCTCAATTTACATTCCATTGAGACATATTTGTTATTATGTACCAATTATCTTTTTTTCAGTATATACTGCCCATGAATCTGTTTTAGTATTATTGAAATTATAATTATTGGGATATTAATATCTTTTTAGTGATCTCTATTCCATGGATCTTACGATTCCATGTCATGAAAATTGTAAGGGCTTTAAGTTGCATTCTCATCATTTAGCAGCATTGACCATGATTATGCATCCAACAATAAAATATTTTCATCCATACCTCAAGAAAATACGGAATTATATTCTATAATTGATATTTATTTAACTTTCAAGTAATTATACCATTTTACACCCTATAGGACTTAAATTAATTGAGAAAATATTTTTATGAAATTATGACTTTATTTATCTCTTTGGTCAGAAATCTATTTCCTTCCAAAACCATGTTTTCTGAAAACATTCTAAAATATGTTTTATAATTCCAAAAATTATGTATTTAAGAGTTAAATATCATTTTTTCCTTCATAAATATGGATTTAAAGAAATATTCTTGCGGATTTACAAATTAGGAACTTTTCTAACCATTGTACACTAAAAAAGGATTGTTCTTTTTAACATACATATAATGTAATGAATTACACATTGTAGTTTATATAATTCATTAGAATATTAATTTAAAACTTTATAAGAAAATTTTTAAATAGAAAATTTTCCTAATATTTGGGAAATTTTTAATTTTTTCTATATTTCTCTTTAAAATTAGAATCATATTTTTTTCAATAATCTATATGAATATATTTTTATAGTTTTCAATTTATCAATGAATTCAACCCATTAATATCCTTATAATTCATTAGGGATATATTGTATTTATTTTATACTTATTATTTTCTTGGATGATTTATGTGAATTTTAATTGCGGATTAATATTTTTGTTACCATTCACCATTTTACTTAGAATGATTTAGGATTGTGTTTACTTATTATGGTAAGTATTAACATTACATATGATATTTTACCCACATGATTTTTTGTGCATTATGTTTCACCCCATTCGTGTGGGTAATGCATTGGAATATTTATGTGATTGGTGGGGTCCAATATATCCCCTCGAAGCATCCACAGGTATCTTGAGACAAACTAGATATCATTTTGGGAAAGACCTTACACACACACACATATATATATATATGTGTGTGTGTGTGTGTGTGTTGGTACGAGGCCTCAATGGTATTAGAAAACATAGTAAGGACCCCCAATTCTATAATAATCCTTGGAATGAGGCCACACTATTATATTTTAGATGAAGATAATATAGAATTCAATTATTAAGAATTAATTTATCAATAATCCATGTGATTATTCGATATGTTATAATATTCATGGTTAATTTCATTTCTAATATGATTATTTATATAGAATTACTTGAAAAATATTTATTATTGATTTTTTATTCTCAGGTTATTGATTAAATAGACTGTGTTTTAGTTTTTTACCATTTCAAATTAATTATACATAATTTATTCATCTCTTCTATTGTACACATACCCTTATCGAGCATCTGATTTCACCCCATTTTTATGTTTTATTCCCCCTGGGATACTAGGAAGTATTTTAGGACTGTTATGATATGATATGATCAGGGTAATATTGGAATTCTAAATAAAATATGTATTTTATTTCATGTCTTCAAATATTAATGAGATTAAATTAGTTATTTATTCTACAAATACTGCTACACTATCCATTCTTTTGGGATGTAATTTCTCTCGTCATATGCCTATGTAGAAAAGAAGAAACTGACTCCTCAAAAATGGGGTTGAGGTCTGTACATATTTGAAAAAGTAACTACATATTTGTATTGTTTCTGTAAAAAATATCTTAGAGTTATTTTTTGAAACTTTTATAAAATAATATATTTTTATATAAATAGTGAAAATAAATATTTTGGTCATACCGCCACTTTTGTGACATTATTATGATGAAAGAATTACCTAAAATTTTTCAAAACAAATTTATATAATATATATATATATATATATTTAATGTTAAATAAATCATCTACAAATACTAAGTTGAATTTATAAAACCCATGACATTCATTTATAAAAATTACATTATATTTTTTTATAAAAATAGTTTTTATTCATTTATATTAAACAATAGGCTTCATCACTTATAGAAATAAATTTAAAAAAAATTATTTCATATTTAAGTCAATAAATTAATATTATGTAATACATAAATTTAAATTATTATGGAAAATGTATGATGATTATGATTAATGTTAATTACCATTATAATAATTAATAGGTTATATTTAGAACATTGTTTTTAAAAAGTAGTGTAATTTTTATCTATAAAGATAAATTAATATATTTTATATAATTAATCTATTATTTTCTACACATATGTAAATATATTTCATTAATCAATTGAATATTAATATTATATAATAGTATGCACACTTAATGGTTAAATCATTGTTTTTCTCTAAAAACTCATTTTCTATATATTAAATGTTTTAATTTGAAAATTAATTTTTATATTTTTGAAAAATTATTTATATTAAATTAATTAATAATTATTTTTATGACATATTTTTTTAATTATATTTATCATATATTTTTATTAAATATTAATTAATTATGTAGAAACTATTTACCACGGTAAAAATCTTGTAACATCTAAAAATCTAGTGCCAAATGTCTTGAAACATGTTTAAATGATTAGTTAAAATGAATAGAAGATGATTTATTGACTTTATAAAACTAAAAGAATAATTATTTACAACTTTTTGAGCCATTTACCATTTATTTATCATGAAATCATTAAAAAAGTAATTGGTATTTATAAAAATTCAAAATTTTCACTTATAAAAGAGATCCCATCAATTACATTTATCCATCCATTAAAAAAACTTAGTCAAACTATAAATATTCCCTATTATTTGATAACCTCTATCCCCATGAGTTATAATACATGGTGATTCCAAGAGTCCATGATATGAATCCTTAAGGTGTTATCCAATGTAGAACATCAAATGAGAGAAACACTTTTCTCAATAAAGATCATTTAATTCTACTCTTATTCCATCCACTAAAACATATTATATCCCAAAAATTATGATTGCATTAGTATAAATAATATTTTTAAATGTTATTATACTAATGAAATATCACTTTTATTCAAATCTCTAAAACCAATCAAAAAATGAAAATTTCATCATTCATATGTGGAATATTACATCCTTGAATGAAATGATTGATTTTTCATATTCACCTAACGAAGATCGTTATAAAAGACTATTGAACGGAATAATATTTTTTATTAATATTAATATGCTAAAATTTTACACAATTTTTAACACCACATGATTTCATATTAAGTATTTTTCTTTAAAGTAATTCAATAGCTTGCGCTATACCCAACACTGAGTTTGAGCGCACCACGACTTACCAAACGAGCTGTTAAAAAATTGTAATGAATATTATATACTGAATTTTGAATTTTATATACTCCCTATACTTTTATAATCTATATTATGAATTTCTTATACATAATATAAGAACAAATTCAATTTTTCTGATAAAAGATGTATTTTAAAAAAATGAAATTCTACCACTTTTAAATGGAGAGCCCTTTTTAAATCCAATATTTTACACTTTTATATATTTAAATTGACAAAATAAAATTCTTATTAAAAATCAATAAATAAAAATTTATTTTGGATAAATATTCGGTGCTTTTCTGATAACATTCATATTTTTGATGAATAGTGAAAAATACATAATTTTAATTGAAAACCACCTTTTTAATCAAAATAATTTATAGTGTTAAATTACACATTTTAATTATTTTCAAGTATAACTAGATTATATTTTTTCATTTAATCCAATGTATGTCATTGGATGTAATTTTACATTTATGTTGGACATAAGAACATATCAATCATTTGAGATCTTTTACATCTAAAAAACATGATTTCTAGTTTGACAATAAGAATATTTTTTTAAAATTAGTTAATATAAATTCTCTCTTTCTAATTTGGTAAAATTGACATCATTTTTGAATTTAGAATATCAAAATTATTTTTGGGTGAATTTTTGGTATTTTTCTATAAACATTCAATTTTTTATGAATAGTGAAAAACACTCCGTTATTGTTAAAAAATGACTTTTATTTAAATACAAATTATTATTATTTAAATTTATTTTAAATTAAAAGTAGATAAATAATACATATATTAGTCAAATTTAATTCATTCGAGTCATTTTATAAAAATATTAGATATATTAAATTTTATTGAACTTTTTAACATCTTTTACACACCTTCTAGACACATGTGTAAATTTTCATAAAACATAATTTTACTGCTTATGTGAATTGAATTTCAAAAATCCAAGATACACGGTTGAAATTAGTAAGTAAAATTTGGTTCTATAGGATGAAAATAAATTTTGGCAAGTAATACCTTTTGAATTTTAATTGCCATGGTTAAAAGTATGTAGGGTAATTAAAGGTACAATTGATATTAATATCACCCTTAAACATGTCTTAAATCTAATGGATATATGTATTTCTACCTAAATAAACCTTATTAATAAAATATTATCAATTTTTATCCAATTGGATAATACTTGGACATTTATTATATTTTAATTAAAGAATAGTTAAAAGTGTTAAATTCAAATTTAAATAACTAAAAAATTTATAATATAATGTTGCACATAAGATAAATTTGATTATAAGTATTAATTAGAAAGATAAAATGTTTTCCTACATAATCGTATTTTATTTATAATTTTTAGACAATAAATAATTAAATTTATTTATGAAACAATGATGATGCAGCAATTACTTTTTTAATTAAAGATTAAAATAATTGTTATTATAAATAACAAAATAAATTAAATTGAGACTTTTTCTATATTCAAACAATTTTATAGGTTAATATGACTTGTTATGGGTTCTTTAATGTATTTTTCTAAGTAGTCATGTTTTTTTTGACTTTCACAAAAACCAAATTCTAAATAGAGTCAAAATTGACATAAATGAGTTTTTAAAATAAATACTATATTATTAAATGATTTAATATTCTTAAAAATATAAGGATCTAAAAAAGAACATATATAGTGATATATATTCCTGTAATGAATATATTTAGGTTCTATTGGAATTTTATAGTATGTTCATTAATCATGTAGTATACAAATACAAGAAGACATGGTAAAAGATTAACTATTTAACAAAGAATTTAATCTAAAATGACAAGGCTAATATGGTGACCAAAAATTGCCTAAAACCTATTGGTTGAGAATATTTCAACCCATTCCCCCTTATACTAGAAATAAATTCATTTTTATCCATTAAAAACCGAAAATGGTTTTATTAAAAATATATTTCAAAACATTTCCTAAAGTGAACTTAACCTCTCTTATAAAAGGGCACTTTCCCTTCTCTCAAATTCACCCATCCAAAGCAGTTTGACTTATTAAAACCCTTCCCAAATATACTCCAAACTACCCTCAATTCATCCTAGAGATCATAAAATTATGATAAAGCCAACCTAAGGAGACCTTTTGATCAAATCAAAAGGAAGTAACTGAAGAAGAGGTAATAATTTCACCATCTATTTCAATGTTCTTTTCTTCTTCCACTTCCTCTTTCTTTGTTGTTTCCATATAAAATAATATATATAGTACCTTATACATACTGTGATTTTATTATAAATATGTTATAACCATATTCATTATTCTATCCAACCTATGAATGACAAAGTCACCACACGTGCGTATGTACGGCTTACCGTCTCCACGCCGTGGTGTAGTTTGTTATTCCACACTTCATTATTTGGATGTGTATAATAATTGGTTTAATTGATGTAAATAATAAATATAAAATTTTATTGTTTCTTTATATATGATATACAATCCAATTACATACGGTTTCACCATCAATATAATGATATTGTCCCTTGTGCGTACGTATGGATTCCTGTCTCCAAGAACGCATTGAGATTCATTTCCCATCATAACCATTCAAGAATAATATTCATTGTATTGTTGAAAATAATGTTCAATAAGTTAATATAATATTTTATATGAATCAAATACATCTTATACATAACAATCATGACTTATGTAACAAAAACAAGAAAAGGAAAACAAATTAGTTAACACCTGAAACAATGATACTACTAAAATATTATTAACCAAGTAATATTATAAGATCATATATGATATCATATTTATGCATGTGGTTCTTGTATAATTTAATAGCAATGATTTAACTATTATACATGAGGTTAAGTTACCCTCGACTAAGGAAAAGTATATGATTACGAGTTTTCATCTCAATTATTATTCTTGTGAGATTCATGCTATATTGCCACTATATCTTTTGTGTAGTGTATATACTACCCATGATTGTATTCTTTGTGTAATATACATTAATTTATTGGTATTTACATATTAATTGTTCAATACTTATTTTATGGGTTACATATTTCGTAAGCTAACATATTTGTAAGGGAATTTCTAATTTCGTTTTCCACTCATTGGGTTTTACGCAAACTTCATTGATTATTTTAATCCAAGATTATGTTTGAAATCACTATTTATTTATTTGTGTTGTAATTTCCACTCCACTTTATTTGCATATACTTTTGATAAACATAATCACTCCATTGATAAAGTCTCAGGTTATCAATATGAACTAGATAAGAGTAATCTTAACTCAATTTCCATTCATTGAGTTAAACATCCATGTCATTGGTGTTGTTTTTACAAGAATATGTGTTAATGTCCTCACATTTATTTACAATGATTATCCAATCATATTGAGTGTATTTAAATCTTTTACACATAATTATGTCATTGATTTATCCTTATCCTAAGGATATGGTCTTTATAAGGGATTTCATCTTAATTTACATTCCATTGAGACTTCTTTGTAGTTATGCACCAATTCACTTTTATATGGTGTATATACTATACACTGACTTAGTATATCATGAATCTCTTTACTCTCTAAATATTATAAATTTTTTATTACTTCAGTTTTTATTCAAGCATCTCTCATTTGGTTAGGAACTCTAACAAAAATAACATTTTAAATATTTTATTGATTTATTCTTCTAAATCATTTTCATTAAAGTACATGTTTTAAAAATGGTGTTAAGGATTTATTTATATGGAAATAAATGTTTTAAAATTAATATTCCTTTTAAAAGTTTTAATGTGGTATGGGATAGATTGATTCCAAAATCTATTTTTAATATCTTCTTGAAAAATAGTGACACTTTTAAATGTTTTCATGAAAAGGGGATATTGATCTCAAATAATTTTACTGATTATTTTCATCTATGTCAAAATCCTTAATTATTATTAATTGAGTTTGATTTATTATAATACAATTTTCTATATTATAATGAATGAGTTATGTTTGACTGTGGATGTGCTATTTTTTTATACCATTCATGGTTAGTGGTTAAAATACTGATATTTCGTATGCTTGTTTTAATACAAATGTTTAAACTATGTTTCAACCTTTTTATATGAGGAATGAATTGGTCGTAGTAAGTCACGAGTGGAGACCACTATATCCCCTCGATTCATTGGTAGGTATCATGATAAAAACTAGTGTCTTGGGAAAAGTCCTTGAAAAAATATTATTTTTAGTCTTGTCACAGGGCCTTGAATATATAGTTATGATGTCCAGAATTATGAATTCCATCATTATGAAATTATCTATTAATATTACGTGTGATTTTTAGACTAGTAGAATATCCATGTGAATAAGTAAATTACATTATTTTATTTATATTTTCCATATTATATTGAAGTTAAATTTTAAAAGGTTGTGTTTTAGCCTTATAAATTTACTTATATGTTTCTGTTTTCTTATGATAGTTTTTGCTATATTGTTATCCTTACTGAGAATCTGAGCTCACCCCTTTCTTATTTTTTATTTTTTCCCGGATGTGAAGATGTATATTTTTATTCACCTATAGGGATAGGATAAGGGATATGAGTGTGTTAAAAGGAGACACAATGTGGTAGTTTTTCATTTCATAATGTAATGTAAAACGTATGTTCGTATCTTGTATCTCCATGGATGCTAAACTAATCGGTCTTTTGAAACATGATCTATTGTGATAATGCCAATGTTATGTAATAATTCACCGACTCTGTGTAACTAGGGTTGGGGAAATACATTTTGTATCATAGGAAATTTAGTTCAAACCTTGGAAACTAGATTTAGATAAGCTCTGATTAGAGAACATTACCCTAAGGTAGACTTTGAGGATTAGTATAGAATAACTTCCTAGAATTTTGGTAATGTATTTATTTTGTAAATTTTTCATGAAATACATCCTTGTATGGATATGAGAAAGTTCAGTCGTCTCTAGCATAGATGTATCTTGTGTTAATGCTTGAAAACACCACTTTTATATAGACTCTAATGGGAACTATTGCACGACAATAGGTCTTTCTGCACTCTTTGTAATGAAAATCCTCAGGGATATTCCTAGTATAATTCACATATTCTTTACAAACTGATTTGAATGATTTTAATATAAGATGACAATAAATAACCTTGGTTAATCCTAATGTGTTTTATATTGAAAATACGGTGTCATGATGTTCTCTAAATGATTTTATGGCTATTCTTACTCACAATGCATTTTTGTTTTAGTTAATGGCGGGATTCCAAGGAAGTCATGGTTATTTTGAACATGATGTAAAAGGTGGGAATGATGGTTGAAATGAGAAACTAAATGGAATGTTGATAGGTGTAAAAGAGATCATTTTCATGCTAAAGTATGTTTCTAAAAATATTATCAACAACATATACATTAACTGACTCCCAAACTCAACAAAGAAGAGACATGAGGATAATGATAAGAGCTCCAGTAGTGGAGACTGCGGAGAAAAGAAAGCTCATTTTCCATCATGCAAGAAATGTGGAAGGAGACACCCAGGAAAGTGTCTTAATGGAATAAAGAAATTCCTTATGCATGGGATAGAAGGACATAGAGTAAATAATTTCCATGAAAAAATGAAAATTACTATGGAAGAAAATAAAAATGATCCTAAGAAACCACTTAAAATCATTTTACATAAATTTAGTGGACCTTTTCATTTATCGAGTCAATTCCCTGTTATATAGGATAACCACCAGGTTTAGGAATAACCTATGATGAAATTAATAGATTGTGAAATGTTTAAAAGTATTAATGATTTTTGTTGATGGGATTACTTTGGATGAATTTTCTCATGTATATATAAACCTGTAGTGTGTTTTGTTAAAATTATATTTGAGGAATAATTATCTTTTGGTTTGTGGATATAGTTATAAAGAACCATTTGGATTTATAGGATCCTTGAATTTGAGGCAATTACTGGTTATTAATTTTTGGGATGAAAATGCGAGGCAGGAGATAACATTTATGGTAAAATTATGTTATGGTTATTTTGAGGAATTTATCTCAATTTGGGAATATTATAAAAAATTGTTATTGAAAAAGGACAACTTGCAGATCCTGTGACAACCAGTCGCGTCAGAAAAAGATATGGGAATAGAACCCACAACCAAAGTGTGACTGAGATTAATTTCCTACCACTGGACTATGTGATGTACCTGGTTAGCGTGACTAATTATTTTTAGTTAAATGATTGTATTGAACAATAATAAGTTTATCTGGGATCTTATGCTTTATAAAATGAATATACTTAGTATAGGAAAATGATTTTGTGATTAATTGATTACTGCTACTTTGGACGACGTTCAATATATTGGGAACACTATATACCAGAGAAAAATAGAATACTATGGGATTTCATTTAGGGAGTAACGGTGTATTTTTATTTTTGAAAAATATATGTTTTTATAGAGATTCTTGTTAGTAATATAAATGATTAACATATCATAGAGAATATGTGATTTGGTTAATTACACTTCAGTATGAGACTTTAAGAGTAGTTTCTTTTATTTGGAGATAAATGTTAAGATTTACTCTTAATGACTGTGTGTTTAAATTCTTCTGGGTTTTGGGTTTCAATCTTAGTTTGGATTATATTGAAGTATTTTATGGACAATTTTTAATTGAATTGTCTTAATTTAACTTTGGGTATTTTTTGCCTAATTTTGGGAATTAAGATTAGTAACTTTTTTCTATAAATGATTATCCATTTTGGGGATCATCTATTCTTTTACTAACCATTTAGTTTTGTTAATCTCTAAAGACAAGGGAAATATACATTTCTTCAATTGTGGATTATGTTATTCTCTAACAGTTTATTCAAGTGCTTCGGGTGTGACCAATTTATCTTTAATACTAATCATTTGGGGAAAAGATGAGTTAGTGGTTGAAATTTATTGAAAGAAGAAAATATACTTGAAAATTAAGTATATCTCTTTATGTAATTAATAAATCTCGTAAATAAATTCCTCAACATTATGAAATAAAACTTAAAACAAAATACGTTGTCCATTTACTTTTCCAACTGGGAAACTAATGACCATTTCACCCATCACAGGTTTGTGGTTTTATTATTATTAACCTTATCTTGATCATGTTTTCTATCACTCTTCATAAGAACTTGACACTTATTTTTTTTCCATAACCATGTTTTCTTAAATGGAATCATATTATGGGTTATCTCGAGTGACATTAGTACTTCTCTTTCTTTCTGTTGAAGGGATTGTTTTATTCACACTTTTTCTAATGTTGGACATTCAATGAAGTTACCAAGCCCAATATTAAAATTTAGAGGATTCAATTTCCAAAATAGTGAAAGAATGTAACACCCCACAATTTCATAGTAAGTTATTTTCTTTATTGTAATTCAATAGCTTGTGTTACACACAACAACAAGTTCGAGCGCACAACGACATACCAAACTAGCCATTCAAAAAGTGGTTAGGAATATTTTTAACTGATTTTGGAATTTTATAAACTCCATATAATGTTAGTATCCATATTCTGTTTTTCTTAGAAATAATATAAGAACAAATTCAATTTTTTCAGATAAAAGATGTATTTTTCCAAAAATACAATTTTACCTCTTTTTAATGGGGATCCATTTTTTAATCCAATATTTGACTCGTTTATATATTCAATTTGACAATATAAACTTATTCCTTCGAATAAAGTCATAAAAATTTAGTTTGGATAAATTTTTGGTTAATTTCTGATAACTTTCATATTTTTGATGAGCAATGAAAAATACGAAATTTTAATTAAAAACAAATTCTTAATAAATATAATTTATCATGTTTAATTATAAATTAGAAATATTTGTATGTATAATTAGATTATATATTTATCATTTAATATAATTTTGGTAATTGGAATTAATTTTATATTTAAATTGGACATAATGACATATTATTCTTTTTATAGTATTTACTTCTCGAAAACCTCCTTTATTGTTTTGAAAAGAGGAATATTTTTTTTAAAATTAATTAATACAAATTATATGTTTTTAATTGGTTAAAATAGACATCATTTTTGAATTTGTAATTTCAAAATTATCTTTCGGTGAATTTTTGGTATTTTTCTAAAAACATTCAATTTTTTATGAATAGGGAAAAACACTACGTTATTGTTTAAAGAAAACTTTTATTTAAAAAATAATAATAATAATTTAAATTTATATTAAATTAAAAATAGATATATAAAACCTATATTAGTCCAATTTAATTAATTGGAGTCATTTTATAATAAGATTTGATAGAAAATATTTTATTAAACCTTTTAACGTCTTTTACCCACCTTCTAGGCATATTTGCAAATTGGCATAAAATGTAATTTTACAGCTTCCATTAGTTGACTTTTAAAAATCTGTGAGATATTGTTAAAACCAATAATTAAGATTTTGTTCAATATGATGAAAATAATTTGTGGTGAATAGTATCTTTTGAATTTTATTTACTGCAGTTAATAGTAAATTTTTAATTAAAGGTAAGAAAGATATTACAATTACCCTATTACATGTCATAATTCTATTTTATAGATATATTTAAACCTAAATAAACCTTATGAAGAAAATATTATCCTTTTTGATCAAATTGTATTATATTAGGAAATTTATTATATTTTATTTAAAGGAGAGTTATAGGTGTTAACATTATATTTTAATAACTAAAACATTTTTAATATAGAGTTATACATAAGATAAATTCAACTATAAATATTCATTAGAAAGATAAAAATATTTCCTACATAAGGTTATATTTTTTATAATTTTTAGACATTATATTATTAAATTTATTTATGACAATATGATGATGTAGTAATTAATTTATTAATGAAAGATTAAAATAATTGACATTATAAATATAAAAATAAAGGTAACTTGTGACTTTTGATGTATTCCACTAATTTTATAGGTTGCGATGACATGATAGGGTTATTGGGTGTATTTTTTTCATGTAGTAATGTTTTTTTTGACTTTCAAAAAAACCAAGAACTAAATAGTGTCAAAGTTGACATAAATGAGTTTATAAAACAAATACTATATTATTAAATGATATAATATTCCTAAAAATATAAGGATTGGCCAAATATCTTATATAGTGATATATATTTTATTAATGAACCATGTGAGGTTAAATTGGAAATTTATAGTATGTTTATTAACCATGTAATAGAAAAATAAAAGAAAACATGGTAAAAGTTAAACTATTTAACTATGAATTGAATCTAAAATATAAGGTTAATATAGTGACCTAAAATTGTCTAAAACCGATTTTTTTGATAATATTTAGGCCCTATCCCCACCTTATCCCCAAAATAAATCCATTTTGAGCCATCGTAAACAGAAAATGATTTTATAATAAAATAATATTTTGAAGCTTTTCCTAATGTGACCATCACCTCTCTGATAAAATGTTACTTCCCCTTATCTCACATTCACACATCCAATGACATTTGGATAGGCCGAAACTTACCCAAATATATTCACAAACACCCTCAATTCATCCTAGAGGTATTAATTTTATCAAAAAGCCAACCTAAGGATCCCTTTTTTCAAATGAAAAGGAAGCACCCGAAGAAGAGGTAATAATTTCACCACCTCTTTCAAAGTTCTTTTCTTCTTCCACTTCCCCTTTTTGTTTTTGTTTCCATACCACAATAATAACTATAGTACCTTCTACATACTGTGATGTTATTTTAAATATGTTACAATCATATTTATTATTATATCCATCCTACGAATGACATAGTCACCATACGTGCATACGTACGGCTTACCGTCTCCACACCGTGGTGTAGTTTGTTATTCAACACTTTATTATTTGGATGTGTATAATAATGTGTATAATTGATGTTAATAATAAATAAAACATGTCAATAATCGGGTATATATGATATATCATCGAATTACATACGGTTTCAACATTAATATAATGATATTGTTGCTCTTGCGTATGTACAGATTACCGTCTCCACGAACGTGATGAGATCCATTTACCATCATAACCATTCAAGAATAATTTTTATTTTTCGATTTAATTAATTTTTATGAACATAATATCATTATTTATATGAATCAAATACATCCTATCCAAAAAAACATGACTTATGTAACAAAACATATAGTGGAAAACGAATCAGTTAACACCCGAAACATTGATACTACTGAAAAATTAATAACAAATAACTATTAAAAGATCATATATGACATCATATTTACATCTATGGTTCTTGTATAATTTAGTAACAATGATTTAAAAACTATATAAGAGGTTCACGTACCCTCAACTAACAAAAAGTACTATGTAAGGGGTTTTCATCTCACTTCTTATTCCCATGAGATTCATGCTATTTTTACACTATTTTCTTTTATATGGTGTACATACTACCCATGATTGTATTATTGGTGTAATATAATATAATTTATGGGTATTTACATCTTTATTTTTTATCCTTCTTTAATGGTTGGTTTGTTTCGTAAGTTACCAAATTGGTAAGGGAATTTCTAATTTTGATTTACACTCATTGGGTTTTACGAAAACATCATTGATTATTTTACTCCATTATTAAGTGTGAAATCAATAATTATTTATTTATATATTAGTTTTCTCTCCCCTTTTCGTGGATATACTTTTGATACACATAATCACTCCATTGATAAATTCTCAAGTCATCAATGTGAACTTGATAAGAGTAATCTTACCTCAATTTCCATCCATTAATTTAAACATATGAGTCATTGGTGTTGTTTTTACAAGAATATGTGTGAGTGTACTCTAATTGATTTACACTGACTTTCCAATAATATTTTGTGTATTTATATTTTTCACACACAATTATGTCATTTATTTATCCTTAACCTAATGATACATTCTTTATAAGGGATTTCATATCAATTTACTTTCCATTGAGACTTATTTGTTTTTATGTGAAAATTCACATTTGTATGGTGTATATAATGTAATTTTACATAGTATATCATGAATAACTTTATTCTCATGATATTTTAATGTTTTTATTACTTCAGTTTTTTGTATTCAAGCTTCTCTCATATGGTTAAAAACTCTAACTAAAATATCATTTTAAATGTTGTAAAGATATATTCTTCTAAATCTTTATCATTGATGTCCATATTATAAAAATGGTGTTAAGGATTTATTTATATGGAAATGATTGTTTTAAAATTAAAATTTCTTTTAAAATATTCAAAGTGGTATGGGACACTTTGATTTAAATTTTTTTTAAACAGCTTCTTTATAAATAGTGATACTTTTAAAGGTTTTCAAGAAAAGGGTATAATTCTCTCAAATTGTTTTACTGATTATTTTAATCTATGTCAATATTCTTAATTATTCTTTCTTGAGGTTGATTTATTATAATTAAATATTCCATATTGTATTAAATGAGTTATGTTATATAGGGGATGTTCTATTTTTATACCATTCATGTTTTGTGGTTAAAATATTGACATTTAGTATGCTAGTTTTAATACGAATGTTTTGATTATGTATCAACCTTTTTGTATGAGGAATGCATTGGACATAGTAACTAATGCGTGGAGATCACTATAGATCCTCAATGTATTTTTAGCTCTCATGATACAAGACAATGTCTTGGAAAAATTCCTTGAAAAAATCTTATATGTAGTCTTGGAACGAGACCTTGACTATGGGATTATTATATCCAACATTATGCATTCCATCGTTATGAAATTATCTATTGATATTACAAGTGATTATTCGACTACCATAATATTCATGTGAATAAGTAAATTGAATTATTTGATTTATCTTTTCCATATTATGATGATTTTTATGTTTAAAAGTCTTGTGTTTTATTCTTCTATATTGCCTTAAATGCTTATATTATCTTATGATATTTTTCAATATGTTGTTATCCTTACTGAGCATATGAGATCTCCCCTTTATTATGTATTATTTTTCCTAGGATGTGAATAAGTATATTATGAATGACCTATAGAAACAGGCTAAGGGATATGAGTGTGATCAAAGGATACACAATGTTGTAGTTTTTTGCATCTTATAATGTATTGTAAAATGTATGTATATTTCTAGTACCTCCAAGGATACTAAAATAATCTGTATTTTGAGACTTGATCTCTTGTGATATTTATTTTATAATGTATTATAAAATGTATGTATGTATCTAGGGTCAAGGAATTACACCATTCCCTATCTTCATCCCTATTTATGGAACATAAATCCAACAACTATTCGTACATGTAAACTATTGTCTTTATAAAAGTGTAATATTTCATTTTTCACTTTATTATTCTCTTAGGTATCCAAAACTATTGATATATAGTTAAAAAATTTAATATAATATTTATAATATCTTTATACTTAGGTGAAATTATTATTATTCCAAAATAATTACTTTCTTAACCATACTCACCCATTGATTATAATATATTAATGTTTGGATAAATTAAGAAACCTACACAAAAAAGATATGAATATTCATCATAGGTTACTAAAGAAAGATAAATAATAGATATAGGAAAATAATAAGTAAATATTAATTTTTTATTTATGAATGTTATTATTAACATCTTTCCCATTATAATGATACCACCCTTCATTTGTAAAAATTACAAAAATAGGCTCACCACCAACTTCATCAACACAAATAATATCTAAAATACAAATTAAATGAATTTGTAAAAATATAAATAATTATGAAACATCTATTATAGTACCTATAATGATATGAAAATAATGAATTTTAATTTATAAACAAGATTTGACACTACCACAATGAAACTAATAATATGAACTACTTACATCTGGTGATGAAAATAAAATATAAACTAATATATTTTATATAAATAATTATAAATGATATTTTAAAG
This sequence comes from Viscum album, assembly GCA_963277665.1. Lineage (NCBI taxonomy): Eukaryota > Viridiplantae > Streptophyta > Magnoliopsida > Santalales > Viscaceae > Viscum > Viscum album. The sequence goes on along the minus strand of OY728146.1, from coordinate 1,759,475,279 downwards.
GGTAATAAGTTTGAATAAGATTATTCAATATTTGAAATTTATTGTTATTTTTTTAGGATATTCATTCAATTTTTGGTATTTACAAATTTATTTGACATTCTATGTTTCTTGAGATTTTGATACAAATGATACAAAAGATTTAAGGGTCTTTATTAACTTAATTTTATTCGTTGAGTTATAATTATTATTATAAAATTTATTTACTCCAATCATGTTTTATTCCACCACAATATTTTATTTCAAAGTGTTTTTCCTTCCTCTTAGATGAGATTGTATTTTATGTTCTGTTATTTTAATTTGAAGAATTTATTCTACGAAAAGTATATCAAAAATGAGAATAATTCCCATCATCTTTAAAGAAGGTTTCCCACCTTATCCATATTTTCCATTGCATCCAATATTTTACATAATATTTGGAAAGAAAATTATGTGTCATCTCATGTTAGTTTTATATCTCCCTCTTTCTCTTTTTAAAATGGTGTTCCATTATCCATTTAGTGATATTGGATTTCAATAAATGAAATTCATAATATTAAAAACAATTTTCCACACTTTCAAGATCAATTGTTTTATCTTCCATTCCAAATTCCTTTTTGATAAAATTTATTTATTTTCAATGATCTATTATTGATGTTTATTTTTTAAAATTTAAATGATACCGAAAATTGTTTACTTTAACTTTTTCTGTATTACTTCTGAATCTGATTCACAACATATTCATTAATGATTATTTCAAAAACATTTTCTAAAAACTCTTTTATGGGTTTTCTTAAAAAATTTTATTTATCTCATAATGGTTTATTATAGTTGGAAATAATATTTTATGAATCACCCTATAAGTTCTATTATGAGATAATTTTTTGTGGTAACTATATTTTTTTAGCACTAGAATATATTATTAAAGTAAATTTCTTTAATACATTTTGGATATATTTTAAAAACTATTTTAGTTCCATAGATTTTTTACGATTAGATATTTTATTATGTTCATATAACGCATATATATCTTGATTATTGATGGGGGATCTTGTATCACCATACAATGCATTATTTATTGATTTAACTCTCTCGATATAATGACCTTGTATGCATATATAATTTAGAAAGATATGATCACATAGATAGTGTGTGGGTGAAATTACAGTAAGATATACAAAAAACAAATATTTAATACTTTAATTTTGTATGATATTCTGATGTAGACTATGTGTGAGTATAATTTTTTTAGGTTACACTCACAATGACTATTTTTTAGTGGAATTATGGTATTGTATGTTCACATAGACTATGAGTAAGTTTATTTATAGTAATATATGATTATAAAGGCTATTATTGAGTGTAATTGTTGTTAATAATACTTATAAATAATATCTATTATCATAATTAGGAATGGATTTTTTAAAAATGTTATGGTTTCCTATGCTAATTCTTATTTCCACATTTCCATGTTATATGACTATGATTATGCTCTATAGATTCTGTTTACTATATCACACTCTTATGTCATGGTACATGTTGGTTTATTTGAGCTTACATGTTCCACTATCATGAAATATGAAAAAATTGAATTATTTAATCTTATATTTAATAATATATTTATTCTATTCTAATTTTCTATCATATACTTATAATTTGACCCTTGTTTACATGATGAAAATTTTTCCATTAATGAATATTTGGTCAAACCCCTTTATTATGTTTTTATTCCACAAGTTATGAAGATGATTAAAACTTAAGAGAATTTGTTAAGGGAATCTATGTGGATTTATTAATAAAAATTGATCACATGTATTGAAAAATTAGTTTCTTTCTAGTAATAAAAGACATTAAACCTTCAATTAATTGTATTTTGTTATTATTTGTAGTTGTATTGTATTAATTTTAGAAAAATTTGTATTTTTTGTGGCATCTCACTCTATATCAGTGCTTGAGATAAAAAATATATATTTTTAGAACCAAACCTAGGAGTGAATTTGTAGGGACACTCATAGATTATGACTCATTCTCAATAGAATCTGATAGCTATGTTATTGTCTTAAATCAACAAAATATCTAATATACGTTAATATAGCACTATATGGTGAACTAAAATCAAAGAATCAAGAATAATATAAACAGATGAACTCTCAATTGTGAAGAAAAATCTTGATTCTATAAACACCTTGATTTCTCTATTAAATTAAATTAATTAAATTTATATGGATAATAAAATAAATAAACAAATATGTTTCCTGGAATATATTTTATCGATGTAATTATGATTTGTAATTCATTCTAAAGTAAATAATACCCTAAATTTTTCTCATTTTTGACATGTCATTAAAACTAGAGTTGAGATCCATATCTTGAAAATGATGAAATGAATTCTTTCTAGTGTCATTATATGTGCTAATGAATATTTTAAGCATCAAATCCTTTGAATATAACTTATTAAAATGTGTGATTACCATTGATATTCTATCAAACTTAGCAGGAATAGATCATTTTCAAATGACTAATGTAAACTAACATCATGCATGGGTGATAATATTCACCTATATTCAACACAATATGTATTTATTATCAAAAAATAATCATGAATTAAATACAAAATTAGGTAATAAGATCTCTAATAATTCATTTAGTTTACTAAAATTAAATATTTTATATACTTATTAACAATGTCTAAATATCTCCTATAATATAGGAATTTATATTTTTCCCTCTTATTATTCAAATATATAGGGGTTATTTCTTATGAAATTTTTTAAAAATTATAAACAATTTAATTTTGATAAATATTCCTATTTCATATCAAAATATTAATTATAATATTTAGTATTGATGACCATATTATAGTTATCATATTATTACATTAATGCTTTGGTATTTTTGAAAATGACTTATTCCTCTTCAACATAGTATATCTTCTTTCCCTAATTTACATTAATAAGTACTTCATCCTTATATGGGAGTGGAAAATTAATAAGGATGGGTATCATTAGTTTCTCATCACCCTCAAGTATAATAAACTAAAGATAATATATTATCCTTCCTTACATTACCATGATAGCCCCTATAATGATAATTAGATACTTGGACGGTAAATTTCTTAATTTAATGGAGGATCGCATGGGATTTGAAATATATAGGTCATGATTCTTAACAATATTTTATGAAATTAGATTAATAATTGATAGTAAGTCATTAAAGGATTTCCTAAATGTGTGTTATCTAATTATATATAGAATTTATTAGACATATGTATCTCAATGTTTGGGATGGAGATTTCATTAAACTAGAGTTAATAACTTCTCAATTAAATGAATCACTATTATGTTCTATATATTATTATTTTTTGAAAAGTATTCTTTGAGGAATTAATAATATGATGATATTTGGGAAATTTTCTTTGTGAATAGAATATTATTGTGAAATTTTTTAAGAATGTCTAAGAATTTTTTATATTTAGATACAACTTTATGGGGTTCCCCATTATAGAACCAGTAAGGCTATGATTTTGGGTTTTTTAAATTTTTCTCAGCATTTTTTATATCATCCATCTCATAATCCATGATAATTTATTTTCATGTTATACTTTAATTGAATAATTGATCAAGATATTTTACCCCATAATCCTAATTTTAATGTATGGTTTCATTTTTAATGAATTATTTCCTACACTTCATTTCCAAAAAACATCGAATTCCACCTGGGAACCTAGATTTTACTAGGATGCTTGATATTCTATCACTTAAAAATTTTCAAAAGAGCCATCACAAGTGATTCCCAATTTTACTGAGATGGTATTTATGGTTTTTAAGAAGCTTTTCAATGTGTTTGATTTTATACACATCCTAAGGCATACATTTGTCATTCAATTTTATTTAATAGCTAGCTGTGTTTCTCAGAGAATTCTAATGAAGTTAATGAGGTGGGAGAAGAAATTTTTTTCAGTGATAATGAAAATTACTTTATACACGTCGGATGAATCTAGTGGACCATTAGAATGATTAAAATATTAATACATTCATTTTTCTTTTCCTATTTTATTTTTGTTCACTAACCTCTATTTATTTCAATTTGGTTTTTAGAAAACATTTTGAATCTAGTGTTTCAAAAATAACATCACTCCTCCCATTTGATTATCATCATATTTGAACTGATAGTAACAAAATAAGTTTGTAACTCCAAACATATTATATAAAATAATCTATAAATTAGTTTTTTATGCATTAATTTATAAAGATAAAACACCTCAAATTATATTAAAGTTTTTTCAAAATAATTTGATTGCAAAATATTCTTCTCTACTTTATCAGTTCCAAATATTTTGGATCCATATTATCCTTTAAACTACAAAAGTTTTAATACATTATCCAAAACATCATGAATAATGATTTGAGCCTTTTATGAATCCTCTTTTAAATACATCATCTAATTTCACTCCTGAATTTGGTAGTAAATAAAAAAAATATTTCTAATTTGTCCTAAAAAAACATAACCCATGAATTTTAAACTTCTATAAAATATTCTAACTCATTACCATACATTAAAGGTCCGTTGTCTATTTCAATGAGGAAAATAATGAATGTCATTTAGAGTTTCACCATCTTTAATGGTGTGACATAAATTTCAATAAATTTACTTAATAATTAACTATATATAGATTTTAAAAATGATTATAACACTTATAGATAATAATCGAATATATCTTTTAGTGAAAACATTCTCATATCCTTATCACATTCTTAGATATGCTATTTTGAAGATTTGTTAAAGAATTTATGAAATTTATAGGTGTTCATGTTGATACTAGAATTTAATTATAATAAAATTTACAATATTTTGGGTCATCTGATGTATACCCAATTTAATCTTGATGTACAAGGATTTTATTTATGGTTTAAACATACTTGAATTGTTCCCTCAATCAATGGATGTCAAAAAATTTTGATGGGCATCTGTCACAATATTTTTCTAACATCCCATGATTGATACCCTATTTGATTACCTTTCACATTAGGAATATTTAATTTACCCCTCATTCACTATTTGAGTATCAATATGCACTAATAATAAATGAGGATAATGTTATAGGGAATAGAATAATTATCACCCCATGATTGAGTGATTTAAAATATTTCCATGCAGCACCAATACGTAAGAGAAAAAAAGACAAAACTCGTGAATCCTAAATTAATAAAAGTATAATAATAGAATAAATAAATAAAATATTTGAATCAATAAAATAAATAATCACTAATTTTTTAAATTTTTATAATATTTGAAAAACAAAAAAGGGTTTCAAAACCAATTAATGGAGGCCCAAAATAATCAATTATACTAATGATTACATGTTTATAAATATTATTCTAAGTCTATAAAACTGATCTAAAATATCAAAATGTATTTTATAGAATAATATCAATCCAAAAAGGCTATAAATTTTTTAAAATTATTGAAAATGGGGAGTCTTATATTGTGAAATATTCAATATAAAAAATAAAAAATGTAATGGAAATAAAAAAATCTTGATGATCATTAAATATTTTGAAAAGGTAGAAAAAGTAAATTAATTTTAAAGGATAGTTTTTCTATAAATTTTATTTAAATGACTTTTATATAAAATTAAATATGTTATTTAAAATATTATTATGTAATTTATATTGATTAGATCAATTTGAATCAATAATCTCATAATCATTTCAATAATTTGTGTCCAAAAGAATTTACTCATACAATAATATAATAAAACATAATCTTATAAATAAAATCTATATAATGAAAAATTTAATGAAAAAACCAACTCATTTTAATATTATTTTTATTCCTCTATTAAATATTTTCTAAAATAATTAATAGAGAAAAATATGAATTAATTAATATCAATATAACAGTAAATAAAAGATATCATTTAGAAGAAATTACCATCGTAAGTTATGTAACTATACTTATCCTATTAATTTATTATCATTTAAGGTAACTAGTCACTCATTATTTGTAGATAATCATACATCCAAGAGTAATAAATCTTAAAAGAACCATTAAAAATAAATATGAAAAGAAAAAAAATAAATATACAAATGATAATAAAGATATAATATTCAATTTTAAAAATGGATTTATCTATGTATACTACTCACATGTCCGAGAATTTAAAAATTTATTTATAAAAAAGAAATTTAAAAAATATCCCAAAAAATTTATATTCATAATCAATTTATACTACATTGGAACTTACAGTGTAATTCTAGTAATTATATTTTAATTCAGGTATCTTCTCATTATATAAATTTTTTAATCCATCTATATTCTCTTTTATCTTCATTTAATAATACATATCCTATCACATTACTGTTAAATTATGTGTTTCCACTATAATCTTAATTTATTTTTAAATAAATTGGGAATATGTAGTTGTAGTAGTGCCTGAGTGGCTGACCCTATAATGCTGTATCCAAAAGACAAGGGCTCAAATCCTAACAAGTCCCTTAGCGGGATTTACAATACTGGATGGAAGATTCAGACATGATGCTTCATGGGGCCTTCAGTCTATATCCATGGGCCACTTGGACTTGGGTATACGAGGAATGTAATAGGTCTCCCTATACAAAGAAAAAAGAGGTTGATTCTTTCACAGTAAAAAGAGGCTTCATACTCAAATTCTTTTTTAAAAAATTGTGAATGATCCCGATGTTTTAAATAAATATTCTATTGTAATATATTTATCATAATCATGTTTCCTATTGGTTCTCAATATATTAAAATGTAATTTATGTGTCACGAACTGTCCCAAATACCCTTATACCTTGATTCCAAAATCCTGATCAAATATAGCTTGAAGTGCATTCCAAATCCCCATTAGTTCATGACTTTTATAGGACAATACACAAGATAAAAGAGGGAATGAGTTTACCAAAAAAATAGAGAATGAGAAAGATACATATTAGTTTTACTAAAAACTAAAAATGATGATAATACTAAAAAACAAATGGGTATATCAAAACCCACAATAGTATATCATTTATAATTCAATTTCCCAATTTTACATTATAATATCAGATATCAATTTCAATAACAAAACTTGGGTTTTTATTCATCTCATTCATTTATAAAAAATAAAAATAATTTTTTATTATTATTTAAATCTCATTCATTTAAAAAAATATCAAATATATTTATAAATTTCATCAATTTCAAAATATTCTTCAAATTATAATTCCATTGGAATTTGGTATTATCCCCCAAAATACTTTCCATATCAAATTCCAATTCCAATTATCCTCAAGTTAGATTATAACAAATCAAATGAATGATTGTGTTTTAAAAAAATCATGAAAATCAAGGATTATTTATATGGAGCAATCTAAAATAGAACCAACTACATTTAATCCGAGAATCACAAATCAACAACACCCGTAATAGAGTTTTCCAATGAAGAATGAGGGAAATGGAGATATAAAAATAAAACCAAGAATCCAGATTCAAATAAACTGAGTTTAGATCTATCAAATGCATGATGATATATCAAACAGTAAGGAGGAAATAAGGGGAGATCCGGATAAACCATGGAGTGGATATTCACATGTCTGGAAGAGATCGAACAAGATGATATACACTTCCATATATTAGGAAATTGGTTTAGAAGATCCAAAATCCATTATTGAGAGCATCCAAAGACTCAGAAGACAATTTAGGTATATTTAGGGTTGAGAGGGGGTTTAAATGTCGCTTCATGATTATTTTTATAAATTTTCAAATAATAATTACCATGTGCATGAATAGATGTGCATGGCCACACATATAGACAGACCATGTACCTTAACTATGTTCACCATCAATATCCTTCATAGATTATACTATTTTGGTGTATGGATTTTCAAACTATCCACCAACCCTATATAACCCAACTATCCTCCATTTTTTCCAAAATTCTATTGAAGAACCCCTAAACCTGACCCAACCAAAAGGTTTATTAAGAGAAGGGTCAAAGAGTACCTGAAAATAAGTAACATGATGTTACAACCTCCCCACCATAGAAACATCCTATTAAATGAAATCATATCATAAAGTTTCCATATCATAATATTAGGCCCCTATTCTCTCATCAGTTCCTCCATTTCCCATGTCTCATTTGTAAATGATCCATGCGTCCATAAAACGCGTACCAAAGGTGTAAAAGTCCCACAAAGTACCTATGTCACAGAATCAACAGTCCCGACTAAGTGATTAGCCACATATTATACAGTCTCAATATCTATATCATCCAAGGTCAAAACATGAGATGGATCTGAAAGATACTTTTGATACTATGATGCATGGAATATATTATGTATCTATATCAACTATGGTTGATGTGTTAAAAGGTAACCCACTTTACCCATCTTATTAAAAAACAAAAAATTTCCAAAACAATAAGGATAAATATTCCATTACCTCCCATGCCATTGATATCCCAAATGGGGAGAAACTCTCAGGAACAACTAGTCACCAATTAGAAATTAAAATTGTATATTGGGATGATCAACACATGATTTTCATAGGATCAGTGACATCAATATGTTTAGACAAATCAACTGAATCCTTTATGACATCTCTTAGATGAATCTATGTATAACCAAGGAAAATTCACCATCCTCTAACCCACACAATAATGATTTAATATCCTATCCATTTGAGGCCTCAAAAGGATATATTTAAATCATGGACTTGAATTATTGTTATAATGAAACATAACCAGCCCCAAATGGTAATCCCAAGATCCTCTAGTGTCGATAATAGAAGCACAAATCATGTACTCAATAATATATATATCCCACTTTCTCTGTCAATCAATCTATGGATAGTATTCCATGTGCAAATGAACATGATATCCTAGTACCTCACAAAGACCTCTCTAAAAGTGAGATGTAAAATAGGGATCCCTATCATACACTATAGAAGATGGATCTCTATTCAAATGAACAATATATTTTATATACAGTTTTCCTAACTTTTTATCTTTTTTTTATATCAAATTGGTGTAAAGTGAACTGATTTTGTCTATCGATCGATCAAAAATCCTATAATTTTTTTTCTCCATGTAAATATCATTCCACTACCAATTTGGAACTAGAAGTGGATAAAGAAAACCCAAAGGACTATGGTGCTTGTACTTTATCTTTTTATAGGAATATCCATGAAAAATAATGTTATAAAAGTCCCTTCCCATACTTGGACACCATAATCTATTATTCATGTCGTAGAACTTCTTTGTGGTACATGGTTTCATACACCATTAAGAATTATTGAAATCCCACATCATAATTTTTATCATGGGAAATGGTAAAATGTACTTGTTATGGAAATATAGTATACCTTTCACAAAGAATGACCACTCAACAACAGTCTCCCCATGATAAAAGAAGGGGTTAATTCTAAAAATATAATCATCTAGATATTGTTCCTAACGAATCTTATTGATAAGTGAAGAGGTTAACTGAAAAATCACCAATACAACCTCTAATCCAAATTTTGAAATCCTATATGACTGTGTGAAGAAAGAGACATAATGTTGCACTATTCTGATGACAGTTTCATTAAGATTTATTTTTCCAAATAAATGAATATACAATGATATTCTCTATTACTAGGGTAGAGTAAATGTAAAATTCAAAAGACTGTTGGTACTCCACCCAATACCTCTAGTAGATATTAAAATAATTTGGAGATAAGATAAAACTCAAGCTCTTGTGATTAGAATACATGATAATTTTTTCTCCGAAATGGTTTTATCACCAAATTTTATGAACATGAATCATTTTTACGAGTTCAAAGTCATGGGTGGGGAAATTGGACTCATGAGGATTAATCAATAAGGAAATATATGCTATAAAATTTTATTATGCATAAGAACAAAACCTGAACATGAATTGATGTATCTCAGATAACCATATAGCCCTTAACTAACTCTGAAAGAGTCAAAACTAGAATAAAAGTCAAAATATGTATCAAATAAATAAATAAATCTATAATTTATCATCCAAATAAATATTGAACCATTTTAGAGTGATACGAGACTAAAGAAAATAAAATTTTGAGATTTATTTACATACTAGGATAATATTATTCTAAACCCATGATGTTTTGAATCTTAAAAACATTACATAGTTATTACCAAGTAATAATAGCTTTAAAATTCACCTGATAAAATAAGATATGATGTTATGAGACTGAGTTCACCAAAAAATTCACACCATGAATCAAGAAATGTCATTTAAGTATATTTTCATATAGTCAGCGATTTCTCAAAAATTTCAAAACATCTCTTTGATGGCGCACATGGTCCTTCCCAGGCTGAGTTTAAACAATGATATCGTCTTAAAATTACACTATGAATTTATCAATATACTCATGGAAAATATTTTCCATCAAATCAACAGAGACTACAAGGGCATTTAATAGACCAAATGGCATGATAAGATACTCGTAATGGCCAACATGGTCTAAAAGGCAGTAATTCGAATGTCAAATTATTTTATTCTGAACTGGTAATAACCAAATTAAATTAAAATTTTCTAGAAATAATTTTCCCCTTTAAAATGAATAAATGATCATTTATAGGAGGCAACATATACTAGTTCTCTATCATAACTCAATGTATTTTTTTGTAATCAACAGATAGTGGAAGTACTCCATTATATTTCTTAACAATGAGAATAAACTCCATCCAATGTTACACCATTAGGTTTATAAATATGTCCATTAATATATTATAAAATAGAGTCTCAAGATCATTAATTTTTATCCATACTGTGAGAATTTACACAATACCAGGTGAGTAGTCATAAAAAATCAATTGAAAAATCAACCTCTCTTACCGATAGCAGACCAAGAAGCTAGAATGAAAAAAATTAGTAAAATAAAAGAAAAAATGGATAAAGATGATTAATAAAATATTTTCACTCAAGATCAAATGTGAAAATATATATTACATTCCCCAAATTGAGATAAGGACTTCTGAATCTACACGAAATCAGGTCCCATTTTCTTGGAATGATAAAGAACACCCCATAATGTGTATTAAATGAGACCCGTCAAATATTCTATTCAATTTGGGCCTTATTAGTAATGATTAATCCATATCAAAAATTACATCAAAAGGTTTAATGATGAGAACTAAAAAATCACAAGAAAGATCAATCTATGATAAATCTAAAACAAAAGAAAGATAATGGATACAATACTCTATTCATACCAAGGAGCGTAGTAATATCCATTACTTAAATAAAAGCTTCATAGAAAAAATTTAATGTTCAAAATAGAGGATGATATAAACTAATGAGATGAAAAATTATCCAATAAATAAGTAAATAAAGATGACTCTATAATGATGGTACCTCTTATGGTGAATGACCCTTATATGATTTTTCTAGAGACTCTTCAACAACACAAACAATCTTCATTCAACATGCATGGGGAAGGAACACCGTTTTTTTGTAACAAATGTTTTTACCATAGTAAATTTTTCCACTGGTTATACAATGAAACTATGAGGGGAAGTGAATATATAACGGAAATTATTCAAGGGACTAGTCAATCCATAAGTATTACAAATCTATGTTGCCTCAGTGAAAACCAGTTTTGAAGGCCAAGGATTGAAAAACTATAATCCTATCAAAGGAATTCATACAAGATATACAGTTAGATTAAATGAAACATGTTATAGATAGCCACTATGAGACTAATCATGCTTCCTCTTCCCTTTAAAGGAACTCATAGAATTGCCACAACGATAAAAAGGAACTCTTCTGAACCCGAACTTACTAGACTTTGAAGCTCAGGTATCCACACCATATCGAGTATGTCAGTATTAGTACCATTTTTAAATAAGAAAATATGATAATTGATATCTAATAAAGGTATCATATTAAACCTTAGAGTATTCATCTTTACATTTTATATAATCTCTTTTGGGAACTGAACATTCCCAGTAATGTAGTTTTCATATTCTGTCATAGTCTTATCAGCCTGATTGAGTTTGAAAAACATTTTAGGCTTTTCAAGAACTATAGACTCTAAATAGACTTGATCAATGAAATTTACATAAAACCTTTATATTATAAATCCTCATGCTTAATCATCATAAATATCATGTATCACTATCTCTTTCATGGTCCCTCCATCATGAAGGAGGAATATTTCACCTTAATAGCTTCATGAGATTCTAATTACAAATCAGAAGCTCCATATTCTCCAACCTTCCCTAAAATCTTGAGGATTATTTTAGATTTGGAATACATGTGGTTTATATTAAAATAAAACCTCAACATAATTTGGATATAGATCCCTCAAAGGTGTTATAACTAGATCCTAAACAAGAATGAGTGTATATTCTTATCCCAATGTTTGGAAAAAATGCACAATAATCTCAACCAGATCTGGTTCCATGGGAGGATTCACATGTTCTGGTTTTTCATAATCATACTTATAAATCATATTCACTTGTATTATCATAGTTGTGATGTAAAAATACCTCTGCAAAAACAATGAAGAGATTAGAAGGCTACATAGATCACCTTATCAAAAAATAGAAACTGAAACAATTAATCAAATTAGATAAGATCACATTATTTGGATTTCAACTCATCTGAATATATATCAGGGAAAATACTATAATTAGATAAATTTATTTCTCATGTTATCCTCGGAAAACTACCCATGGTGTCTTAAGGCACGTTATGATGATATATTTATAGGAACTCACACGTAACTATCTCCATAGCCCAAAAAAATACAATGAACACTACATACTCAAAAAAGAAAAGAAGCTCATCATGCATCCTGAAAATAAATTTGGCATGAACCCTTCCGGATACCATGATACCCCGATACACAAGCTAGCACTGACATAGTCTGAATGGTTTTCCTGATTTACACAGTTTGAAGGCTAACACATCAAATCATTAATGATAATTTATGATACAAATTTTCTACTACATAGTGGAACATAATGATTCATATCAGTATGATAAAAAATACAAGGGGAGATAGTACCAAAAACCAAATAGGTATATCAAAATCCAAAATAGTACATAATTTTCATTTTATTTTTCAAATTTTTCCATTTCATTCTTCCAAATAAAATTCAAGGGAATAATATATTCTTTTCATTATTTCATGAATTTTCATAAAAAATGTAATACAGTGATTTTATCATAGTAAATTAATCCATTTTTCTAAAAAAATTTGAAATCAATCTATAAATTCCATAAATTTACTAATATTTCCCAAATTCCAAATCAATTTAAACATCAGAGTTTTCTCCCAAATTGATACTATATAAAATATAAATTTCAATTCACATAAAATAGGGTTTTTTATAAATAAATTGAAATAAATTTCAAAAAAATCATGATAATTAGGTTTTAAATATATGTCGTAATATAAAATAGAAATTCTAGACATTAATCACAGAATAAAAAATCAACAACTCTTGAAACATGGTTTTCCATTGAAAGAATGAGGGAAATAGAGATATAGAAATGAAATCAAGAATCAAGATTCAAATAAATGTAATATTGTTTTATCAAATATATGATTATCTAAAAAATAAAATGATTAAAAGATGATATATTTGGTGAAACCATATAGAAGAGATTCACATACCTAGAAGAGATCAAATTATATCCTCCATGCTTCAATCTGCTAAAAAATGAGTTTAGAGGTGAAAATATCAGGTCTTGAGAGCCACAATAGAATATACAATATATTTGGATTGTCATAGGGTGGATTTGTGGTTTAAATGGGGGTGTATAATTTTTTTTTAATTTTTCGGAATTAAAATTTACTATGCACATGTTCAGTTGGGTAGGTTTGTATAGTTATAAAAACCATGAGACCTAACCACATTCCCCTTCACTAGAGTTAATGATTTATACTAAGAAAGCATAAATATTTTCAAACTATATTAAAATCATAAAAACTATCACTATCCAGGGTTGAATTTTTTTTCATTAGAGGGGTGCGTGGTTTGAGAAAACTATTCACCAATGATGCACATCCCAAAGAGTCTCTGAATGATTTACAAAAATCTCTTGATGCACTACTTAATTGGACCCAACCAAGTAGCATCAAAATAATGTTTGATTATTACCTGAAAACTAGTAATAGTATATTTAATTATGTGTTATAGAGAAATCTGTTTTCATTTATCATTATGGTGTATTCGGTTCCTCTTAAGCTCTTCAAATCCTAGACTAGCTTAGTATTATAGTGTAAAGACTCCATATATGATTAAAATATATTCCTCATCAACTCTTCTATTTTATTCATATTTTAGGATTTAGATGTAATTTCTTTGGATCAGATAGTAAATTTATTCCTATATTTTAAACATTAATATTCAAAAAAACTACTTCTAACGAAATTTTTTATGATGTATTTTTATTTGTATTAAATTTTAAAACCAGAAAAACTTCTACAAATTCATGTAAAATACCTTTTACAGTAAAAACTATTGAAATTTATTAAAATAAAAAATTATTATGTCTATTTAATAATTATTTTCATGATAAAAATATATACCATAAATATATTTATAACCGTAGAAATTCCAAATTTCGGTGTTTATGAAATTATAACAATTTTTTATAATGAGGTGTAAAATAATAATTTTCTTTTATCTTAAAATGACTTCTTGAGTACACTATTGGATTCAGTTCCTGATGTTTACCACTAGTGGTAATTTTTTAATTTTTAAGGCTTTTTATATTACATTATTAAATCAATTGTGGTGGTGGAATTAAAAAATTTATTAACTGATTCATACAATTTATATTAAATTATTATTTCCCTAAAATGAACGATTTGATTGATTTGGGATATATTATTCACTTGAAATGATGAGATAATGAATATTCATGGAATTTAATAACAAATATTTACTTATATTTATGTCAGATCCAATCATAAGATTTAATGTGGGGTCTTGATGACTGTAAATAGTGGAATGTTTAATGGATAGATTATAAATTTCTTGAAGTGGGAATATTAATAATACTTACTCACCTCTTATCATTTTCATATTTTAGATCTTTATATCCCTCTCTCCCACAATCAACCATGACCCATTCATGTCGAACTATCTTAAGAGAAAAATGGTAGAAAAATGAAATATATTTTCTGAAAAAAAAACTTTATATCAATATATTCCATCTAATCATCATGGAATCATGGAGACTAACATAATACTCTCATTTTTTAAATTAATATATTTAAAAATAATTGGATTTTTTTTATTCTACATCAGTTTGTTTATTCAATTTTTTTAAATAAAGATAAAAGGATAAATTGAAGAAATCAATATGATATTATTATATTTACATGAATATTGGACATGATAATGACTTATGAACATGAGATAGATTTACGAAATATCATATATTAATATTTCAATTGAATTAAATTTTTAAAAGGAATTTTTTTTTGATAGAAGCAAATAATAGTTTATTTGAAACAAAATAATAATAAAAATATATTCCATATTGAAGGAATTGTGTTTTCATTTGTTATAGATGAATTAATCAATAAATATTTAATTTTTTGAATATTTGAAGTATGTAATTTTTTATATGGTTTTTTGTAATTAATTTTACAGTCATTTTTATTTCCTATTATTGTATGAATAATATTTTATGTTTTTTTAGTTGATTATAATTTATAAATATTTTAATGTTTTGAAAATTATTAAAATGATTAGAGGATGTGTTTTAAGAATTAAAAAAAGATTCCTTCTAAATTTTCATTGGGTTCATGCCATAATCATGATGTTTTACCACTAATAACCAAGAATTTCTTAGATAATGGGTAATATATTACATGGGGTGTCATGACTCACCTTAGTCAAGATGAATGAGAGATAATGACCCCCTGAGTCCCACCTCTAATAGGACCTGGGGTGGCGACTGACACCAAGGGTATAGTAGTCTCAAAAAAATGGGAGACATTACCCCTTTTATAGTAACCAAGATATATAAATAAGATGCACAAACCTCAAAAAACTCCACGTTATATATATATATATAAAGAAAAAAATACATCCCACTTGCATGTTTAACGTAAAATTGCTATAAATAGAAAGAAAACTCATATGTATGTACAAAAAAAAACTAAGTTGTGACACATCAATTGTCCTTAATGTCTGAGCTAGTAATTTACCACACGGTTCACATAATCTTCTGTGAAACCTGAAAACAGTTTTATATACATAGGGTGAGAATTTAAATATACATAGTAGGGAAAAACCAAATTCACCCATGCACAAGTGGGAGAAACATACTAATTCCCTTGTGAGAAAACAATAGAAACCAATATCACCTATCAATGAATACTAATTACGCAGCCTCACCATGGAACACAAACCATGTAACACAAATCAATAATGCAATATAATAAGAACATCAATATTTGGGTACCCCACACCACTTCCAACTAGTTAAATTGCTACCATGATATTCCATAAGCCCCACTGTCAAAACCTTTCAGCAAACACCTAATCCATACATGAAATCACATCTTTTCCACAGACACCTGGGCCACAACCACCACATGTATCACCTAAAAATACCTGGGCCTCATCCTGAAGACACATGGGAAACAAAAAACCTCTCACACAGCCAATACCTTAACTATGGTATTAAATTTCAAGACATTACAACCTTCTTGAAGAGTCTTGGGCGATCAATTCCTAGAAGAGGGATCTTGTTAAATTCTGTAATTATCCATCTATCCTCCCACTAAGATGTTGGGAAAGAAACCCTCCCCCATAACAATGATAGTGTTCAGCATATAGGTCTAAACAAGTGTTGGGTGCATATATAAAAAATTAGTAACTAATATTTTATATATATACATAAGTAAAAAAACTCATCCAATCTTATGGGATTCCGAACATTCAACTATACCACTCATAACCACCTTTGCTGCTACCCCAACATGCATGTACCACCATGAACGATGGACAGTTGGATTCCACTTCACTATAAGCCCCATCTGGAAACAAGCTCCCAAAAAATTCATTAACGAGTTGTCATTCTGCATTATCAAATCATTCAATCATTTATTTACATCCCTACCTAAGAAACTACCAAAAACTAAAAAGTCAAACAATGAAAGAAACTACCAACAACCTTTTTCAATGTTATCCATCCCATTTCATCCTCTCAAAACCAAACACGGCAGCCTCCCGACAAAACAACACCACACCCAAAAAACTCATAAACATGAAATCATTACACATCCCAGTTATAAAGCTATGTATCCCATCCACTTCCCTGATGCAGTCTCACTGCATAACAAGTCTATCCATTCTATAATCAATTAATCTCTCAAACTCAGATTACATCACACCGCCAGTACCGCCCCATGCACAAAATCACATAAATATCGCCACCATAAACCACATAAGGCATAAAATCCAATAGAATATAGCACACTAACACACCTATTAAACATGATGTATTTAGATTTGGCCACTATTGTTCTTTAAATTCCACTTTGATAAGTAAGGGTGATCACATAATGTTTTTTATCCCGGGAAATCTATTTATTTAACAATGTGTATGTGATTAATCAGATTGATATTTATTGAAATAATTCACAAATAAACAAAAACAGTTACAAAGATTCACCCATGCGTAGGAAAGGACCACCAAAAATCCTTATTTTTAAATTCCACACAGACACAACATGTCACATCCTAAACAAGGATGGAAAATAAAATAATAAATGAACATCAATCTCCTCCCAACCCATTATCAAGTCTATATTTCATTATTAGATTTTATATTTGTTCACAAGTTTGATTTGGAAATTTTTTTCATGAAATAACCTTAATACACCCACCCCGCATAATACACAATTAAAGAGAGATAATAGAGTCCTTACATGAAAAAATACATGACCAAATATCCTCATTTCTCCAAAACTGAGGGGTTATGCGGGTAGGAGATTCTATGGAAACCCGAAGAGGGTTCTACAGAATAGGCACACGACATGTCTGGGAATAAAATTTCATAGCACACCAAGGGAAAATAGAAGAGAGGACCTCAGCTTTAGAAAAAGATAGATCATATATCAATAGAATAGGAAATAGTTTCAAAAGTCATTAATGTGGGATCCTGTTAATGATTACATGGTTTGATTATTTCAAAGTCCCTAGAGCATTATGGTATTAAAGATATGATTAATAGCCTTTGAAATGACTGTATAAATCCTCAACTAGGGATTTCAACTCTATTTAAATTTCATAAAATGTAATAGGGGAGAAACTAGAAAAACTGAAGAAAAAAATGAGTCACCGATGTGTGAGTCATCAAAAATATGCCACTCGCAATGAGATACTGATGCCAAACTCACCGATGATCTGACTCACTGACACCCTGACTAATCTATGCCTTGACGCACTGACTCCCCAACTCATCAATACCTTAACTCACCAATATTGTTTCCCTAACTCATCGACACCAACACCATGACTCATCGATGCCCTAACTCATGGACACCATGACTCGTCGATACTGAAACCCTGACTCATTGACACCGATGCCCTGGCTCACTAACATCGATGCCCTGATTCACTAACACTGATACCTTGACTCACCAACACCTATGCTCTATGTCACTAAAATGGATTCTCATAGTCATTGACACTGACGCCCTGAGTCACTAATGATAGACAAGAAAATTTGGAAAAATCTTGAAATGAGCCACTATTGCCTCCCAGAACACCCCAAACACCAGATTTTGAAAAATTAATGGATGAAGGATCTCTGAGCCATTACATAATATACCTATCAAACAATTATATCCCTCAAGAATTCAAAACCAAACCTAGAAGAAAGTGGTGTTTGAACAACCACCATGTATGATACCTATCAAAGATCAACCACATCATTGGAATGAAACCTCAACATTCAAGAACACCTACTTCCATATTTTCAAACCCAACAACTGCAATACATACCACACATTCACCAAAACTCACATCAATGAAACATATAAATCAAGGAATTACTTCCCCTGTGAAAAGATATTATCATCATTGGGTGGCACTGACTCAACCACATGGGTTTTATCGCCTCCTTATTAATGTGTATTGATTAGTGATCTTGTCCTCCCTTACCCATAAATCGGGACATTGTCATACATTACATAACAAGAAAAAAACTCATCTCATAGAAAACAATTTCATGAATTATTTCACAAATTAAAGCACATCATCAACCCTCAAATCAATTCTATGTACTGGGAACACATCTGCGTCTCTCTCCACCTAGTACTATCCTTTAGGTTACCATGCCTCCTCAACACATGAACCAAGGTAACAGTTCATCCATGAAAAACCATATCTCAATGATCCTAGATCTCCACTGGTTACTCCATGACCTTGAATCATCCATGATATCCAACTCTCCCTAGTCAATGACATGGGAGTTATCGTGAAGATATATACTAAGCTAAGAGGTATGAAATCTATCGGGGATTCTCTCTAATTACGGTGGCAACACCAACTTGTATGCCACCTCGCAAACTCGTCCCAACACCTCAAAAGGTCTGATGAAATTGGGAGAAATCTTACTCCCTCTACCAAACCTCTACTTCCCACGTCGAGGGGAAAAATTCAAAAATATGTTGTCCCCAACCTCGAACTTCAAGGGCCTTCTCCTATGATTTTCATGCGACTTCTTCCTGTCTGGTTCTACCTTCATCCTCTCAAGGATAACCTGCACCATCTCTGTTGTACTTTACACTATGTCATAACTAAGAATATCCACCTCCCTAACTTTTGTCCAGTATATGGATAAAATACACGACCTCCCATATAGAGCTTATAATGGAGCCATACCAATGGAGAAGTTATAGTTATTATAGAAAGCAAACTCTGTTAAGGTAATATATCGCACCAAAAACCCACTATAGTCTAGAACACATGCACGTATCAAGTAATCCAATATCTAGATGGTGCCCTCAATTTTTCCATCCATCTGAGGGTGGAAAGCAATGTTGAGGCAGAACTGGGTTCCATAAGAATTCTACAATCCCCTCTAGACTCATGATGTAAAAGTTTTATCCTGATAGGAAACGATGGATCTTGGGTATAACAACTCTTCTATTTATTACATAGTTTTACAAGATTTATTACACAAACATGGTCTAAATACAACTTTTAGAATCGATAGGTATAGTGTCTTGGGAAATTCGGAACATTAAATGAAAACCAAAGACATAAAAACACAACATATTAATTGAAAACTTCCTTTTCATGATCACAACATTCCCCCATACTTAGCATTGCATGGGATAACCTGAGGAAATACATGTGAAAAAGATAGATAAAAATACTATTAAGGGAGAAAAAAGGCATAACATGAATAATACAATATATTTTATGAAATATTAATATTAATGGAGCATAAAAAAAACACGAACACAAAGATATGATATAGCATGATTATCATAACATGGAAATGTTGAAACAACATTTAACATGATATTAGCAAGAGCCAAGGCTCATTACACATGGAGCTGGAGTAAAACCTAATTGGAAATAAATTATCATGATTAAATCATCATTTACTTTATGTTTCATGATACTAATCTTTACCCAATGCATTGGAGTGGTATTAAAGCGCACCTTTTAAAAAAATTATTTCATGCATACGTGTGCCACATAGATCATACAACATGGATTCATTAAACATAATAATTTATTCCATGAATAAGAAATGTTGAATACATAAATTAAAGTACTCAATAAACAAGTACATTTTCATAAAGGTGAATACCCTTGATAGAAAAATGGGCAAGGTATTCACTTACACGAAGATTTTGGCATGGAGATTTTGGTGTAACTTCAGCAGCATAACGGCGTCAAATAGAAATCATAAAATTGGTTGATCAGAGAGAAAGGGGTCTATCAACATTTATACATGAAATGGAAAGTAGTGTGGGTCATTGAACATAATATCCGAACATATATAATTGAATTTAGATGTATATTATAAAATAATTTCTTGAATGTAAATGAGGAGAGAGAAATTCCTTAAGGAATTTCAGCATGGTAACAGGTGCACCTGGGAGGAATTAATGAGGGGGAAAAAGGTATCTCATAATTCAAAAATAAGCAGGGAATTATGGGGGAGGTGGGAAATCATACCCCCAACATTTTTAATTGAAAATAAAAGGGTATGATAATATAACAATATTTGAACAAAATGAGAAAGGAAGAAATCACTTACTTTGAAGTGTGATCCAAAAGTCTTTGAAGAGGCTTGGGAGATGATTCTTGGGAGCTTGGGGAACCTTGGGACTATTTTATATATATGAGGTAAAGTGTTGGAAAATCTCCAAATGGATTTAGTGAAGAGTAATGGGATATTGAGTGGGTTTATATAGGAAAAGAGATGGAATTATTTATTATTTTGGTTTTGGAAACTACACATTAAACTAATCAAAACAACAAACCAACCCTTGGTTTTTCCCATGGTCTCTATAAAATGAGAATTTAAAACATTATTTAATAATTCCAATGGCCAATATTATTAAAATATTTGGTTTTCTTATGTGAAGGTGAGTCACACTCTCAAAGAAATCATTCTAAAATGTTAAAATGTTTTATAAGTCTTAGGGGGTCCACTAAAGCTTTGTAATATAAATCAAATAAATATAAAATCACATTATATTAATGTCAAAGCATTTATTGGCTATAGATAAATTTTATAGTATTTTATTACTACACTATTAGGTCATTAGGATGTCATAAAACATATTATATATTTAAATGTTAATAAATATTTACCCAAAAATTCGACATTCTCATAAAATTATGAAAAAATCACTATTGGATAATTTCAATGTTTTTATTAAAAATAAAATATTATATTTATTTAAATAACTTTCCAAATATGTAAATTATTACTTTTAAAATAGTCACCAAAATTTATAGAAATTTCACAGGGTTTGAGAAAAACAGCTTTCAACCCTTAATAAAAATCACAATATTATTCATACCAATTATACAATCATTTCAAGAGAATAAAAAGTAATTTAGTAGTAGTATTTTATTAAAATAATATTTAATTCCAAAAAAATCCCTTAATTCATCAAAATAGATTTATTAATTGAATATTAACTAAAAACTATTTGTACTTCAAAACCCATTTACAATGTAACAATAATGAAATGAATGTTTATTATTTATACAAAAAAACAAATCACATAATCAAAGTGCTAGGGTCTCATTACATAACCCCTTATAACACCTACATAAGACCTAAGGGTAAGGTGTGCGATGGTGAAAGACTCTTGGGGTGGCTTATATAACATCATCTGTGACGTAATCTCTATTAACTTTCACTTCTCTCGTAAAACATTCTGTTCAATATTAACATGTTGAATCTCATCTTGGGCTTGGTCAAGAGCAAAGACCAGTGACACTAACTCCTTTATGATCTCTAACAAATGGGCTTCGTCTGGAGAAATTCTACTAGATGAGGCCATAAATTCTATTTTCTAATAAAATTGGTTTTGTTAAAGCCTTATATTTATACTAATCATGTGTTAACTATTCAATGCCTATATTATAAATGGTATCAAATTTTAATGGTATTTTAAAATAAAAAAACATAAAAACCATGTAAGTTCATATATTTAATATAACCATTTTACATTATAAGACATTTAATTAGATCAAGATGAATTTTTGTTAAAAGAAGTTTGGGTCATTACAATGTTCACCCTTATGAAAATTCACCATCAAAATTTTATTTCCAACACTAAAATAGATGAGGGTAACTCTGCTTCATCACTTCCTATGATTTACTTGTTGCTTTTTCAAACTTGTGGTTTCACCACAACACATTGACATGGGACGTTGTTTTATTTTGTTGAACTTTTTCCCTATTGAATAAGATCTTCACTAGTATCTCTTCATAAGAGAGTTCATTCTCCAATGGTACCACCTAGGGATTGAGTACATGTGTTGGGTCAGGTATGTACTTCTTCAAGAGTGAATATTTTAATTCATTGTATACTTAAGACATGTTTTATGGGAGTTATAGGCGATATTCCACTGCTCCAATGCGATCAAGGATCTCAAAAGGGACAATGTACCTTGAAATTAGTTTTCCCTTCTTCCAAAATATCATAACTCTCTTCCATGATGGGATGAAGAGCAATACCATGTCTCTAACATCAAACTCTAGGTCTCATCGACAATTATGATCATAGCTCTTTTTTCGACACTGATAAGCTTATTGTGATGCTAGATAGTCTTAGAATTTTCCTTCATTTCTTCAACAATTTCTGGACCTATGGGCTTTCACTCCCAAACATCATCCCAATATGTCAGTGTTCTTCACCTCTTCCCATAATGGGCTTCATATGGAGCCATTTAAATGCTTGATTGATATCTATTATACTAATAGAACTCAACCAGAGGGAGATGTAGATCCCATCGTCCTTTTATGTACATTGAGAAATCTCTCAACATGTCCTCAAGTGTTTGGATAGTCCACTATGATTGGCCATCATTTTGAGGATGATAATTCATACGTAAGTTCAACATAGTATTTAGAGTGTTTTGGAGACTCTTAAAGAACATAAAGGTCAATATTGGATCTCAATCAGATACAATTGATAGTTGTACTCATGCAGCCTTACCACTTCGCTGATGTATATCCATGCTAGTTTATCCAATGGAAAATCCTCCAGAATTGTAATAAAGCATACAGTCTTTATAAGAGGATCCACAACAACCCAGATAGCGTTGTTTCCTTAGGATGTCTTCGGATGTCCGATGATAAATTCCATGGTGATTTTATCCCATTTTTATGTTGTTATGGTAATGGTTGCATCACCCCCTTAGACTTGTGCCTCTCATCCTTCACTTACAAACATACCAGGCACTTTTATGTATACTCAGTGATCTCCTTCTTCATTTTATCTCACCAATAATGCTCTCTAAGACTTCAATACATCTTTTTGATTCCTAGGTGAATGAAGAATTTCTAACTATGTACATCATCCAAAATTTCATTCTTTAACTATAGATTTTATGGAATGCATTTCCTTGTCCCAAATATCACAATTCCTTCTTCATTAACATTAAACTCTAAAGATTTCCCTTTTCTAAAATTTTCCACTTTATTCTAATTTCCCACATCATCCTTTTGAGCATATTTTAACCTTTTCAAAATAGATAGTTGAGAAATTATTTTTGAAAGGATTGATGATCTTCCCTTCATTATTATTTCCATGTCAATCTTCATCAACCCTATAAATATTGGATCCTTTTAAATTCTCATCAATGATAGAATTGATGAGTCCTTTATTCTATGAGCATCTCCCACCCTGTTTGATTTCCAAGTGTTGTAATGGATTGAGCATCCATAGTCTTTGATCATCTCTAACCATCTTCATCGTCATATGTTCAACTCTTTCTATGTGAATATATACTTGAGAATTTTGTGATCTGTATATATTTCACACCTCACCCCATTGAGGTAACGTTGAAATATCTTTAAATAGAATATTACTACAGCAAATTCCAGATAATGTGTTTGGTAGTTTATCTCATGAACACTAAATTGACTTGAATCATAGGTAATAATGTTTTCATTTTTAATTAACACCTAGCCCATTACCTTCTTTGAGGAATCACTAAATACCACAAAAATTTCTTCTCTTGTGGGTAGTGTGAGAATATACACAGTGATAAGACACATTTTCAACTCCTTGAAGCTATATTTTCATTCATGAGTCCAAGAAAACATGACTCCCTTCTGAGTTATCTTGGTAAGAGGGTTGACAATCAAGATAAATGTCTCACAAATAAGCAATAATATCCAGCTATCCCAAGGAAGCTACAGATATTTGTCATGGATATTTTTCTTGGACATCCCTCAATTGAATTTGTCTTGGAGGGATCCACATATATCCCATTTCTGGAGATTATATGACCTAAGAATGAGACCTCTTTCAACCAGAAATCACACTTTTAATGCCATTCATATAGATTATCCTTTTTCAAGGTGTCTATTTTAGTTATTAGATGCTCCTCATGATCATCCTTGATTTTGGAGTATATTAAAATATCATCTATAAAGAGTACCAAAATTTTTTCAAGGATATCTCTAAAGACACTATTCATCATGCCCATAAGATTTTTGGAGCATTAGTGGGTCCCAAAGGTATTACTATGAATTCTTAGTGCCTGTATCTTATACAACAAATAGTCTTGGGGATATCCTCCTTCTTCACCCTTAAATTGAAATATCCTGAATGTAGATCCACATTGGCGAAATATTGTGCTCCATGTAGTTGATCGAATGAGCTATAAATTCATTAAGGAGGATAATTCTTCTTTTTTGGGATTTTTTTGAGCTCATAATAATCAATGAAAATGTACATTGACCCATCCTTCTTCTTTATGAAGAGGACTGGTGAAACCCATGGTGAAGCACATGGGTGTATAAACCCTTTATCAAGATTCTCTTGTAGTTGTTTTTTTATCTTATCAAACTCCACAAGAACTATTCTATACCAACTCTTGGATACTGGCAATTCCCTAGGTATAAGATCAATTGATAATTCAACATCTCTTCCAGGAGGAAGACCTGGAAATTTCCTCAGGAAACACTTCAACAAATTCCCTTATAATAGTCATGTATTCAAGGATGGTTTCTTCCTTATAATAAATAACCTTAGAAACATATGCATGCTCATAGGGAAGTAATATCCATTCTTGAGATGTTGGTGCTAAAGAATATTCATCCTCCTTATACTTTTATAGAATCTGGGGTCAATTCTCTATATGGAGAGTGATTTCCCTCTCATGGAAATTTATGTTGTCTCTATATAGGGAGTGTCAATCCTTGCAAGAATTTCATCAAATTCCTCTAGAGGGAGTATGATAAGGTTTTCCCAGAATTTCAATCCACAAATTGTGAGAGGGGAGGAGTTATATTTATGGGATTCAATGATTTCCCCATTTATTGTTGTCACTGAAATCTCTACTTACATGATTTGTGGTGGTGGTGTTATTGTTCTACTAATCCTTTGGTATATAAAAAAATGTATAGAACTAGAATAAAAAATTATTTTCACTATTCTTGAATGAATAATTATCATACCTATTACCACTTAGTTGTCAGGATTATCTTCAGTTGTAGTGATGGAAAAAGCTCACCCATACTACCTTGGAGGTTTTTGGTTGCCTCTAAAACCCCATGGCATAGGGAACTGGTTTGAAAATTTCCCTTATTCTTGGAAGTTTAAGAAATTTACAATGTGTAGAGGGTCAAATGGAGGGTTCCTCTTCTCTATCGTATCAGTGGGTTTTTATTTTCAGCAGTTAATGGACTGGTGCCCTTCAATTCTACACAAAAAAACATTTCATTGTCCCATTGAGGCAATTTATGGGCTGATTCTTTCCGAACCATTGGAAAGTGGGGTGATATAGTTTCTTATCACCATTTTATTTATCCATTAGACCACTATAATTAAAGTACACATTATCTTTCATATCCCCATGATACCCCTAAGATTCGCTGATCACTATTTAGACTTTAAGGGCACATCATAAAATTTCCTCATAGCTATCGAAGTCACGATCGCTAGGGCATTCTGTAGGCTAGGTTTTATCTAACCAAAGAAGTGTTCTTCCTTTTATTCAAGGGAAAAAACAAATCTGAAGGCATATCACACAAGCCTTATGATTTTTTCCTCATATTTTCCAATGGATCAATCATTTTTTTTCTTAAGGGAAAGGAAGTACCTTTCCATATTAAGTCGGAGGGTGTGAGGAAAATATTAATCAAAAAACATTTTATGGATATCCTTCCATTAAAAAACCTCGATCTCTTCCTCAATATTGGTATTTTTTATCAATCCCCATCATTTATCAGCTTTACCCTCCATACGATAAGCAGCTAGAAGAACCTTCTCTTGTTCGGAATGTTGAAGGATGTAGAAGATCTTATCAATGGATTTGTTACATTGTTCATTGATTTTTGGATCATATAATCCATTAAAAGTAGAATGTATTTATCTCGTGAAGCCCCAATTGAATCTTGTTCATTCTTAAGGAGGGTTGAATGTTCATCTTTAATCGTGTTTCTATTCAAAACATCAGTTAACTAGGAGTGTATCATGACAAAGTTTTTGATTCCCACTCCCATCGGATTGGTAATCTCATTAGAACAGTCATCAAATTGATCTTTACATCGATTATTAGCCTATGTCCTTTTATTACTGACCATTGGTGGGAATAAATGTAAATTTATGGGTAACACATAATGATTAATCCCAATAAAAAAGGGATAACTTATTAATTACGTTTATTTCCTTAACTTAGGAATTTATAAACCTCAATATATGTTATACATGATCTACTTACCAACATATATTCTTAGGGGAAATTTTTTATTCCCTTAATAATGGTTCATACTAAGAGTATGAAATTACCAAAGAATATCCCTTGGGAGTTTCATAACTAAGTGTGCAGTAAGGCCCATTGTTGTTCACCTGTTCCCATTCGAGTCTTTCTCAAAATGGTGTTTTTGGGTTTTACCCCTAGAAAAATTTATACCGTAGTCGCATCTACTTGTTTGTTTACAGACAGGGATATATTTTCTTGATAAAACACTTACTATTTACTCACCAAAATTTAGGGATGTTTTTATTATACTTACTCTTATCCCTAAGGCTTTCAATAGGGTTTTCTTATAATAATCCCAAAAATAACATAACCTATCTTCTGAATCCAACTATAAAATCCTGATCATTATTACACACATTAACAAGATTTATTACATAAAATTGAACTTAAGACAACATAGAGGATTTATAGGTCTAGTTTCATGGGAAATTAGGGACATTACATGATATCTTAAGACTTAAAAATACAATATCTTTATTGAAAACTTACATTACATGACCACAACATTTCTTTATACTTAGAATTTCATGGGATAAACTGAGGACATACATGTGAAAAGGGTGATCTATAAAGCCTAGTAAGGGAGTAAACAAGGCATAAAATGAAGAATAAAATACATGTTAGGAAATAGGAATATCATTGTTGCATAAGAGAAAAATGAACATAAAGGCATGATATAGTATGATTATCATAACATTGAAATGTTGCAACAAAATTTAACATCATATTAGCAAGAAACAAGGCTCATTGCACATGGAGCATGAGTAAACCCACACTGCACTTGAATTAGAACGATTAAACCCTCATTTCACTTGAAATATCATGATACTAATCTTTACCCAATGCATTAGAGCGCTATCTTGGAGCACCCTTTAAAACATTTTATTTAATGCACAATTGTGCCCCATAGATCATACCACATGGATTCATTAAACATCATTATTTATACCATGAATAAGAGATGTGGAATACATAAATTTATACCCCCAATAAAAATTACATGTTCATAATGGTGAATACCCTTGATATATATATGAGTACGGTATTCACTTACATGATGATTTTGGCATGGAAATTTTGGTGTAAATTTGGCAGCATAACGGCATCAAATACAAATAGTAAAATGTACTGATAAGATAGAAATGGGACTCTCATAATGTATACATTAAATGGATTGTAAAAGGATTCATTGAACATAATATCCTAACATATGTAATAGAATTTATATTCATAATATAAAACAATTTCTTGAGTGTCAATGAGAAGAGAGAAATTCCTTAAGGAATTTCCGTATGGTAACGGGTGTACATGGGAGGAATTAATGAGAGATAAAGGCATCTATAATAATTTAACCATATGGAGAGAAGAATTTGGGAGGTGGGAAATCATACCATCAACATTTTTAATTGAAATTAAAATGGTATAATAACATAAATAAATTTGGAAAAAAATGAGAAAGGAAGAAATCCCTTACCTAGAAGTGTGATCCCAAAGGCTTCGAAGAGGCTTGAGAGAGGCTTCTTGAGAGAGGATTATTGAGAGATTGGGGTGCCTTGGGTGACCTATAGAGAGATTATTGTTGGGTTTTGTTAATATCCAAATGGAATTAGTGAAGAGTAATGGGAAATTTAGTGGGTTTATATAAGAAATTTGATGGAAATCATTATTATTTAGGTTTTGGACACTACACATTGAACAAATAAAAACCACAAAACATCCCTTGGTTTTTTCCCATTAGTTTTCCATAGTAGAGTGGAAAAAATTATTTTATAATTCCAATGGCCGAAAAAATTAAAATATTAGTCCTTTTGTGGAGGTGAGTCACACTCTCAAAGAAATCAATTTAAAATGTAAAAAAAATTTATAAGTCATGGAGGGTCTATTAAGGATTTTTAAAATAAATAAATAAAATAAAAAATCAAATTTTTTAAATTTAAAACATATATTGTCCTAATATCCAATTTATAGTATTTTTTATATCACTATTGGGTCATTATGATGTCATAAAACACATTATATATTTAAACGGTAATTAATTTTTACCCAAAAATTCATCTATCTAAGAATATTATGAAAAATTCAACATTGGATAACTTTGAAATCCTGATTCCAAAAATAATATCCATTTAAACTGAATAATTATATATGTATGTGAATTTTTAAATTTAAAATAAAGACATACATTTATTGAAAAGTCGTGGGTTTAGACAAAAACAGCTTCCAAACCTTAACCAAAATCACATTTGTATTCATAAAATTTTTACAATCATTTATATATAATAAAACTTAATTTAGTAATAAAATTTTATTTAAATATTATTTAATTAAAAAAATCCATTAATTCATGAAAATAGATTTCTTAATTGAATATTAACTAAAAATACTATTTGTGCTTAAAAAACCATTTACAATGTAACAGTAATGAAATGAAAGTATATTATTTATACAAAAAAATTAAGACCATAATAAAAGTGCTATGGTATTTTTACATTACCCCTCATTACACCCACATATTATCTAAGGGTAAGGTGTGTGATGGTGACTGATTCTTTGGGCAGCTCAGATAACATTGCCCGGGTGGTAATCTATATTAACTTATGCTTCTCTCGTAGTAAATTCCATTCAAGCATAGTGTGTTGAAGATCAGCTAGGGCTTGTTCAAGAGCGAAGCCTAAGGACACTACCTCTTTTCCAAGCTCAAACAAATGGGCTTCGTATGGAGTGGTTCTACTGTATGAGGTCATCGCTTCCTTTTTCTGAGTAAATTGGATTCGTTAAAGCCATATATTTATACTAATCATGTGGTTACTGTTCAATGGAAATATTAGAAATGGTAATAATTCTTAACGGTATTTTAAAATCCAAAAACATAAAACCATGGAAGATCGTATGTTTTATATAAAACTTTTCCATAATAGGAAATTTAATTAGATCAATAGGAATTTTCATTAATAAAATTTTGGGTCATTACATTGGGACTCCATGTAGCCGCACCACCTCATCAACATAATTATGTGCTAAGGCATCCACTACGATTGAATACTTGATCACTAAGAACTGAACAAATTTTGTCAACCAATCCACAAGTAGGAAAATAACACTGCATCCTCTATGGGGACTGGGTAATCCTTTGATGAAATCCCTTTAAATGTCATACCAATTCCACTCGGGGACATATAGGGCTTTCCACAAACCACTGAGAACATGGTGCTCAACCTTCACTTGCAGGAACACCAATCACTCTTCCAAAAACTCCACCAATATTCACTTTATGTTGATCTAGAAAAATATTTCCCTAAATCCATGGTACATCTTGGAAACTTTTTGGTCTACCACAAGGGGTGAGCTACGAAACTCACAGAGAACTTCCTCACGCGTTTCCTTTGGAACAAAAAGCTTCTAACAGAAAAAAAATATGATTCTAACCATCCTCCGATAATACCCCCATAGCATTACCCTAGTCAACATGATCACGTATCACCTCCACCTATGAATCTCCCCATTGAGACTCCTCCACCTTCTACCTCAGAGATTACTATACCATCATTTGAAATAGACATCCTCTAATGCCATCCATTTCTACATCCATGTGCATGGAATCCAACTCATCCAACTCCCTCTATGAATATGTAGATTCCTGAACCACATCCCTCTATGGATTCCTGGTCCAAGAAGGGACCACAACAACCCCCTTTAATATGGTTTAAGAGAACTATAAATTACAATACAGGAGAAAATCCATCTACCTTCACTACTGCAAGTTCAGGACTCACTGGGAAATGATGTACCTAAAGCTTTTATGATCCGTGAAGAGAAAAAAGCTCTCCCCAATGAGGTAATGTCACCACAACATTAATGAAAACATGACAAATGCTAGTTCTAGATCATGGTTGGGATAGTTATGTTCATGGGGTAATAAATGACTAGACCCATAAGAGATCACTCCCTATTGTTGAATTAGTACACACCCTAAAACTAAATGGGAAGCATCACAAAACACTTCAAACATCAACTCTTCACCAAGTAGCCTGAGTACTGGAGCACTAACTAACTTCCCATTCTGATAGCCAAATGCAGTCTAGAACTACTCACTCTACATAGAAGCTTGTTCGTTTCTTGTTAGAGCCATAAATGGAACTTATATTCTAGATAAATCATGTATGAACCTCTAGTAGTACCCTTCCTGACCAATAAATCTGTGAACATATTCTGCATTCTTGGGTGCTACCTAAGAAATGACTACCACGACCATTGATGGGTCCACTGCTACACCCTTCTAAGGCACTACATGTCTAATATAGAGGACCTCTAGTATCCAAAACTTTTACATGGATTTCTTTCTATAGATATGGTTGTGCCAAAATAACTCCAG
The DNA here is from genome assembly GCA_963277665.1 of Viscum album. Taxonomy (NCBI): domain Eukaryota; kingdom Viridiplantae; phylum Streptophyta; class Magnoliopsida; order Santalales; family Viscaceae; genus Viscum; species Viscum album. The sequence goes on along the minus strand of OY728146.1, from coordinate 1,759,443,447 downwards.
GACAATCTCGATATACTCAATATACTCCTCCTTTGACTTTTAAAAGATTAGGATATCATTGATTAATACGATGATGAATCGATCTTGGAACTCACAAAATATGGATTTCATAATCCCCATGAACACGACCGGTGTATTTGTAATACTAAAAAAATACAACCACGAACTCTAAGTGTTCATACCTACACGAGAAATCATTCTCTAGGTTGTCACCCTCCTTCACCATTAACTGTAGGTACCCATACTGTGGAATGATCTTAGAGAACCAATTTTTTCCATTCAAATAGTTTTAATGATCGTCTATTTTAGGGAGAGGGTAATGGTTCTTGACCGTTACCTGATTCAGTCTCTGGTAGTCTATGTAGATCCCCAAACCACCATATACCTTCTTCACAAACATGACCAGAACTCCCCATGGTGACACATTGGGTCGGATGAAGCCCTTCATCATCATATCATCAATAAGAACCAAAAATTCCTTTAACTTAGAAGGATTCATAAGATAAGGATCCATTGATATCGGATGAGCAGCAGGCTATAAGCCTATCCCGAATTCAACATAATGTCGAGGGGGTAGGGTTAGAACTTCCTTATGGAAAATAACAATATACTCTCTAAAAGCCCCACATAACCCCCACCATCTAAGAATCTATAGAACCCATTGACAGCTCGTCTAACAAGGAAAGAAGAGGATCTGTATACTAACTATCCACCTAATAGCACTTCGTGCCAATGAATGTTATACTCTAGACTTTCATGTTTGAAAACACGACTCTTCTTAGAAAGTAGTCGACAACCGCATGTAGAAAAAACAACAAGTCCATTACATGGATGGCATCGTACAATTTCATCTATAGTAGAAAAATATTCCCACTTGATTGATTCATCCCCAACATCATTCCACGTACCCGGAAAACATCCAACAAGCTTGTATAACCTTCAATTGGTGTACTAAACACAAGGGGCTTGGAAAGTCTATCTAGGTATAGTCCAAAGGCTTGGGACATACTGGGTGAAATGAAGGAGTGAGAAGCTCTTAAATAAAACATGGTGCAATCAAGTATACTACACAAACTGGTCATACCTCTAATGGCCTTTGGCCCTACTTGAACTGCTACCTCTGGAGCATTAAACTTCACATGATTGTCTCCTATGCCCACTATATATCGGTAGTCTACCCGATCACACCATGGGTGTGGTCCCTGAGGAGAACCCTAAGGCTAACCTCCTTTTGAATCATTCACCCTTGGTGGAGCAGGGGCCTATTATCCTGTTCTTGGAAATGCTTGGATAGAAACTGATGCTGAAGCCGGTGATGGACCTACCCACCTCAACCATACTATGATATTGTTGATCACTATACCTGTGGGTTCCCACAAACTCTGCAATAAAAACACCTCATCATCAGGACTATAGGAAATGGGCGACAACCAAAGTGTTGGAACTAAAAACTACTGGGGTTGGCTCCCCACTGGCCGAAACCATGAAGGCCATAATGCCTAAGACATTTTATTGATGACCTTCCTCTTTGAAGAGCATGGGTGACATCCCTCTCATGGTAGACCTCATCATGACTTCATCTTTTATACCACATCATCCTTCTTCTGAACCTCTAATTATGTCAGTAGGGTGATGGGAGTGACCGCATTCTAAATACAAGTATAGAGTGCCTCCTCTAAGAACCTTTCTCGAGACACCCCATCTGGAGAGAGATATAGAGAAAAATGTAAGAGGTCCTTGAACATGATACACAATTCCCTCACTAACAAAACTCCTCTGCCGTTGAGAGATAGCTCCTTCCACTTATAGGCTTTCATTCTGAAAGAAAATAATTCATTATAGAAGTCCATCTCAAAGTAGACCCACAGAACATCGGTCTCCTTCTTTTCTCTGAGGTTAATCATCCACCACTGACATGTTTCTCCCATTACAAGGCTCACTTACAGGGAAAACCAATACTCAGTCGGATCCCGGATCAAGATGAATGTGATCACCAATTCCTATATCCAATTATCTTTCTCCATGTCTAAGACACATGCCTCAATCTTTCCCATACTCTATGGTTAGAAATCAGGAAGCACATTTTTCCATTGAACACCATTCTCTGCTAGATTGACACTTCGTCGATCAACTGGGTTGGCCTTCTGACCCTCCACAGATCATACCACACGTGGGTGTCATCCGGAAGCCATAACTGAATGAAAAACAAGAAACTCCTATGCCCATGTATTATATAATCTCTATTAATAATCTTTTGAACTATTTATTTATTTTCATTTCATGAAACACCTAAAAAACAAGAACACAAGTCACCAGGATGCATGTACCTTTCCAATGGTCTCTACCCCGCAAAGGATGTAGTATTACTATGTCATTCGGTAATCTCATAGTCATTGCATCAAAACATTGGGGGACCTAAAATCTATTGTCCTAGCCAGTCCTCCATGGCATATGTCACAAAACAAGATCACCAGACACTATTTCCCAACCAACCCATGAAATACTCTCTGTTCCTAACTCCAAAATCCATCCTACTTCTCAACCATCACCTTTGAGAGAATTCTGTCATGACCCGTCTTCATCAAAATGAAGGAGAGATAATCACCCCCATGTCCTGCCTCCAATAGGCCTTGGGGTGGTGACCAACACCAAGGGTATAGAAATATGACAAAAATTGGTAGAATTACCCTTTTTATAGTAACCAATATGGGGAGATAAGATGCATGAACCTCAAACAAATCCATGATTGATATATATAAAGAAACCAAAATACATCCCACATACATGTTTAATGTAAAACTTCTAGAAATATAAAGAAAAATTCAAAGTAAGTTCCAAAATAAAACTAAGCAGCAACACAAAAAATTTCCCTAACATCCGAGCTAGTATGGTCCATACTAGACTACATAATCTCCTTGGAAACATGAAAATGGTTTCATATATATAGAGTGAGCATAAAAATATACATAGTATGGAAAATCCAATTTCACTTTTTCACAAGTGGGAGAAGCATATTAATGACCTTGTGAAAAAATAGAAAAAACTATAGCACTATTGAGGAATACTGACCACCGAGCCTCACCAAGGCACACTCACCATGTAATGAAAATAATGTAATATAATGTAGTAAGCATGTCGATATTTGGGTACCCTGCACCACTTCCCACTAGTTAACTTCTCATACCTAATGACAAACTTCCTAACGCTACCATGCTCTTCCACAAGGCACATTGTCACAACCTACAAAAAAAACTTGAGCTACACACCACATCACATCCTGCCCATAATAGCATGGGCCACAACCACCACATGTCTCACCCAAAAACATTGGGGCCTCATCCTAAAGACACATAGTTATAAACTATCTCTCACATCGCCAATGCCCTAAGTTTGGTATTAAATCTTGATCCTTTTTAGCCTTCCGAAAGAATCTTGGGTGATCAATGCCAAGAAGTGGGAGTAGGGTAATGTTAGTAACCATCCATAAATCCTCTCACTAGGTTGTTGGGAAATAAACAATCCCCCATAAAAATGGGTGTGCTTGACAACCTAGTTCTCAACATAGGTGGGGTTTTTATAGAAAACATAAGGAACTAAAATTTTATATATATAAAAATATATAGGTAAAAAACACTCATACCATCCTATGGGATTAAAAACATACAACCAGCCCTCTGAAAACTACCTTTTTTATTGCCCCTAAATGTACATACCACCACGAATGATGATCACATGAATATCACTTCACTACGATCCACAACTCAAAACATTCCCCCAACTGATTCATTAACCAATTATCATTCTTTATTATCAAATAATTCATTCATTTCTTTCTATCCATACCCGAGAAACTACCAAACAATGAAATTTCAATCAAAGAAAGAAATTTTCATCAAAATTCTTCAAATTTATCCCACCCAATTCATCCTCCCACAAGAAAACCTGATAGCCCTACTACAAAACAACACAACAGCCACCACGCCCATAAACATGAAATACCCACACAACCAAGTTTGGAATACCCCTACTCATCCACTTCCCAAATGTAGTCCCAATGCATAACAAGTCAATCCATTATAAAATCAATCAATCTCTCAAATATAGATACCATCACACTTTTAATACCACCCCATACATACAATCACATAGCTACCTCCACCAAATCCCACACAAGTAACAAAACCCAATTGGACACAAAACACATATAAAACTATCAAATAGAGTGTATTCATATTTTTACAACACTATTCTATGAATTCCACTTTGTTATATAAGGGTGATCAAATAATGGTTTTCATCCTGGGTAATTCATTAATTTAACCAAGTGTACGTGATTAATATGATTGATATTTTCAAACATTATTCACAAGGAAAAAACAATAATTATAATGAAAAAACCATTCACAGGAAAGGAACACAAATAGACATGATTTTAAGAGGCCACATGGCCACAATAGGTCACATCATAAACAAGGATAAGAAATAAGACATGAAATCAACATCTTTCCACTCTTATCCCATTATCTAGTTCGCATTCCATCATTAGCATTTATCATTTTTAAAAAGATGGATTCAACAGTTTTTGTCCTGAAAGATCTTTACTATGACCACCCCGCACGATAAACAATTTAATGCATTCCCAATGATAGAAACATAGACCACCATAGTCATAGTTTTCTCAACCAGGTATCACAAACCACCCCCACAAGTGTTCTCATAGCCATTACGAATATAGACCACCCCTTTGTTAGTGTTTTCCCCAATGTTTCATAGAGCTTCCTTAGGAGCGTTTTCTCATCTAGTAAATAAGACCACTTATATGGGAAATTTCCATGAATAAATTATAGACTTCATTTATGTATATTTTTTATATATAAATAGAAGACAGACCTTTTGTGCATTTTCTATATATAAATAAAAGACGTCCAATATGAGTGTTTTCCATATATAAATAAAATCTCCATCCAACATGAATTTTCAATTTCCTAAAAAAACAAATCTGAGGGAATATTCCATGTCCTAGAATATAAAAATGAAAAAATGGTCCACTAAATTCATAAACTCATCCTCGTTGTACCCATAAAACACTGTCTCTCTAGTTTTAACACGTCACTTTGGAACTGACCGAGTCCTCCTCAATCAAACCATGCATGGAAAACCAATGTGGGTTATATAATTGTTCTCAACGAAATAAAGAATCTAGATCATTATATGGATTAATCGAAGCGATCAGAGGAAGCCAGGTCCCCGAACGGGTCGAAAATACCCTCCAAACCCTCTCAAAATTTCCATGTGTGAAGCACTCTGCACAAAAGGCGCATTTATGGGCAGTCCCCTCTACAAGAGGCTCAATGGGATCCCAGCATCATGTGAGAACAATGTCAACCAAGGCCCCTCCATAGTTTCATGCCCCTCTGTGACATGCTCCATAGCGACCACATCGACGAACCTCGGCGCAGCGTCACACCCCTCCATGAGGCCAATGTGGGCCGACGGAACAACAGATTTTTGTAGTGCCACTCACCTCCGCGGCGAGTTCTATGCCCCTTCCAACTGGGGTTTCCTATAAATATAAGTTTTCCCCATCTTCAAAACCATTTTTACTCTAACCATTCAACATCCCGGTTCTTGTTTCTCATAGACCTTTGTGAAACCCTAAAATGGATTGTAAAAGGTAATTTCCCTTTGCGAGACATACCCCTTTGGGTACTTTTCATCCTCCTCCTATAGTGGATATTCCCTTAGATAAGGTATATTCCCTTCATATAGAAAGGCCCCCCTTTGGGGTCCTCGAGGATTCGTGAGGTGTAAATCCTTCTCAGAATACTCTCAAGGTTTCGCAAAGCATAGATCCTTCACGAAATTCTCTCAAAACAAAGATGTATTCTATTAGGCGAATCTCTTCTCCCATAAGGGTGGCACTTCATAAAGCCTTTTCCGTTTTCAAATACCTCTTCTTCATGAGGCCCCCACCTTCCTGAATAACATCCTCTATAGGTAGTCTTTTTCCTTCACAAGGACCATCCTCTTCGTGAGTCCCATCCTCTTCACAAAGCTTTTCCACTTCGTGAAGCCCCTTATATTCACAAAGTGCCACAATCTAAGACTAAATGATTTATACACCCCATTCTGGTATGACCCTTCAGGTATGTATGAAGTGATTTCAAGGTCCCTTGGGTTGTCTTTTACGTTTTCATGCTTAGCCTTATGCTTCTTCGAAAAGACACGATAATGGATATTTCTTCTTCGCAGAGCCACGCTAATGTTGGCCCCTCAGTGGATCACTCCAAAAAAACCCTTTACCACAACATTGGTGGTGACTTCCCTTTACCAAGGGATATAGATTACCAGTAATGTATGTCCTAGTGGTGGAGAGTGAACCCGCCTCAACCTAGCTGTAGGATGTTAAACTACCAAGTTCCATTGTCCTCAGTACATGATGTTAAACTTTGGTTTCTCCCCATGCAACACATGTGGGGCACCCTATCTTGGACATTCTCTACGCTCAATTGTCTCCATGAGAGTGGGATCTTCGTCACCTGGAATGAGATCAACTTTGCTGGAGTGGTGCCTATATGTGGGGAAAGGAAACCGATCTCGTGTAATATCATATCCTTTCTTGTGGGAGGAATCACCCCTTCTCCTCCCTTATTATTCAGTTAAAAATACCCGAGGAGAGATGGGCACATAGACCTTCGTCATCTTGTCCCTCTCCTTATGAGCTGTGTCACCATTGGGCCTCCATCATAGAGTAAGTCGCAATCTCCATCTTCCTGGGCCACTAACCATGCATAAGCCCCTGTTTCCACATTGGGCTGCTAACCACGTGTAATCCCCATTCCACTTCCCACATATCCACCTTTCATGATGTGATCTCTAGTTCTTTACTCCCTCTTGTTTCTCACACCAAGAATAACTCACATGGGATTAGAGTAATAACTGACCATGTACTCTTTCATGGGCCTCACTAGAGCATAAGCCCCAATCCACCATCATGAAATAAGTGTACTTTGATTCTTTCCTCTAAAAAAATGTACGTAGGAAGCCTCCTTGAGGTTCAAATCCAACACCTACTTGTCCCGACCCTATCACGTTAGTTCACCCTCATCCTGCATGATGTTAAACTATATCCACCATCAAAAACTAAGTGAACTTTGATCCTTGTCTTCTAGGAAAGGTATGTAGGAAGCCTCCCAGAGGTTCAAGCCCAACAACCATCGGTCCCGACCACTTCACGTTGGTTCACCATCATCCCACATGACGTTAAACTGTACGCCCCTTTTTGTCACACAAATTGTTAAACTGAACCCATTGGATCTACATGTATTTTGACCCTTACCTCCCATAAATGGTACGTAGGAAGCCTCCCTGAGGCCCAATCCCAATTGACAGTAATCCTTTTTGATCCCCAATCAATGGTAATCCATTGTGATCCCCAATCGACAGTAAGTTGTTGTGTTCCCCAATTGATAGTAAGCCGATGTGATCCCCAATCGACAGTAAGTCATTGTGGTCCCTAATTGATGTTAAGATATTTTGTTTCCCCAGTCAATGGTAATCCATTGTGATCCCCAAACAATGGTAATCCATTGTAGTCCAAAGTCATTTGTAAGCTGTTTTCAACCCCAACCATCGGTAATTAGCTGTAGCCCCATCCAGTGGTATGCCATTGTAGTCTGTAATCGACGGTAAGCCATTGTAGTCACCTTCATTGGGACCCACATCTCTGGTCCCCTCTGGGTGTCATATCAACCTGTGCTTCTATCCATACATATTCCCTAGTATACTGTTGGTTTATTGTTCTATTTGTACACCCCGATTATATACCCTCCTCCCGAACTATGTGAACTATGATTTCCTACCACGTGGATATATAGGAATCCATCTTTGAGGTTGAATACCATCACCCATGTCTCATCCTAGTCTTTCCCTCGAGCCTATGTGTTTTTGGAAGGTCATTCCCTAACCCAGATATTCCACTTCCTCCAGGCCCATCCATACGTCCATTCTCATGGTTCGGCACCTAAGCTGCCACATCACCCCACCTAACTATATAGACTCTTATTCCCTTCCACAGGGATATGTAAGATGTCACTTCGAGTCTTAATACCAACATTACCATCACCCACATGTCAGATCTATAGCATTCTTCATTCACTATCAACAAATCCATATCCATCTTGATTCTTACAAGGGTCGGAACATCTGGGTAAGATCTTGACACCCTCTTTCTCACTGCTCCTAGCAGTAATCGCGTAACTAACCACACGTTAGCCTCTGCATCAGTGATCCCTCATGGGGTTTTACCCATCTGATCCACTCCCATCAGTGTTCTGATTAGTCCGGTCTATCTCTGCTAGATGTTAAGATCGCGACATATCCTGTGTTAATAATGGTAAGCTGAGGAAAACCTCAGAGACATGCCTATGAAGGAAAACTACCTGCATTCAATGAGGGATTCATTCAGATTCTAAGCCCTCGAGAATCCCTATCATAAGGGGAAGAAACCCAGACACATAAGTGTCCCATCATCTAGACACACCAGCGATGTCCATTGTGACTAATCCCATGATCGAAGGTTGCAGCCCTGATTGGACCCCATGGAATGTTATAATAGAAGAAGAATAATTAACTGACATGCATGAAGACATGACACTGGGATGAGTTTCATGAAGAACGTCTTAAGTCTATGGGGGAGTCCTGGACTTAGAAACGAGTTCTGAGGAGGAATCCGAAGGAGGAACTGACATAACATCATCCCATCTTGATAAAGGATAAAATGTCCCTGAATAAGCAACAGATCCCACCCACCATTGGAATGAGGGAATGCGGAGAAACAGTTGTGTGTCCTAAAAATACGGATGTGCACCCCGACGGAATCATCGAAAACCAAAATAATGATCCTTAGTGACGTTATTCTCCCCAATGTGGAGATTATTAGCGCTTGAGATATCAGTGGATTAGTGTGTCATTGGATCCATGTATTCAGTTCTAGGCCCCACATAGAAAATAGTGGGATTGGTTTGAAACTCACCCGAAAATGGGAAAGTTAAATGCTAGAAATCCCAGTCTGTAATGTTGTCAGCATGGATCCTTCTTACTAAAATGGGATATAGGATTTCTTTGGGACACTGGATGTCACTTTCTATCTTTTGGAACCAATGGTTGAATATCCCAGCATTACAAGACCCAAGCTATCATGATAGGAAACCAATCACCTCCCACCCACTGACGTAGGGGTAGGGGGAATGTCAATGATACAATCCTGCACCGCCTCATCCCTTCCATGGAAGCATCCACGCCCACGACTATTGGGTTCCCACACCCCATCTCCCCATATTAAATCGTCCACAGAAGGGTGATTAACGACCTTGTTCGATGATACAAGGAGGAGGGGATTATACCAACCCAGGATATGGCTCTTCAATACATAGAGGAATCTATACCTCATCACTACCCCCGCCCCCAAGGGCTATGCAGGGTGACACTACTCCCCACAATGACGTGTAATATTTTCAAGAGCCTCTCCTTGGAACCCTTCGATGACTCCCTCCTTTACAACAATGAGGTGAGGGATGTCCGGGCCAGCCCAGCTAGAATCCCATTCTAGGGGCTCCCAAGAAGGGCCCACCATTCCACGTCAACGTTGCCACCTGTCCCCACCAACTGAGGAGAAGGTGAACCATGCACCTTCCCCATCGAACTCAGTCTGGTTAACCCGATGCCACCATCAGGCATAGGGTGAAAAGGACACCCGCCAAGGGGTGTCAATATCAATGGCTACGACAGCCCATTCCATCGTTGATGCATACCATCAGACCCATGATTCTTTCGAGCAAGGGCACTCATATTCCCGGCCTGGATCGAGGCCCCAGGCACCCCACAGGTGGTCTAGGACGACTTTCATGGTCTCATAAATAGGTGGAATCCATCATGGGCTGATTCGCTGCATTGGCATCCAGTATAGAGGTCCTCCTCATACCATAACCAATGAGGGTGCGAGCTCTACCCCCTCATAATCTCATCATGGAGGTCCTCACTATTCCACCTTCAATCTAAGTGAAGGTCCTCCCCACTATTGTGACACTTAGTACAGATCCCTCTTTCACACCCATGACCTCAGGTATGAATCCAATCTTCCTGTCAGAGGTTGCCAATGTAAAGATTCTACCTTTCCGGTAAACTTTCAATGTAGATGTCTTCCCCTTGTCCTTACAACAATGGAAGATAGTCCTTATTTTCATAGTAATCAATGATTCAGAGGTTTGACTTGCTTCATGGGCACCAAGCATGGTGGTCATTCTTGTGTTCATCTCGACCAGTACGTGGACCCTCCTCACACCGAAGCTACCAAAGGAAATATGAATGGAGGCCCTATTCATGCTCCCACCTTCTCCGGAAGAGGTCATACCCTCTCCATCCCTTCCTGAAAAGATTCCCCCATGCTTCAGCTATGGGATACCAGTGTCGTCTCCATGTCCCATTTGATATTTTTCCAGGTGCTCCTCGCACCCCATCTTGACTAGGAAGAAGTACTATCCACCCTAGCATAAATTCAGACGAAGGACCACCTTGAACCAAAAATCTACCTTGTACCAAATGTCCATTCCGGGGTTGGTGGGTGGGTTGATAATGCCATAAAAAGAGCGTGGATATGATTCAGACTGAAAATAATACAATATGCTTCTCAGATTTTGAGGTGGAATGCGATTCGGCAATGGACCACTCACATCGATCCTCTGTGTCGAGGGTCGGGGTGAGAAATTGGTGTATCAGCCTCATACATCCAAAATTTGTGGTCAAATGGATTCATGACTCCCTCTACAGATACATCCTGGGGGAGGAAGATTTGGCCTTTTCCCCGGGCCTGGCGGTGCAATCCTCCATATCATTAAAGGGTTATTAACTATCTCGACTAGAGATCATGGAGAGTTATTTTGGGGACCGGAAAATTATGACCAACAACATGGCTCCCCATCAGTGACCACAACCCCTTCGCTGAAAGCCATGGTGTCCAACCCATCTTTCTGAGATATGTGGCCTCATTCGATGCATTCATCGTAGGATATCCCAATATGCAACAACTTGTTAGAAAATTCTTCGTATTCTCCACCGGTCAGTCTACCATCTTAGCGATCTTCTTCTGTGATATTTCCATTCCCATAGCCACCTCTAGTTGATATGTGGGGTAACCAAGGGTCAGATCCTGAGTCTGATCCAAGGATATTTTAGTACATCTTTATAGAGGATCATTTCACAGAGATGTTCTAGCCAATTGTGACCGCAAGCTTCAGTGCGCCAGAATCCCTTACTTAAGAGGAAGTCACGTGATTTCACGAATCCATTTGGGTGACCCACTTCCATCTACATTATCATCAATTGAACAACCCCAAGAGTCAATCACATTTTGAGGAGATTGTCCATCAATTTCATTTGGTTGACATGGCCATGCTCCCTATGGCCTAGCTCTCAGAGTCGCCCGATCGCCACTTGACCCTCATGAAATGATTCCTTCAGAGCTTTAAATTGATCCACAAAACTATCAATGAGGATTCCCCAAACTTTAAGCTCTATGTTTTGGGGAAGTATGATGCGTCCCATTTCAATTATATCTAGTTCAGTCCCAATTTTCCAAGCGATATTGAGGATATGCCTCTAGGTAGAGTCACTGTTAACCTGGTGGATCTATTGGAGGGGGATAATGATCTAGATATCCTTTATGAGAACAATCCCCCCAGGGGAGTGCAACAATTATTGGATCCATTGGGAAGGGTTACTCTCTAGTAGTGAAATCTACTGGGTCTTCCTGTTCCCACTGAGGCATTAGTCCTCTGGCAAAATCCCAATAAGGGTATAGATCATCTTGGAGTCGTCGAACCCTCTGACCTATATGGATCATTACAGAAGATGGAAGATGATCCTACAAAAACCTTGTTGCACCAAAATCATGTAGAGAACAAGAAGAAGGTGGATGAACTATTGGTTGGATTCACCACGTAGTGGCGACTGGACTATGATGATCCTCAGCCTGGGCGGATACAACTTTCCCCCTACGAGTTTCCCCCAGGTTACCTTGACATTCCTACCTGCATAGATAGGATAGAGGCTAATAATTATTGAAGGATGTATCAGTATGTGTAACCCAATCCACCGGAGGAGTTTGATAATACTTATGACACAGCTCAGGTTCCCCGAGCCGCTCTGTATGTCATACCATTGGCCTCTCCACGAGCCGTTGGGCCTGCTTATCATTTTGAAGAACATTCCAACACACTGTTGGTTAGCTATCCTCATCAAGAAATGAATCTCCATCCAAATGATCTGATGGGGTGCTCATTTCTTGCCTCGAGGCTTTGGAAACTCAACATGTGGTAATCCCTCCTGATTGAAAGCCATATCTATCATAGGTAGATGATATTCCATCATCCCCATGTTTTGGAAATCCCACCTTCTCCCAATTTAATGAGATAAGAGACCCACTACTGCTTCTAGCCTACTTCTTCTCAAGGTGTGGACACATACTAGGAACTCTAGTCTAGAAAGAGGCCACCAAACTCCAGTATTTCATACAGATAATGGAAGGGTCTGCATTTGTTAGGTACAACCAGTTACCGATTGGGTCATTCACTGGATATGAAGATCTTTGTAGACAGTTCCTTTGCCAGTTCAACTATTCAACCCAGAAGATGAGTATTTCAGACCACTTCATGTGTAAGAAGATGATTGATGAGCACGTCGCAAACTTTGTCGCTCAGTGGAAAGGCCTCACCTAATCTTTTTATATGTTCCTGACTCAGAAACAACTACTAACAATGTGTGTAGGGAATGTCAAAACAAAATTGTTCCTCACTCTCATTACTCAGAATTACTTCAAGGGATTCTGAGACCTCTCTAAAAAATCCCAACATCCAGAGGAAGCCTTATAGTAGGCCAATCCGGAACGTCCGTTTCCACTTTTTATTTCCGCGAGAAGGGCCGCTAAGGATGAGCCCTATGTGGTGGCACCAATAGAGGCCCCTAGGGAGATAGAGCTAATACCAGTGGAGTAGCCTCCATAACCTCAAAAGGGCCCTCCACATCAGGTGAACCCCATAGTTCAGCAGTGCCCACCTTAGAATTAGCAGGTTCCCCCATGTAATGTGCCATCACCGCATAGGTGAGATAACTAGGTTCCCCCTCCTCGACAAGATCATCCATCCCCTCGTTAGGGATAAGCTCCCAGATCCCAATTTCCAAAAAGGAGAAACACGACCTACTCATTCAATGTGGCTCAGGTCCCTAGTTATTTTTGGAGTTCTTTGGGGTAGGGAATTATACAATTGCTTGAGTGTAGGAGGCTAGAAGAGGTGGATCTAACTGATCTCCCCAGTTACTACCCCTATCACCAGATCCTATGGAACACCCTAAAATAGTGATATGTGTTTAATTACTGGATTCAAGACCTATTTGATGACAACATAGTCTAGTTAGGCCCAGCTCTATCATAAGTGGTATGTTTATTCGTGAAGCCAGGTAGAGGTAGTTACAACGAAGGTGAGCAGCATCAGGTCCCTAACTACAGGTCCAAGAACTATGATGACTAGATGGATTTTAAGGTAGTATCTTGTTTCCATGGTATTATTCGTTCATGTCTGAAATGACCTGATATTTTAGAAGACGTCGTGTCACCCACAATGAGTACGTCTGCATCAACAGATCAACCATCCTCTTCCCAGTAGAGAAAGCATTAGCGACACAAGGGAAAAAAAATTCCCACACTGATGCTGTCATAATCCCATACACTCGGGGAATTCATGCACCTGAAGATAGAGAACCCCCCCAGAATCCATCCAGTGGTAGAGGATTCTTCTAGTGAATATCAAGGGTATTCCTCGGTTAACACTTTGGAGCTAGTAAACACCTACATGATTTTTAATGTCGTGGAGGGCCAGACGGATCCTCCTAACATTCCCAGTCATCTCTAGCATCGACGGAGCTATGGCTATATGGTTCATCAGAGTGCCTCAGTTAGTACTTACATCCAGGCTAGGCATGCCCCCGAATCCAGACTGCCAGCCCAGTGCAGATCTCTGCATGGGAAACCTTCTCATCTGGTGTCTTCATGTATGCCTTCGCTGATATTTTTTTCACTTGATGAGGTAGAGATGCTAGGGCTGTGTGATGGTAAGCCACATTCTATTACAGACCAGCCTCATTCATATATACCATATCCTATAGTCTCTCCATGAGCTTTGACTAGTGGGCAAGGTAAATTCCCAGCACCATTCACGCTCTAATTCTGCCGGAAGGGCCATTCATAGTCCCTTCCATAGAGAAACCTCCTATAAGAAGAAGTTTACAATTGGAAAAAAATAATGATGTCCTTAAAAATCTATCCATAATTTATGTGAGGAACTCTATCATTGACTCTCTTCCTCTTTCAATGGATATACTTGAACCCCTCGCTGAATAATTATAAATAACCCTCAAGTTTGAGATGGAGGTAGCAGCCGCAGAAGCCTTCTATGCTGAGGCAGTCGATTAGGCAGAATGTCGGGCCATTATCTATTTCTCTGGAGAAGATGAAGGCTCTCCCATACAGGCGCACATCCTCCCATTTTACATCACCATACATTTCAATAGAGTGTAGGTTCGTTACTTTATTTTTGACACATGGATTGGGATCAACCAAATCCCAACTCGAACACGTCGAAAAATTGGGTTGTCTGAAGATGATTTGAGTCCATCCGACCTGAAAATCCAAGGTTAGGATATAATATAACATAATCCATTTGGAAATATCCTCTTGAAGACCCATTTCGGTGGTATGGTAGCTAGAACCATGTTCATGGTTGTCTCACAGGACACTACCTACGATGCATTGATGCATAGGCCATGGCTTCACCTACATGCAGTAGTTCCTTCATCTTATAACCAATGCCTTATGTATACCCTTAATGGTCGAGTGGGTGTAATCCATGGTGACACATCACACTTTTTATCTTTGAAATACTACTACTTGGAAGTTGAATATTACAAGAGCATGGACAGAAAGATCAATGCAACCATGGTCGAACACGCTACGACTGCAACCAAATTAGAGATAGGCCTAGATGATGCTTACATATTTATGATCCATTGATTGGAGGCTATGGAAACAGATATGGGGAAATTATTTTTTGCTATTAGCACCAGGGGGAATCACATTCTCATGTCTAAGTGATGTTGGAAGATCACCTCATATTCCTACACAAATCTGGCTTGGGTGATCCTAGAGCCCCATACCGCCATAAGGTATTGGGATGTCCACTCCATGGAAAAGAAAATACATCATACTTTCTTGTTATTTCAATCTGGGATAAATCGGCTCAAGATGACATGCCACTATTTCTTTGATATCATCATGCATGAACCCTTGGCACAAAGACCAAATTGGATCGGGTTGATAGCATTCATTGCTCTGGTTTCTGCAATTCCAGAGTCCCCTGATGCAGTGTTTATTGCCGCTCAGGCTGGCACTATATTCCCATCAGGATCATTTTACACAGATGAATCTCTTTCCGCTATGGATCTCTCATCCATAGGTGAAGAAGAAGATTTTGAAGATGCACCACCCTCTTTTGAGAAGGTTGTCTCCACCACGGCTGATGAACTAGTACAGGTAATCCTCGGTAGCGAGGCAGATCTAAAACCCACATTGATCAGTGCCGCTATGCCTGTAGAAGAGAAACTACAGTACGTGGACATCCTAAAGTAGCATCATGAGGTGTTGTCCTAGAGTTATAATGAGATTTCAGGACTATATCCTTAGGTCGTCGTCCACTGCCTTGGTCACCCAACAAATCACTATGGGTTCAAATAACCTCCCAGGAAGATGCATCCTTCTCAAGGGGAAATTGTCAAGGTAGAGGATGATAATCTCATCAGAGCCAATTTCTTCAAGGATGTCCAGAACCCCAAATGGTTATCCAATATTGTACCCATTATGAAGAAGAAAAACCATATCAAAGTATGCATCGACTTATGGAATCTCAATCATCACTGTCTGAATGATGATTTTCCCCTTCCCATGATGAAGTTGTTGATTGATTCCACCACTGGGGTCCCGGACCTGTCCTTCATGGATGGGTATTTCGGGTATAACCAGATTCGAATGGCTCCTGAGGATGAAGAGTCTAAAGCCTTCATAGATTCACAAGGTACCTTCTTCCACCAAGTAATGCCCTTCGGTCTAAAGAATTCAGGTTTCACCTATCAGCATTCCATGCACCAAATATTTAATCTGATCCTCAGAACATTGGTTAAATTCTATGTGATGATCTGGTGGTCAAATATCACAAGCGTCAGGACCATCTCAAAGACCTTGAGAAAGTGTTCGACTTTCTTCGTTCCCAATATCTAAAGACGAATACATTAATGTGTGCCTTTGGGGTCACCTCGGGAATGTATCATGGCATCGTGGTCTGATATAGAGGCATCGAGATCGATCCAGAGAAGATTAAGGCCATCAGTCAAATTTCTCCTCCGAGAAACATTCAAGAGAATAAAGGCTTTCAAGGCCACTTAGCCTACATACACCGATTCATCGCGAATTTGGCCATCAAGTGTGATCTTGTTTCTTGGATCATAAAAAAGGAACTATTATTCAGTGGGATAAGGAATTTCAATATGATTTCAAGGAAATCAAGCAGTACCTACTCCAACCTCTGGTACTGATGCCACCAATTTCTAGAAAACATCTGGTCTATGACGTTACTGCCCTGGAATGATCTCTCGATGCCCTTATAGCCTAGAAGAACAATGAGGGAATGGATAATAGATTCTACAATCTCAACAGCATGCTCCTCTTTTTAGATACCAGATACTCCCTTATCAAGAAAATCTACCTTGTGCTAGTATTTGCAGTGTAGAAATTGCGACATTATTTACAGCACCATGAGATACAACTAGTGTCCCTAGTCACTACTGGAAATTGGATCTTTCCCAACACTTATATACACCCTTTCCCAATGGTTCTCCCAACCGTTGGGAAAGGGGGGGTCTTTCCCAACGGTTTGGGAGAACCGTTGGGAAAGGGGGGTTTTGAGGCCCCTTTCCCAACGGTTCTCCCAAACCGTTGGGAAAGACCCCCCCTTTCCCAATGGTTTGAGAGAACCGTTGGGAAAGACCCCCCCTTTCCCAATGGTTTGAGAGAACCGTTGGGAAAACTCGGCCCCAAATCCAACATTCACCCCCTGGAAATTTCACCTATCCCAACAGTTTTGAGAACCGTTGGGATAGGTCTATCCCAACGGTTTTGAGAACCGTTGGGATAGATTCTTTCATTTCTTCCAGGTCTACTACCCGAGAACATTATATAAATCTAAATTTTAAATAATTATGATAATACATATATATATTTATGAAATTATGTTTACAAAAGTGATGTTAGCTTAGTGGTTAAGTCGTTCGATTATAAACAAGGGGTCGTGGGATCAAATCCCAGCACATGTTTTTTTTTTGAAATACATTTACCAACGGTTTTATATCCGTTGGAATAGATTTTCATATTACTTATACCAACGAAAACCGTTGGTATAGACCTATCCCAACGACTTACTTCGCAACGGTTCTCCAAACCGTTGGTATAGGCTATACCAACAGTTTGGAGGCCTATACCAACAGTTCCAAACCGTTGGTATAGGTTAGTATTCTACTAGTGAGTGGATCTGCTAAAGTACATCCTGAAGCTCCCCATGATGATAGTCCATTTAGCTCGGTGGTTAGTAATCCTCCAATAGTTCGACATCAAGTTTTTCTCCCAGAAGGATATTAAGAATAAATAATTGCAATAATTTCTTTCCACCCATCCAGATCTCGCGGACTAGTCACTGGATCTTTATTTTCCTAAAGATGAAATTCTCTCGGTAGACCAATCCATTATGTGTTGGAAAATTTACATTGATGGTGCTTCCCTAATTCCTACTAGTATAAGAATCAATGATCCCAGACTCAGTAGGGTGTGTTTGGATATCATCATCATCATGCCATCACATTGCATTATAACATATTCATTCATGTTGTTAGAAGGTTGTACCAATAATGAGGTGGAGTACCATGCTCCCATCACTGGCCTAGAGGTCTCCCTCGAGATTTATGTTTCCCACATGCATGTGAAAGGGGACTCTGAACTAGTCATCAAATAGATCAAATGTGATTATGTTGTCTAGAATCCAGATCTCATACCATTGTTGGAACATAACCACCTGCTAATAGACTAGTTCCAGTCTCATCTAGAAGTTACTCATGTACCTCTATCCCAAAATGGTCGAGAAAACACCTTGGCCAGCATAGGTACATCTCTTTAGGAACCTGATTAGTATGATTTGATTATCCACATGGTACATCGGATAGTCATTTCCCTCATCAGATGGATGATGATGATTACCTGTAGGTAAGTCATCTTACTACCAGTGCCTCCATGTCGGGACCCCCAGGTCACCCAGATGCAGTGATGGAATTGGTTCCCGACTAGAGGGCCCCATTTATTGAGTACATCCAACACGGTAATATCCTCATAGATCAAGCCAATCACGAGAAAATCCGTCTTCAGGCATTACATTTTACCCTACCAAGTGGTCTCAGTCATTAGCAGATCCTCTATAAGCACTGTTTTCATGGGGTTATTCTTCATTATAATCAAGGAGGTGATATTTCTCAGGTCATTCAAGAGGTTCATGCCTACTCCTATGGGGTTCATCATATTGGGATGAAATAATATCACCAGATTTGACGGATATGTTATTTTTGGCCCTCTATGATCCGCGACTGTATAGAGTTTTCCATGATGTTACATGTGTGCCAAATCCATGCAAAATTTGTGAATTGGCCTCCAGATACTCCCCACACTACCAATTACTCTTGACCCTTTGTGGCCTGGGGACTCGATGTCGTGGGACCATATGCTCCGGAAATAGATCGCTAGTGCAGGTTTATCCTGACTACCATGGAATTTTTCCATTTGGGCATAAGTAGTTCCACTAAAGGAGGTCAAGTCATGTTCTATCATTAAATTTGTGAGGTCCAACATCGTCTACCTATTTGGAGTACCTCACCTCATCCTCATCGATAATGGTACCAACATCCGAGCAGTTGGGTTGAATAAATTTTATGCCTAGTATGGTATCCATTATAACCATACCTCCCACAATTACACATAGAAAATGGGCATATTGAGGCATTCAGAAAAACACTCTCTATCATCTTGCAGAAAATTGTTGGTTAGAACAAGAAGAGTTGGCTGGAAAAACTCCCCAACACCCTCTATGGTTATCAGACAATGACTCACAATTCCACACAGGTGACCCCATATTCCCTGGTGTACAGAACAGAGGCCATCCTTCCCATAGAGATTCAATTTCCCTCATTATGCATAGCTGTATATGATCACCCAGCACCAGATAAGGTAGCTGAAATCCATCTGGCCGAATTGTAAGGACGTGATGAGAACAGGATTTGTGCCCTGCACAATTTGGAAAGGAATCAGAACAAGATATCCCGAGGTTTCAAAAATAATGTTTCCATCCACTATTTCTTGTAAGGTGACCCAGTGTTGGCCCTAATAATACTAATGATACCTTTTAGGAATCCACCCGAGATGAAGACCGAATGGGAAAGACCTTACATCATTTACGAGTTTTAAAGCAATGGCGTGTACACTCTGGCTACCATGGATTGCGAGCATACAACTCCTCCCACAAATTCCAAATTCCTCAATTAGTAAATTGCCTAAGTAATTGAGGGTCCAACATGACCATAAACTATTACGTCCTACGTGACATTAAACTACCCTTTCATCCCACAAGATGATAAAATGAAAAAACATCTGAGTGCTATGAATAGAAACTAAGATCTATATGGTCCCACATGGCCTTAAATTGTTTCATCATTGCCACATGACACTGAAATGTGTGATTTTTCTATAATAAAAGTTGTAAAACTACTCAGCACTGATAATGCAAGACGTTAAACAGCGAGCGGCAGATGTACCATTATGGTCCGAGCTCTGCGACCTTAAAATAAGATCTCTCTGTATCCATTTTCCCACAAGATGATAAACTGCACCTTCAAGAACTATGTATGGATTGATTCCCATCCTCAAGGGATATGTAAGAATGCTCATACATGTCGTCATAGAGTCCAGCCCCAAATTCATCTCTTTCATTATTCCCCATGGGTTAGTTCTCTTAGAGGATACCTCATGGTGTAATGTAGGATTCTTTGGACCCTATTCATGTCAGGGATAGGATGATCGCACCATGTTCCCCTCCTCATTCTTATATCCTACAATGTCCTCACTACACGATGTTAAACTGCATGGCACCTTTAATAGCTACGTATTTCATGACTCTCATCCTCATGGGATACATATGAATGCCATGAAATTTCGTCTGTAGGCCCATCCTCAAACCCTAGGAACCCCCCTTTGGTTGAAACACATCGTGTAGTGCAGGCATTGGCTTTCATTCCCATCAAGTTCCTCATGATCACACCATGTATCGCTCTCTTCGGAGATCTCCACCTCTTTCTTCATCCTGCAAGACATTAAATTGTATGGGCATATTCATGCTGCATGTGTCCCCTTCATTTGGCTCTTCATCAACTTTCCCATCCAAAAGGGCCCTTGAATGGTACAGATTCTTGGCCTACTGTATCTCCTACTATTTTGGGCCAATACCTCAAGAATTATGAGCAAAAAATTGATTTAAGACCCATGTTAGGAATATAGTAAGTTGTCGATGTTTGTTTTTTGTTCCCATTTCAGGTAACACGATATGGATGGTGTGTTACGAATACGGCCAATAGCCATCCTCCATCATTATAACCACCCTCGTATGCCCTCAATATTGGTTCTAGTGGTTCATTATGTTCCATTATCCCTTCAAACATTAGACTTCCTTGAGCAAGAGTGTTGGTCCAGTCGGGGATGACCTCGCCTGATCTCCTTCCCTTTTTGTCGAACCCTTATATGTTGTGTATGTCCCTCCAATTCCTTGTTTCCTACACCGATAATTACTCACGCGGTCTTAAGAGATTTGGTAAGTAAATACTTGTGTAAAGGTTCACGTATTTATTGTCCGAGTCCAATGACCTTAAACTAATATTGCCACCATCCTCACCGCAAGATGTTAATCTACGAAATGGCTAGGACTTCCCATCTTAGATTCATTTACCTTTTCATCCCCCTTGCCAAGGTTTTCCTTTAGAATTGTACGGTGTGGTGTAGACTCCATACTTACTCATTGACGTTGGGTTACTCGCTATATCGTACACATTCCTTGTCAAGATATCTTACCCCAATATGCATCCTTTCTGCATGAAGTAAAACAACAAAACATCTCCAAGAGCTATATGTGGCTTGATTTCCATCCTTTTGGGATACATAGTACCACCCAAACACTTAGTCTTCGGGTCCAGACACATTTTTTAGAAACCTCCTTATCTTCCTAGCCCCCTGGACTGAGTTCTTCTAGGAAAGGGGCACGCGATGTGGTAAGGGATTATGTCCTCATTCACATCGGGTTTGTAACAACCACACCACTTACCTATTTTTCAGATATCTCTCCATACCCTTATTCCACACACATATTTTAGAGTTAGATTCTCTTAATTTGGGACCCTCGAAACTCTTTTCCAGTTCACCAATGTTCCTTGGAGCACACTGGTTCAGGATATAGAGTGTTGGATTCTATATAAACATGTTATCACCCATCCTCATGCTTCATGTTCCCCTTCATTCAGGCTTTCATCATCATTCACATTTCTAAATAACTCCCAAACAACATGGATGATTGGCCCCAATTCCATCCTACTGCCTTGGGCTAACGTCCATAAGAATTTTGAACGAAAAATTGATACAAGTCCCACATTGCGATTTTGGTCAGTGGTCGACAATCATTTTTTGTTCCCCTTCAGGTGACATGATATTGATGTTGTGTTTCAAATACAGTCAACAACTATCCTCCATCATCAAACCAACCCCATCAAGCCTTAAATGTTGGTTTCATGATTGCCATCCTTTTCCTACTCCATCATATTCAAGTGGAATTTCAACACTCTTGGTATTCTCTCTCAGTGCACATTTTTACGTCAGGAGGACCAACCAATGAGGAGGCATCATTCGGGGCTCCGCACGGATTTTCGTTTTATGTGTATTCCATTTTTTGAAAGACCTTCTCCACCATTGTTTCCCACATCGAGCGTATCTTATGTGGGCTTAGGGATTCGGTCAAGGTTTTTAACCACTTGAAAGAGTCTCACTTCTCTATGTTCCAAGCTCTAAATCCTTAAACTAAGATCTTTCTATGTCTTTTCCAAAATTCTTAAGAACTGCATACCATAGAACTATGTATAGATTGATTCCCATCCTCATGGGATACGTAGGAATGCCCGAGCATCTTGTCTTCAGGTCCAACTCAGGTTTTACTAATTACCTCATCTATTCATCCTTTTGTCCTTGAAATTCATAGGATTGCATGGTCTAGAATGTGTGTTATTATTTCCTCACTCAATGTCGGGTTTGCAATAGCTACACCATGTACTCCCCTTCTAGGAGCTAGTCTTTCCTTTCTCTCATCCTCTATGACATTAAAATGCACTCTCAGAACTACCTATGGCTTGATTTCCATCCTAATGGGATTTATAGGAACACCTAGAAATTTCATCCATGGGTCCATCCCCAAATTCTCTGAACTTTTCTATCCCCTCGACCCGAGGATTCTTACCCAGGATTGCGTATGGTGTGGTGTGGACTGCATCCTCATTCACATCAGTCATGGTTTATCAGGCCTTGGGCATTTCCCATTAAAACCTTGTTTCTTCTACATGTATCCAAGACATAGGACTAAACTATGCTTCCTGGTCCCACATTACTTTAAACTATTACATCTTTACTGAAAGATGTTAAAATGTAGGGGTTGGTCAAATTTTATCGCCCTAAATAATGAAATTATCGTATTGGACCCATGACAAAAAATGGCACAACATTTTTTATGTCCTTACTCGAGGAGACATCGTTTTTTGTATTGGAAATCCACCATACCATTTTTTGAGGCTTGCTTATGGCTAGATTCAAATAGATATGCCTAGATTCTCCGTCTTAGGTGTATCGCTTCAAAAAACAAAAACACCACCATCCTAAATAACAAACAAGATTTATCAAATTCCACTTCTTTTGGTGCATGGTCCATACCCGCATAACAGTATTGTACCTATAATTTGTACCCTACAATGATACATTTAGAACTATGTATGGCATGTTCCCCATAATTATGGGGTACCTAGGAATTCCAGAACGCTTGGCCCCAGGCCCATCCCAACATTCATTTTGGCTTCTTCAACAAAAAACTACCCTAGGAAACACATGGTGTGATATGGACTCCAAGCGTCATCATTCAAGTTGTGTTTTTTAATTACCGCACCACATACTCCCTAACTCCTTTATATCCATGGTCTGATATCTAAGAACATTAAATAAGATCTGATTTTCCTTGTCATAGGACACTAAACTGTGCCACATTTTCAAGAACTACATGTGGCTTGATTCCCATCTTCATGGGATACATAGGAATGCCAAGACATTCTATATATAGGTCCAGCCCCAAGAATCTTGAATCCTACTTTTTTTTCATCCCCTTAGCCCGAACGGCTTTAGAAGTATATGTTGTGGTGAGAACCTCTTGGTTTCTCATTCACATCAGGTTTTGTGACAACCACACCATGTTTCTTTATTATCTCCTCCCAGCCTGGTCTGGGTTTTATAACCTAAGATGTCCCTATGGGAACTATGCATTGGGTTTCAGTTCTTCTCCACCCTCCGAGCATTCCCTTAAACAAGGTCCCAAATTAATGGTCCAACATATGACCTTAGATTAGGGGCATGTGACACCAAGACCCTTGTCCTTGGAAAGGGATTCAACTCCCCCTATCAGATACGTCTTAATTTCATACTAAAATGCATGTGACAAAGAGCCCAATGTAAGGAATTTTCATATGGACATTCTCTCATTTCATGTCCAGGATTTATGAGCTCTTTATTTAGATCCCCATCCTATTCCATGTCTGAAGGGCCCCTATTTATGGCCTGGTCTCAGGCCACATTGGCTCACATACCATCTTTGACCAACGCCCCTGAAGAACTCAGACAACAATTGCGACTAGTCTTGGGTTTTAAAAATGGTCTGTGGTCAACCCTCATTTATCTGATCCCATTCTATGCTAACACGAAATAGATACTATGTTTCAAACATGGTCAGTTATTATACTTTATCTTCATTCCACCTTCATTGTGATCCATATCTCAGGCTCTAGGACATATATCATTACACTCCCTTATATTCAAGTGGAATTCTATCACACTCAGTTTTACACCTTCACACATCAATGTGAAATAAGAAGGAGGGTCAACAATTTTGGGATGTCATTCTCCCATCATTCCACTGGCCCTAATGCGTGCCTCTCTAAACTAGGTAAATCCCATCACTACTCCTTCATTCTAAAATCAATCACGACTCATGTGGGATTACTAGTATTGGTGGGGCGTGTACTGCTGGAACTATGCCATACAGGCTTTTCTTCCCGCATGACATTAAACCGTGACTCCATAACTACACGCAGCATTATTCCCATACTAATGGGCTATGTTGGAATGCTTGGGCACATTGCCCTGGGCCTAACCTAAATTTCACTTTGGGTCTCTGGACAAAATAATAATTCCTCTGAGGATATGTGGTGGGGTTCGAACTCCTTATTTCCTCATTCACATCAGGTTTATAGCTACCTAATCAAATACTCCACTTTTGGGATCTCTCCCTTTACTCCCAATCCTACCATATGATGTTAAACTACACAATTCCACATGTCCTTGACGCATGATATTAAATGGTGGTTCTACCCTAAACCAGTTCATGATTCCCCATGTTAACTATGTTTTGTGTCAACTTCCTTAC
Source organism: Viscum album (assembly GCA_963277665.1). Lineage (NCBI taxonomy): Eukaryota > Viridiplantae > Streptophyta > Magnoliopsida > Santalales > Viscaceae > Viscum > Viscum album. The sequence goes on along the minus strand of OY728146.1, from coordinate 1,759,418,482 downwards.
CAAAGAGGATTCCCCCTACCAGCATTGGTCTCTGACCACACAATGTTCGAGAACTACATATGACTTGATTCCCATCCTAATGGGGTACCTAAGAACACCTGACCACTTCCTTTCGGATCCAAAACCATGTCAAGTCATCTCTGGTATATGGACTAATGAATCCCATCAGGAACATCTTGTGTTGTGTGGACTCTTGCATTCCTCATTCACGTTGGGAGATATACCGCACCGTGTGTTTCCTTTCTAGGTAACCATGTCCTTAATGCATGACATTAAATTACAGCTCAACCCTGAAAAATTTTAAGATCCCCCTTGAAAACTATGGGATGCGTCAGCTCCCTCGTCAGAGAGATTTCCCCTATCAGCATTGGTCCATGGCCACACAGTGCTTAAGAACTATGTTTAGATTTATTCTTACATCTATGGGATGTGTAGAGACATCCAGGTGTTTCGCCTCATGGCCCAGCCCCAGGGTCATTTCAGGTCCTTACCAGAGAGGTCCTGTTTTTAAGTGAGTTTGATCCACTAATTAGACTGATGGATATACCTAATGTGTTTTCACCACAGTGGTGTAATTTCAAGAGTGTTGGAATCCATTCCAACAACCCATAATTCCATCCTCCATGATTTTTGTGTCCTTTATTCGGACCCTCTTCCTATTTCACATCTAACGGAACCCCCTAATAGTACTGATGATCATCCTATGGCTCATCTACTATTTTGGGTCAAAATTCTCGATGTCTAATGGATAAAATTTCAATTCAAGCCCTATGTTTCGAATATGGCCAGGAGTCGACCCTCATTTGTCATCCCCATTTTAGGCTAATGCAATAGGGATACTGTGTTTCAAACATGGTCAATAGTTATCCTCCGTTGTCATGCTACCCACACAGTGTTCTGAATTTCGGGAATCATAATTCAAACTTTCCACTCCCCTATGTTCGGAATGATTCAAACACCCAAGGCATTGCCCTACTCGTACACCAGAGCACATTGGGAAAATGGAAATTCGACTATTCTGAGAACCTTACCCTATAGTCAGGCCTCCCTCTTTCCTCCCAAAAATTCTTATTGGTTTCTCAACCTCTAGATGCTAGAAGCTTGGTCGACCCTCTCATATCCAAACAGAATAACAAAGAAATTATCTATTGTTTCTCGCATCGAGCACGACCCACGTGAACATAGGGATTGATCACTAGCTATTTCATGAATGTGATGGAAATCCATTAAACCAAAACAAATAAAGGAACTCATGCACACAGCCATCATAGACAATCAAATCATTAAAGTGTGTTTAGAATTTTACAAGCATTACAACACCATGGATCATCCCTTCCCATTGATGGGTTGGCCTCTTCAACGGTGCATTTCAGCTCCTTTACCCACAGAATCATGGCATCCAGAGCCTGCTATCGCATCCTGAGATCCTTATCTTCCTCGATAGAAATGAGGCATAGTTCATCAACCTCGATCCGAACCAAATCCTCTCCATCTTAGATAAAGACCATCTCTTCATAGGCTCGCCTCATTTTTTCTTCGAAATCCGCCTGTTGTACCTTCATGCATGATATGAGCCACGATTACACCTTGAAGAAAGAAGACTGCTCATTCTACCACACCCACAAACATTGGACCTCTTGTTCAGCTTCTCGGAGCCTTCAAATATTGATGACAGTTCTCTTATTCCATCCAATATAGAGACTATTTTCATCTTCCTACACTCTCTCAGCCAGGTAGTCTTGAATAAGCCCATGCGGGCGTTGGGAATTTACTCCTCCAGCGCATAGTTCATGCAGTTGGGTATGAAGCCTCCCCATCTGATCCATTCATTGTGATTTTGGGGTCTGTGTGACAAATTTATTGATCAGCGTCCATGATTTATGATGAAAAATATTACTGTCTTTTTCTTCAGAAGAAGTGTCATCTCAATCCCATGGGTCGAAAGGTTCATATGAGGGAAATTCCTCCAAGGGATCAGCAAAGAGGTCTTCTTTGGGTTGGTATTCATTGCTGGATTCAACATAGATGACTTTATCCTAGTTAATGTCAATCTCTATCCCACTGATAATATCACCCACTACCATTGGCCATTCATAATGAACTTCTGCTTGTTCATCTAGGGTGCTCAACGCAATAGGGAGCAACACCTTGATTCGGAGCGAAGCCTTGGGTATCCCAACCATTTTCATTATTGGCATATGCACCATCCTTGGAACTGTGTATGCAAAGGTCATTCCAGCCAGTTCGATCAACAAGGTAATGGTTAAAACTATGGAGTAGGAGACTTACCTTAGTCTTCGTCGTGGTTTCGTCTTGGGTCTACCATCATTGGGAGGCTAGGGAACGACTCCCAAATACGATTGCGGGCTCCGGGGATTCTGAGAAGGCCTCCCTTGCTTCCCCAGCATTGTTGGGCTCTATCACCATGATATCCCCGATTGTAGGCCCCAGTGTTGGGGCCTCTACAACTGCCACTCCATCATCCTCACTAGAAAGAGTGGCTTACTGGAGGTTATCTTTTACAAGAATGGGCTAGTAGAAAAAGAAAGAAGAAAGGAGGGATGACATTATCATGTTAAAATGGAGCGGAAACCTACTTCCAATGATATAGATAGTTTGCCAACGTAGATTCCCCCTAAATCTAGTATATCACCTTCTTCCAAAGAGGCTCCCATAAAGGTCCCCTCTGTTTCTTGATGGGAGTTTCCCATGATAAATTCTTCCTATTGCGATTCATTTGCATGCCTGGGAAAGGGGAAATGCTCCACCAGTTGAGTTGTCATCGGTTGTGTGGGAGTAGAAAAATTTAGCAGCACCCTGGCCTTGTGTGACATCGGCCACATATCACCACAAAGATGTATTAACTCCTCAATACCCATTACAATTTTCTTCCCTTGGTAGGAGTATCATTGAAGCCGCCTTTCGCAAAGCTGAGCTCCCCTAAAGACAACCCATGTATGTTCATGATCATCCATAAACCATTGATGCTGATGTAATTTTTTATCTTTTCCCAGTCTTTTCATCCCTCTAGGAAGAAGGAATCATAGGTGATCAATACTAGATGTAGTTTTTTCCCGGGAGCATGTGCGGTGATCTAGAAAAATCCTTGAGATGATTCGCCTCCATCCTAGGACCTCCTAGATGGATCCATTAGGGCTGGCAGTAGCCACTCACACTCTTTATGTTTGGTAAACATTGGACCGGGATTTTACAGTTCATGGAATGTCGTCCGTACTGTTACAACTTCTCCTACCTGGAAAATTTCTACATTGCCTTCTGGATGCCCCCCCCATTGCCACTGTCTTCCATCATGGTGTTGGTAACCCCTTGCTAGCTCAGACGGTCAATTTCTTCAACATTACACCAAGGTATGAAGCCTCCTAACTCCATGAAAACTTGTGGACCAATCTGAATGCATCATAAGGTTTGGGAATCTCATTATGCATCTTCCCATCCTCCCTTTTAAAAATCATCTAGAGTTGTTGCATCACATATGGGTGATTCTTGTGGCACACATTCATGTACACCTAGGGAGTCATCCATTGCAAACAATGATATTTTTGGTTGAACTAGTGTGGAGTGTATGCCTCACATATGTGTTCACAATCTACTCATGCCACTAGAACACCACTGTGAAGGGATAGAGGATATGATCATTTTTCTATTGTATCTGTTCCATCATTGGAATCAGCCCCGGTTGGCATGGGGAATGGATGAAAGATGAACTGCTGTGCTTGACCCATTTTACCCAGCACGGTCATAACATACATCTTCAACGGGGAGATCCCTGAAATGTTCCAATTGGTTGGGTGAGAATTTATCCCCAATGGAGAAATGGGTTAAGGTATTCATAACCCCCCATGTGTGCCTTGATCAACATGTATAGATTCTGGAATGGACTGCACAATTGTAGCGGTCTCTTCTACTTACTAATGTACCAGAGCAAGCGGTACAACTTTTCCAGCATGAGTATTCCCATATTGAGGTGTTCCACACCGGATATTTGATCTACCATGATAAATGTGCATATTTTCACCCCCCATGTGGGAATATCTTACCGGTAATATCCATCCACACATAAATGCTGAGATAAACTCAGAAATCCTTGCTATTGGTCGTTTCTTTGTCTTGATACTGTATCCAAACAGCTTCTACTGGCTATCATCCAGGATCCTCCAGTATGAAACCTATTTACCCCGCTAATATCCTTGTGGGAAAATTGGTGTCCTCTTTAGTAATGTTCCTTGTTCTAAGGGGAAATTAATGAAGTAACCAAACCACTTCTTGAAGTGGATTTATTGGGTGTTTTTTCCTCATCCATGCTAGGCACAATCCATAGAAATGGAAATACTAATGGAGGAATTTTCTCCCTATCTCCCTAGGAATTCATGGCAGGGAGGCACTATTCATACATCCATCCAAGTATTGGGATGCCAGAAATTTGATGGAGGTCCCAAAGGCTGATGCGCCCATGATGTAGGTGAAAAGTGTTGATATCTAGAAACCACCAACTCATCAACACCGGTATAAATTCCGTCATTTGGGATAAGCTAAAGTGGGAGGCCGAGGTCACCTCATATTTTCCAACTCACCTCAGAACATTCTCGAAATCTTCTTGGGACGCGTGTGCCTAGTAGGCCTTGGCCCAGTCATTTGTGAAGTTTTTTCCCTAGTGCAAGTACTAGATTGTGATACACCCCTTTTCTAGATTTTCTTGACCGACCCTAATGATAGTCTTATAAATGGGTGGGGATTCCCCCTATGACAGTACCTTTCCATCGATACTGTTGACATGATTATGAAAACAATGTGTTGTGACTGGGGTATGGTCTTTCCTGATGCGCCCATCCATAGTCTAATTCCACTGATATTGCTCGAGGGTACCCCTGAACCAATAGGTTGTATCATCGTTTCTTGTGTCGGGAATGAAGACTTACTCCCGTAAGCTGAAACCATTCAATGGTAAGTACTTGAACATTAAATATTCCATCTACACCTTTTTCAGCCACTCTTTCAATGATTTCTAATTAGAATTTCTCTGAATGTACTCACCTATTTTTTGGTTTTTGGCCATGGCCTCCCTCCAAACAGCATCGGTACTAACCTCTCTTAAAACGTCCTGAGTTGACATCGAATCCATGGACATTGAAAAATTGTGGTTGAGGCATGAGAGTGGAGAAAGACACCTCAAAAATATGCTTCTCAAATCCAATTCACAAAGATGCTTTGTGAAGATGATTAGTGGATGAAATCACACATCCTGTTTTCTCTACAAATAACTATGGGCTTCAGACTACGTCAAAAATAAATTATTGGATCATGGTGCTATGGTTTTCTAAAAAGTGTTCACGAAGCACCAGACCAAATCCTATGGTTAGCTAAGGAATTCATAGAGATGACCATTCACAAAGATATTGTGAGAATTGTTGTGCGTAGAGATCCGAGTTTGGATAAAATTCCTTTGAGCCCCTATATATAGGCGCGTGAGGTGCTAGATTCGTGGTGAGCTCAGCGCTCTTCATGGAGACCCTGGGTTTCATGGTGCAGGTTCCCTTGTCACTTTGATGTGCCCACTTCCTAGAGGTCCACACCCACCTCATGAAGAACCCTTCACAAAAAGGATAAAGTGTCTCCATTGGTGAACCAGATTCAACCCCACCTTCTCGATATTCTGTGAGTTCAATCACCCTATTTTCTTCGGTGTCTTGCCTTCATAATTTTACTCTCTTCATTTGTCGGATCCAATTATTAGGGGGGGAGTTTTTGTTGATGAGAAAAGGTGTTTGAATCATTCCACAGATTGAACAAAGTGATATAAACAAGCTGCCTCCCCGAACATGTCTAAAAGAACCTCCAAGCCCTCTTAAAATCACCATGTACGAAGCAATCCATGCGTCATGCGCATTTCGGCATGGGCCCCTCTGCAAGAGGCTCTGTGGAATTCCAGATTTGTGAGAGTCTGATGCTGACTGAGGCCCCTCCGCGACCTACTCCACGATAGCCATGTTGACAAACCTCTGTGCAGCTTCACACCTCTATGCAAGGCCAATGTGGGCCGACAGAACGATGCCTTTCCATTGCATTAATTGCCTCTGTGCTAAGTTCTATGCCCCATCCGTCTGGTGATGCTTATAAATAGAAGGTTCCCCCCTCTTTAAAACCATCATTTCTTTGACCTTTCAACTTCTCAGCTCTTGTTTTTCATAGACCATTGTGAAACCCTCAAATGGATTGTCAATGGACCATTCCATTTGTGAGCTATACCCCTTCCTATATTTTTTAGCCTTTTCATTGGATGGATATTCCCTTCGTGAATGTCTATTCCCTTTATAGAGGAAGGGGCCCCTTTGGGGTCCTTAAGGTTTTGCGATGTGTAGAGCCTTCTCAGAATTCCCTCAAGGTTTCATAAAGCATAGAGCCTTCATGAAATTCTTTCAAAACAAAGAGGTATTCACTAAGGCGAAGCCCTATTCTTTTAAGCGTACCTCTTCAAGAAGACTTGTCCTTTCACTAAGACCCCCCTCTTCGCGAGGCCCCTCGCCTTCAAGAATGTCATCCTCTTTGGGTAGTCATTTAGATTCGTGAGGTCCATCCTCTATGCAAATCCAAACCACTTCATGAATCCTGTCCTCTTCCTGAATCATTCCCTCAACGCAAAGCCTGTCCTATTCGTGAATCCCCTCGTCTTCATGAAGAAACTCTTTCTAAAAATGAATAATTTAAACACACCTTTCCAGTATGACCCTCCATGTTTGTACGAAGTGATTTCAAGGTCCCTTGGGTGGTGCTTCACAATGTGTTGCATAGACTTATGATTCTCTGCATCGGCATGCTAATGGTTGTTTCTTCTTTGCATATCCATGCTAATGTGGGACCCTCCGTGGAGCACTCCGTAGTATCCCCTATCCCTGGCATTACTGGTACCTTCCCTTTACCAAGGATTAAATCATACCAGTTATGTAAGTCCTAAGGGCAGAGTGAACCTTCCTCATCCGAGCTGCAGGATGTTAATCTACCAAGCTCCATCGTCCTCATCACATGAAGTTAAACTGTGGTCTCGCCCTGTGCTACAGATGTTGGGTGCCCCATCTTGGACATTCTCTATGCCTTCTTGTCTCCATGTGAGTGATATCTTCCTCACATAAAATGAGATCTTCTTTTCTAGAGTGGTACCTATGTGTGGGGAAGGGAAACCAATGTTGTGTAATATATTATCCTTTCTTGCAGGATGTATCACCCCTTTTCCACCCCTATTCTTTAGTTCCAAAGTCCATAGGAGTGATGGGCACCTTGACCATCGTTATCCCATCCCTCTCCCTCTAATATTTTTTTCCATTGGGCCTCCATCCTAGAGTAAGTATAAATCTCCATCTCCCTAGGCCCCTAACTAGGCGTAAGACCCTGTCTCCTCTTTGGGCCACTAACCACATGTAATCCCCATTCCACTTCTCATGGATTCACCTTTCACGACATGATTCTCAAGTATTTTATACCTCTTTCTTCTCACACCAATCATGAATCACATGGGATTAGAGTAATCATTGACCATGGAATATTTCTTTGGTATCCCTATAGAATAATACCCAATACACCATCCCAAACTACATGGACTCTGACCCTTTCTTCATAAGCAATGTACGTTGGAAGCCTCCTTGAGGTTCAAGTCCAACACCAACTTGTAAAAATACCATCATGTCAGTTCACCCTCATCCTGCATGATGTAAGACTTTATCAACAATCCTAAACTACATGGAATTTGATCTTTGTCTCATAGGAAAGGTACGAAGGAAGCCTCCCTGAGGTTCAAGCACAAAACCCATCAGTCCCAACCACTTTTCATCATTCCACCCTCGTATGGCATGACGTTAAACAGTATGCCCCTTTTCATCCTGCAACATAGTATACTGCTTGTAAAGAACCAAACATTCATTAATGGAAATCCCTATTGACCTAATTAAATGTCTCTTTATGTCAAATGTTTCTATAAAATTTCAATTTCTTTATTTTTATGTTAAGAATTGTGACCATTTTTAATATAGCCGTTGAACAGTGATCACATGATTTGTATAAATATAGGGATTTAACAAATCCAATTTACTCAGACAAAGGAAGTGATGGCCTCATCCAGTAGATGTTCCCCATAAGAAACCCATTTGTCAGAGCTCAGAAATGAGGTGACGTCATTGGGATTCCCTCTTGACCAAGCTCATTCCAAGCATGAACACATTAAGTTTTTGCAGAACCGCCTACGAGAGATGTGGATGTTGATAGAGATTACCACCTGAGTGATGTTATCTGAGCCACCCCATGGGTATGTCACCATCTCACAACTCACCCTTCGGTCTTATGAGGGTGTTTTAAGGGGTTATTTAACAAGACCCTAGTACTATGGCTATGTACATTATTTTTGTATATAATAATTAATATACTTTCTTTTTATTATTGTTACCTTGTAAATAGTTTTTAAAGCACAAATAGTAATTTTAGTTAATGTTCAACTATTAAATCTATTTTGATGAATTAATGGATTTTTGAATTAAATAATATTTTAATAAAATATTATTATTATTATTCATTTAATTTTTATTAAATATAAATTATCGTATAATTTTATAGATTCAATTGTAATATTTATTAAGGTTTGAAAGCCATTTTTGTTAAAATCCATGAATTTTTTATGAATGTCGGTTTTTATTTTAAAAGTATAAATTAACATATTTAAAAAATTATTTATATAAAATGAATATTATTTCTGGAATCAGGATGTCAAAATTATCCAATGGAGAATTTTTCATTATTTTCTGAGACAGACAAATTTTCGGGTAAAAATTAAATACCGTTTAAATATATAATGTGTTTTATGACATCATAATGATCCAATAGTGATGTAATAAAATACCATAAACTTTATTTTTGGTCAATATATGTTTTAACATTAAAACAATGTAATTTTGGGTTTGTTTGATTTATTTTACAAAGCTTTGGTGAACCCTTCAAGACTTATTAAACATTTTGTCTTTTTTAATTGTTTTCCTTGGGAGTGTGATTCACCTCCACATAATCAACCCCATTAATTTAAGAAGTTCAGACTTTTTCTTTAAATTTTTTTTCCCTCTTTCCTTTTTTAAAAACCATTGGATAAACCATGGGATGGTTTATGGTTTGGATTAGTTTAATGTAAGGTGCCCCAAACCTAAATAATAAATAATTCTCTCACTATTTTTATATAAACCCACCCAATCTCCCACTTCCTCCGCACTCAAAGCCTTTTTAGTTCTTACATCATCTTCCCTCCTCTATCTAGAGTCCTCCCAAGGTTCCCTAAGCTACCAAGAATCCTCTCTTGATCCTTTCTCAAGCCTTTAGAAGCACACTTCCAAGTAAGGGTTTTCTTCCATTCTCATTTTTTCCAGTATTCTTTAAGTTGTTATGCCCTTTTAATTTTAATTATAAATTTTGGGTTATGGTTTAGCGCCTCCTCCACACTACCCTATATATGTTTTAATGATGGGAGGCCCCTTTCTCTCTCATTAAATTCCTCCCATGTACACTCGTTACTATGCCAAAATTCTGAAAGGAATTTCTCTCTCCTCATTTACATTCAAGCAATTCTTTTGTACCATGAATCTAAATTCAATTACATTTTTTGGGACATGTATATGTTTGACCCCCTTACATTCCTTGTCTTGTAAATATGATGCTACACCTATTTATCTCTCATGAACCATTTTTATGAGTTCTTATGTCTCGTCGTTATGCTGCCGAAATTGCACCACATTTTTCCAAGCCAATGTCATTGTATAGTGAATACCATTCCCATTTCTCTATCAAGGGTATTCAACTTCATGCACATTTACATATTGTTTAAAGAGTTTCATGTATTTATTCTACATTCATTTATCATTTAACAAATGGTTATGTTGAATGATTCAATGTTTTATGATCCAAGTGGTACACTTATGCATGAAGTGAAATGTTTAAGAAGGGTGTGCCCTGATAGCTCTCCAATGCATTGGGTAAAGTATAGTATCATGATACATCATGTGAAATGGGAGATTACTCATGATAATTCACATAAAATGAGGGTTTACTTGTGATTCAGGTGCAATGAGGGTTTACTCATGCTCCATGTGCAATGTGCCTTGGCTCATGCTAATTCAATGTTAATTGTTGTTGCCATATATCCATGTTATGAATACCATGATTTATCATGACATTATGTTTATGATTATCTTATGCACTATTGATATACCTATTTTCTAACATGTATTGTATTCTTCATGTTATTCCATGATTATTACCTTACTGGGCTTTATAGCTCACCCTTTTCTTATGCATGTGCTCAGGTTATCCCATGCACTACATAGTACGATGGAATGTAGTGGTCATGTAAATGAAGTTTTAAATAAAGATGTTGTATTTCATTTTTTACGTTTTTATGTTATGATCCTAGGCCCCAAAGACACTAGACCACTTGGGCTTATATGTTTTATCAAGTGAAGTTTATGTAATAAATTATGTTTAATTGTGTAATAAAATATCATCATTGTCCTAGTTGGTTTTAGAGGATAGGTTTAGTTATTTTTGGGATTAGGATTAGAAAACCCTATTAAAGCCTTATATAAAAGACATTGTATAATAAAAGCATCCCTATGTTTTGGTGAGTATTGAGTTAGAGGTTTATCAAGAAAATACATCCCTGTCGGGATATGAGTAGGTAGAGGCATCTTTGGCACATATGCATCCTAGGGGTAAAACCCGAAAACACCTCTTTGAGATATACTCGAATTGGAACTGGTGCACAACAACGGGCCTTTCGACACTCTTGGTTATGAAAATCCTAGGGGATATGCTTTGGTATATTCAAAATATTACTATGAACCATTATTAAGGGATAAAAAATCCCTAAGAATATATGTTAAAATGTTGATCATGGATAACATAGACTGAATCCAATAGATTCATATTTTAAGGAAATAAATGTTATTTATAAGTCCTCAGTTTTTTACTTGGATTAACCATTAGGTGTTACCCCTATCTTTCCTTTTCTTCCATCCAATGGCCGGTAATTGGAGAAATTGGGCTAACAATCGATGTGAAGATCAATGTGATGACTGTTCTAATGAGATGCCCAATCCAATGTGAGCGGGAATCGCGAACCTTTTCACACTTCTCTCTCAGATAACTCAATATTTGAATATAAACATCGGTCAAGAGGAACGTTCATCACCCCCTAAGAAAGAACAAGTCTCTATTGAGATATTCATGAGACCAAGGATTCCTACTTTTAATGGATCATCCGATCCCTCAATTGCTGAACAATGTATGAACTCCATTGAAAAGATATTCTCAATCCTTAAATGTTCTGAACAAGAAAAGGTTCTCCTCACTACTTATTGTATGGAGGGTGAAGCTGATCAATGGTGGAATTTGATCAAAAATACGAAGCCTGAGGAGGAGATCGAGGCGTTGTAATGGAAGGATTTTTGGATGATTTTTTTGATAAATATTTTCCGTGTACCATCCAGATTAAGTTGGAAAGGGACTTCTTTTCCCACAAGAAAATAGACGATGAATATGTTGGAGTGTAAGAGGAAACTTCACAAGGCTTGAGTGATACGCTTATAGCTTTATCGTTACCCCTGAATACAAGGTTGACCACTTCATTAGTTGGCTGAAACATAGCCTATGGAATGCGCTGGAGATCCGTGACATCGACATCTATGAGGAAATTTTACGATGTGCCCTAAAGGTCGAAATGGAGATTAGAGAATCTCAAGGGTACCACGGGGATACGAAGCGTATGGTTGACATCAATTATGGCAGTCTGATGGATAAATCAAATAGTGCTAAAACGATCTACTACCCCACTTGCCAAAGTTGCGGAAAGAAGCACCCTTGATATTCCCTGAAGGGTACAAGAAAATTCTTTAGGTGTGAAAGAGAAGGGCACCTAGATATTAACTGTCGGTAAGAAAAACTCACAGGTGCAACAGAGGAGAGGAATGCTCCGTTAGAAGCTAAACGTGTTGTTCAATGCTGCAACTGAAAAGAACCAGAGCATCATGGAAATCATTTCCCTAATCCAAGGGTTTTCGGAGGTAAACAATAATCTCCAAGGTAGAAAGGGAGAGTTTTTTCCATCACTACTACCGAAGTGAACCCCGAAAACAAAGTGGTGACATGTACACTAGTTATTTATTCAAGAATAGAGAAAATACTTTTTGATTCAGGTTCTACACATTATTTTATATCTGTAAAGGTTAGTAGAACAATCCCAACTCCAACATAAATCATGGAAATGAATATTTCGGTGAGTACGGAAAATGGGGTAATCATTTAATCCCATGAATATAACTCCTCCTCTGTCATAATCTATGGATTGAACATCTTGGAAAACCTCATCATACTCCAGATGGTGGAAATTTAATGCAATTATTGGCTTGGATTGGCTTTCCTTATATATAGTCAATATAAATTGTCGGGAGAGGGAAGTCACTCTCCATGTGGATAATCGAACCCCAATTCTATACAAGTGCAAGGATGAAGATTAATCATTTTTTGCTCCATCATCTTAAGTGTGGATATTACTACCCTATGAGCACATGTATCTGGCTTAGATGATTGAGTCCAAGGAAGCAACCATCCTTGAATACATGCCTATTGTGAGGGAATTCGCTAAAGTGTTTCTTGAGGAATTTAATGGACTTCCTCTTATAAGATATGTTGAATTATTAATTGATCTTATACCTTAGGCATTGACAATATACAAGACAACATATAGTATGGCTGTTGTGGAGCTTGAAGAGCTGAAGAAATAACTATAGGAGAATCTGGATAAAGGGTTTATACACCCATGTGCTTCACCATGTGGTGCACTAGTCCTCTTCATCAAGAAGAAGGATGGGTCAATGCACCTTTGCATCGATTATCGTCACCTAAACAAAATCCCAATAAAGAAAAAGTATCCTCTCCCACGAATTGATGACTTGTTTGATCAGCTATGTGGAGCACAATAATTCTCCAAGGTGGATTTGCGGTCAGGATATTATCAAGTAATGGTGAAGAAGGAAGATATCCCCAAGAGTACTTTTCATACAAGATACGGGCACCATGAATTCATAGTAATGCCTCTCAGACTCACTAATTCTCAAGAAATCATCATGGAATTGATGAATAGAGTCTACAATGATTACTTCGAAAATTTTGTGTTAGTCTTTATAGATGATATTCTGATATACTCCAAAACCAAGGAGGATTATGAGGAGAATCTAAGAACTATACTAGAGACCTTGCAGAAGGAGAATCTCTATGCATAATACAACAAGTGTGAGTTCTGGTTGTAGGAGGTCTCATTCTTGGGCCATATCATCACAAGCAATGGGATATATGTGGATCCATAAAAAATAGATGCAATTGAGGGATGGATGAGGAAAACATCAGTAACAGATATATGTAGCTTCTTGGGGTTAGCTAGATATTATCGATGATTTATGAGAAATTTCTCATGGTTGTCCAACCCTCTTACCAATCTAACTCAGAATGAATTAAAGTTTTCTTGGAGTGATGAATGCGAAGAAATCTTCAAGGAGTTGAAATGGAGGCTTATCACGATGCCCATTCTCACTTTACCCACAATTGGAAAACTTTTTGTGGTATTCAGTCATGCTTCGAAAAAGGGCCTGGGATGTGTGTTCATGCAAAATGAAAAATTCATTGCTTATGCTTCAAGGTAATAGAATGTTCACGAACAGAATTATCCAATGCATGACCTTGAGTTAGCTACAATGATCTTCACTTTGAGAAATTGGCGGCATTATCTCTTTGGGAGAAGTATGAAACATATACAGACCACAAAATCCTCAAGTATATATTCACACAGAAATAGTTGAACATGCACCAACAAAGATGGTTTGAGCTGATCAAAGACTATAACTGCTCAATCCATTACCACCTTGGGAAAGCGAACAAGGTGGCAGATTCACAAAGTATAAAGGACCCAGCGATTCTATCATTGATGAGAATTGAAGAGGATCCAATCTTTTTAGATTTGATGAAGATGGACATGGGAATCTTAAAGAAGGGACATCATAAATTCTTTCACAAATTATTTTTCAATCATCACTTTTGTAAAGGTTAAAGAATTATCAAATGGATGATCTGGGAATTCAGAAAAAATTAGATGCTATCGGAAATGGGAAATCATCAGATTTTAATGTTAATGAAGAAGGAATTGTGATATTTGGGAAAAGACTATGTGTTCCATCAAGTCCAGAGCTAAAGAAGGAACTTTTTGATGATGTACATAGTTGAAATCTCTCTATTCACCCTAGAAACCCAATGATTTATCGAGATCTCTAAGATCATTATTGTTGGGATAATATGATGAATGAGATCGCTGAATATACATCAAAGTTCCTGGTGTGTCAGTAAGTGAAGGCAGAGAGGAAAAAGTATAAGGGGATGATGCAACCATTTCCCATACCAGAATGGAAATTGGAGAACATCACCATGGATTTTGTCACCAGACATCGGAAGACATCCAAAGGCAACAATGCAATTCTGGTTATTGTGGATCGTCTTACAATGGCTGCACACTTCATTTCTATTAAGGAGGATTTCTCATTGGATCAACTGGCACCGATATATATCAGGGAAGTGGTAAGGCTGCATGAAGTACCACTATATCTTGTGTTTGGTCATGATCCAAGATTCACCTCTATGTTTTGGAAGAGTCTTCAACATGCTCTAAATATTGAACTGATCTTCAGTAAGGCATATAATCCTCAAACTGATGGCCAATTCGATCGGACTATCCAAACACTTGAGGACATGTTGATAGCATGCACAATGGTCTTTAAAGGAGTATGGGATCAACCTCTTTCTATGGATGAGTTCACTTATAATAACAGTTTCTACTCAAGCATCCAAATGGCACCATATGAAGCCCTTTATGGTAAAAGGTCCCAAACACCGGCGTGTTGGGACGAGGTCGGTGAGCGTAAGATGCTTGGATCATAAATGGTTGAAGAAATGGTATAGAAGGTGAAAACCTTTTAGCAGCATATTATGGAATCCTAGTGTAGATAAAAGAGTTATACAGATGACCATTGATGAGACGTTGAGTTTAAAGTTGGAGACATGGCGTTTCTATGCACATCTCCATGGAAGAAGGTCATGACGTTTGGAAAGAAAGTAAAATTAAGTACAAGGTACATCGGCCGCTTCGAGATTCTTGATCATGCCAGGGCTGTGGCCTATCCACTAGAAAATCCACCTACCATGGCCAAAGTACATGATTTATTTCTTGTATCTCTCTTAAGGAAGTACATCCCAGACCCTTCACATGTACTCTCTTCAGAGGTGGTATAGTTAGAGGATGAACTTTCTTATGATGAGAAACTAGTGAAGATCTTAGATCGTAGTGAAAATGTTCTATGAAATAAATCAATGCCACTTGTCAAGGTGTTGTGGAGAAACCACAAGTTTGAAGAAGCAATGTGGGAATAAAAGTAAATGATGAAGCAGAGTAACCCAAATCTGTTTTACTGTGGGAAAAAGGAATTTTCGGGGGCAAAATTTATTAAGGGGGGAAGATTGTAACGACCCAAACATTTATTAATGGAAATATCTCTTGATCTAATTAAATGTCTCTTTATTAAATTGTTTATATAAAATGTCAAATCTATGGTTTTATGTTATGAATTTTGATCGTTTCTAATATAGTCAATGAAGAGTGATCACATGATTAGTATAAATAGAGGGCTTTAACAAATTTAATTTACTCAAAAAAAGGAGGTGATGGCCTTATCCTGTAGACGTACCCCATACGAAGCCCATTTTTCAGAGCTCGGAAAGGAGGTGGCGTCATTGGGATTCGATCTTGACCAAGCTCAAGATGATCATGAACATGTTTATCTTGAGTTGAACCACCTATGGGAGAAGTGGAAGTTGATAGAGATTACCACCCGAGCGATGTTATCCGAGCCACCCCAAGAGTCTGTCACCATCACCCAACTCACCCTTCAGTCTTATGTGGGTGTTTTAAGGGGTTATATAACAATACCCTAGTACTATGATTGTGTACATTATTTTTGTATATAATAATGAATATACTTTCATTTTATTATTGTTACCTTATAAATAGTTTTTAAAGCACAAATAATATTATTAGTTAATGTTCAACTATGAAATCCATTTTGATGAATTAATGGATTTTTTAATTAAATAATATTTTAATAAATTATTATTATTATTATTAAATTAATTTTTATTAAATGTAAATGATTGTATAATTTTATGAATGCAATTGAAATTTTTATTAAGGTTTGGAAGCCATTTTTGTCCAAACCCATGAATTTTTGAGATACGTATGATTTTATTTTATAAGTGAAAATTAAAATATTTAGAAAATTATTTAGATAAAATGAATATTATTTCTAGAATCAGGATGTCGAAATTATCCAACAGGGAATTTCTCTTAATTTTCTACGACAGTCAATTTTTTGGGTAAAGTTTAAATACTGTTTAAATATATAATGTGTTTTATGACATCATAATTACCTAATAGTGATGTAATAAAATACTACAATCTTTATGTTTTGCCAATATATGTTTTAACAATAAAATAATATGATTTTGGGTTTTTTATTTATTTTACAAATCCTTAGTGGACCCTTCAAGACTTATTAAACATTTTTCCTTTTTAAATTGTTTTCGTTGGGAGTGTGACTCACCTCCACATAATCAACCTCATTATTTTAAGAAGTTAGGTCTTTGGACTTATAATTTTTTTTACTTCCCTTTGACTAGAACCATGGGAAAAAAACCATGGGCTGGTTTGTGGTTTGGATTAGTTTAATTTGAGGTGTCCCAAACCTAAATAATAAATAATTCACTCACCTTTCGTATATAAACCTACCCAATCTCCCACTGCCTCCTAACTCAAAGCCTTTGGAGTTCGTCAAAACTCTTCCCTACTCTCTCTATAATCCTCCCAAGGTTCCCCAGGCACCCAAGAATTCTCTCCCAAGCATCTCTCAAGCTATTGGAAGCACACTTCCATGTAAGGGTTTTCTTCCTTTCTCATTTTTGTCCTGTACTCTTTAAGTTGTTATGCCATTTTAATTTCTATTATAAATGCTGGGGTATTGTTTTTCACCTCCCTCATACTTCCCTGTTTATGTTTTAATGATGGGATACCCCTTTCTCTCTCATTAAATTCTTCCCATGTACACCCATTATTATGCGGAAATTCCGAGAGGAATTTCTCTCTCCTCATTTACATTCAAGAAATTATTTTTTATCATGAATCTAAATTAAATTAAATTTATTGGGACATGTATCTATATGACCCCCTTAATATCCATGTCATGTAAATAATATGGGACACCCATTTCTATCTCATCAACCATTTTTATGAGTTCTTATATTACTCAGTTATGATGCCGAAATTGCAGCACGTTTTTCCATGCCAAAGTCATTGTGTAGTGAATACCATGACAATTTATCTATCAAGGGTATTCAACTTTATGCACATTTACTTATTGTTTAAAGAGTTTCAATTATGTATTCCACATTCTTTTATCATGGAATAAATGATTATGTTGAATGATTCAATGTTTTATGATACATTTGGCACACTTATGCAAGAAGTGAAATGTTTAAGAAGGGTGTGCCCTGATAGCACTCCAATACATTGGGTAAACTATAATATCATGATAAGTCATGTGAAATGGGTGTTTACTCATTATAATTAAGGTGAATTAGGGTTTACTCTTGCTTCATGTGCGATGACGGTTTACTCATGCTCCATGTTCAATGAGCCTTGGCTCATGCTAATTCCTTATTAAGTGTTGTTGCCAAATTTCCATGTTATGATTATCATGCTTTATCATGACTTTATGTTTATGCTTCTCCTATGATCTATTGATATGACAATTTTATAGCATGTATTGTATTCTTCATGTTATTCCGTGATTATTCATTTATTGTTCTTTATATCTCACCCTTTTCTTATGCATGTCCTCAGGTGATCCCATGCAATGCTAAGTATGAGGGGATATAGTGGTCATGTAAAGGACATTTTCAGTAAAGGTGTTTTATTTCATGTTTTTAGTAGTTATGTAATGATCCTAAGCCCCAACGACACTAGGCTTCTCAATCTTTTATTTTGTATCAAGTGAAGTTTATGTAATAAGTTATGTTTAATTATGAAATAAAATACCAGGGTTGTCATATTGCACCCATTCGAACTACGTGGGTTTTGATCCATATCTCCAAGACAAGGTATGTAGGAAGCCATCTTGAGGTCTGACCCCAATCGATGGTAAGCCGTTTTGATCCCCAATCGAAGGTAAGTCATTGTGATCCCCAATCTACAGGAAGCTACTGTGTTCTCAAATTGATGGTAATTCGTTGTTATCCCCAATCGAGGGTAATACGTTGTGATCCCCAATTGAAGGTAAGTCGTTATGTTCACCAATCAATGGTAAACCATTATTATCCCAATATAGAGATAATATGTTGTAGTCTCCAGTCAGTGGTAGGATGTTGTCTACCCCAACCAACTGTAAAATGTTGTATCCCCATCAAGTGTTAGGTCTTGGTAGTCTGTAATCGACGGTAAGCTGTTGTAGTCCTCTTCACTAGGACCCACATATATGGTCTTCCCCCCAAGTGTGAGACCAACCTAGGATTCTCACCACTTGTATTCCCTATTATACCATTAATTATTTTTTATATGTGTACACCCCGATAATATACCCTCTTCATGAACAATGTGAACTTTGATTCCCTTCCTCGGGGATATGTAGGAAGCCTCCCTGAGGTTCAATCCCAACACCCATGTATCATCCTTGTCTTTCCATCAAGAATATGTGTTTTGGGAATGTCATTCCTCAAAAAAAAAATGTTTCACTTCCTTCGGGTCCCATCAAACGTCCATTCTCATGGGTCACCTTCTTAGGTTCCCCATCACCCCCACCGAACAACACAGACTTTGATTCCCTACCATAGAGATGTATAAGAAGTCTCTTCGAGGCTCAAGCCAAAAATCACTATCGCCCTCATGATGGGTCTATCTCATTACTCATCCACTCTTAAAAATCTATCTCCATCCCGATTCTTACCCATGCCGCCACATCTCAGTGAGATAATATCACCTAATTGCACGCTGCTCCTAGCAGAAATTGGGTAACTAACCATGTTTTAGCCCCCACATGAGCAACCCATCCTGGTGTTGCACACATATGATCCATTCCCATCAGTGTTCTGATCATTCCAATCCATCTCTGAAAGATGTTAAACTCACTACATACCCTATGTTAATCATGGGAAGTTGAGGAAAACCTCACAGACATGCATATGGAATAAAATTTCCCACATTCGATGTGGGATTTCTCGGGCTTATATACCCTCGATAATCCCTATCATAAGGGGAATAAACCCATGCGCATCAATGTTCCATCGTCCAGACAAGCCAGTGATGTCTAGCATGACTACTCCACCGAATGAAGGTTGATACTTTGACTGGACCCCTAAAATGTTCTGATAGAAGCAGCGTAATTAACCGGCTTCCATAAAGACATAGAAAATGGAAGAGTTTCACAAACAACATATTATGTCTTTGAGGGAGACACTGACTAGACAACGAGTTCCAAGGAGGAATCCATGGAAGGAGGAATCCATGGAAGGAGGAATCCATGGAAGGAGGAACCAACATACCATCATCATGTTTTGATCAAGGAGAAAATGTCCCAGAATAAGCGAAGACTTCCTCCCGCCTTTGGAAATAAGGAATGTGGGGAAATAGTTGTGTGTCCTCCACATACAGATGCGTTCCTCAAAGAAAGAGTCATAAAAGTCATTAAATTCTCATATCTCTGTTCAACACCCATCTTCTTGAACAGTGAACGTTTCTAGACCTTTTAGAAAAATTAGGAAGCCTACTTGGGTCCCCCACTAAAATATAGAACACCGACCCAATTCCCATTACCCATGGGAAGCACATCCCTTAACAAGTCATAATAAAGAAAAAAAATAACAGGGATACAAGGTTATATATTATATAAAACCAATAGAATAGATGGAAAAAATATTTATTGAACTTGATAGTCATTCATGTTTGGTCACTCACCCAAACAATGGTCCTGCTACGACCTAGTAGAGATAACCAGTCCCAAATAAACACCTTCCTCCATGACTAATTTTCAAGGGAACCTATACTAATAACATTAAACTAAATTTCATTTCGAATAATTTAGTTTCCCTTTCTCAACATGTCTCAACATCCCAGTGTATTGAATAGTCATGCCTTCATCCATCAATAGACAAGGTATATGGCTAGTGCACACAACTCAAGTGGTCATGGAAATTTGTTATACTCATTTTATAACAATTATTTAACAAAATAATTAATAATAAGGCAATTTAATTTAATTAGGTCAATTACCTTAGTTTATTGACCATACATCCCATGAATAATTATTTTTTTTCATCATAATTGAAGGGCTAGTATGAGGACTAGCTTCCATTTTAAAATATTTCCTATTTATTTCATAGCCTAGAAACTTTCACATAAGCTCACTCTATATTACCTCTTCTATTATTGGCTCAAATGATAACTAACCATATAACCAAGAACCTATTCCATACCAATACATGAAAACATTCAATTGTAATCATTTATAATGAAATGAACTATTTAATAAAAAATGACATAATTTCCAAAAAATCCTCGGGCACACTCACTACAGTTGAATGACATAAAATGACACCGAGATAGCCCAAAAGAAATATCCAACATCAATTCAGTGTAAATACTCATCACAGAATTGTATTTTAATTTCTAAATAAATATTATTTATTTTTAAAAAATATTTAATTATATGGCGTGACATAGAATCGATGATTAAATTAATGATTACATTCATACGTTGTCTAAGGATGTCCTCTACAATGGTAGAATAAAATACCCATAATCAATGTTCAATTACACTAGGCTCCAGCTGAATCAGAATAAAAAACCTAACCATATGGCTCAAATGTAGAGATGAACATTGAAGAAGATAAATAGAAATGAAAAAATGATGATATGTACCATGAAAATTCATAGAACACATCAAAATCCCACAAAACAATGATTGTGCTTCATAGGAGAAGAATGGGGACATCCACCTCTTCCATGAACACAAAAGGGAGAGGAAAAATTAGGTATCTCCCACCAAAAACACATGGAAGGAAAATTAGTAAGTTCCCCATTAAAATTTACACTAGTTTTTTGATGTCTAAAAGAACTTTCTATTTCTCTAACCCGAGATCATTAGTCAACCGGTGGAACCCACCATCTATTTGGTGGTCTACTACTATTCTATAACATTCTATTGAAATACCAAGTTACATACTAAGCCCCATTGCTTTTACAAAATAGCTAGTTGATGTTCTCAAATTATCAAAATTTCATTCTACTGTATATTATTTAAGATTAACCTCAAAATAATAAAAAATAACTATCTAAAATTCTAAATGACCATATAGACAATGGGAATTAAAAATATTCCAGCCTAACACTTATCAACCTCAAAAACTTGTAGTGTTCATCTAATTACATCACTCATCCCATTTCAGTTGTCAATTCATTTCCAAGACATCCTTTCACCCTTGTACAATAGAGACACCACTAGATAATAACTATATCTTAAGGCATTAAAATCATAAAAATGATCCATAACTTGAATTAACACCAAAACACAGAGTTTCTACATTCTAAATATTGTATATACTATGAATTTATTATATAATAAACCAAAAGTTTTTCAACCCTATACTGATCCCGACCATAATACATAATATATAAAAAATAATTTTGATATTTGTTTCCTCTCAAAATTTGA
The DNA here is from genome assembly GCA_963277665.1 of Viscum album. Taxonomy (NCBI): domain Eukaryota; kingdom Viridiplantae; phylum Streptophyta; class Magnoliopsida; order Santalales; family Viscaceae; genus Viscum; species Viscum album. The sequence continues at coordinate 1,759,396,589 of OY728146.1, read as the reverse complement.
ATTTCCTCCCAGAACATGCTTCCAACATTATACAGAAACACCTAGTGACATTTCAAATTCAATGTTCTTATCTATAAAAATAAATTCCTATTAGTTGCTGAACCTATCCTTATTAAAAAATTTCATATTGTAATATAAATTCCACCACCATCCCATAATAATACAACATCATTTTATTTTATTCAAAAATCCGTAACTAATTCATAAAAAGACAATCTTTTCTAAAATGATTCACTCAATGAGGTCTTTCCCCCCAAACCCAATTACACATTATACCACATGTCGAAACTCCTCAAACTAACTTCCCTTTAAATTACTCAACCACATGAAATGAAATTCCACCGATACACCAAATCTCAATGTATTAAATCATGGATACATCACATGTTCATCTGAACACATTCACCAATTCCCATAGACCAATTTCGATGATAATCATGGGATTAAACATTAATTATCCCATTCAATCATGTTTATATACCATGATCACTGACACACTACTAAATTGATCTATTTTACATCTCCCAAAAAAATCATAGGCCAGAGGTTAATGCTTGGTCCGCATCTCAATTCATATTTTATTTCATACATATAATTAACCTAGAAATCTAGTTGAATTCATACATATTTTAACATTGACATAAGATTTCCATTACAAAAAATGGGTATCCAGGTTCATGAACCCATGATCCATTACACATGAGGGTTATATGACAACATCTGACATTATTCTTCCCAATATAAGAGAAATCTTACCGATACATCACCGAAGAAAAATACCCATCTCTATTTCCCCCCTAATTCGTTATAAAAAACCCTGGATTGACATGGCCAAGATTTTTCATAACCATGTTATTTTAAAACATAAATGTTTCCGCACCTAGTTCATGGTAAAATAATCCACAACATTTAGTACGAATCAATAAAAAATGAGGTATATTCCATCTAATACCATATGGAGGACATTCAGAATAAATCATTCCTCAAAAATCTTCAATTGGAGAAACAAAAGAACACATCACACAAGTGTCACTAATCCTATGGCATGATCACCAACCTGAGTCCCTGTCATAATTTAATTTCTGACACTATCATTATTACAAGGGAATAATTAGTATCCCAATTCAAACTCATGGGATACTAGTCCCACAACTATCCCATCTAATTCACTGATTTTCACCTTTCCCATGACCTTCACTTACTTAGAAATAATAATACATCATTTTAAACTGTACACACTATCTCATTCCTGATAAAAATAACTATATATTCTTATGTAACACCCATATGTAATACCAGAATCTTTATCTAGTGAGCCATGCCACATAAAAACCAAACTCACATTCTCAAACCCATGATATTAATCCATGGTCTGCTAGTCTAAATCAAAATCATAAAATTCATCAAGCACTCTATTAAAACCAGCAGTTTCAATCCAAACATGCAATAAACAGTAGAAGTGCATCCAAAGTCACATGGTTATTCACCCAAAGAGTTGATCCCTTTAAAGAGCCTTAATAATGAAGAACTATCACTAATGTTAACTAATCTTGATAGAAGATACGAAATAATCATTCTAAACCCTAACCATTATAGAATCCTCAGTTCATCAATTCTAAATTAAGTTACCAACTTGTGCATTCCATATATAAGGAAAAAAAATTGTTCTAACCCCCATAATGGGATTCCTTTGTAAAAATTAATAGAATCTAACTTAGAAAAACACAAAGCTGAATTCTGAGGTCACATTGTCCTCCCATCAGGGCTATAACCACAAACATAGCAGGATCCATACTAAGGAAACTTACATAAGGTCATGGCTCACAAAATATTTCAAAAACCCCCATCTTGAACAACCATGGTATCCAAAATGTAATGTTAGGAACTCTAGGTTCATATATATGCATAGAATGACATCTCAAGACAATCCATCCACCCACAAAGGAAAAAATTCTCATGATAATTCACACATGGGAAATACCGTTGAGAAGAAGACTCATCAATCATCACTACCACAAAAAAACATCACCCTAAATGGTCCGTATTCGGTATCCCAAATATTTAGGATAAGCTGGATAGAATTTTTTTCCAATATGTATTTAAAAACACTATTTTTTTTACTAACACCTTACATTACAAAACTAGGATAATAAAAATATCTAAGCCTCTGTCATTAGGAATACAATATCATGAAAACACACAATGGTCACTCCATATCCCATGCACCAAGTGACTATACAATAAAACCACTCCTTGATCATCTCACCATATATCCACATGATCTTCCAAAAAATGGATATATATATATATATGTGTGTGTGTGTGGGTGAGTTAGTCCATATGAGTATAATTTCACCAAGAGACTATATGAGAAAACTTTTCACTATCTACTAGTGAAACATTAATCATATGGACTTCTTATAAATTAAAAAATTAGACACTAGTAGGCATATATGTCATGTTAATCCTACAATCCCATAATGATGCAAGTAATGATTCTTCTACCACTTGGAAAAGAACTAAAATATAATATCTTGATTCTTGATAATGGTCCAAGAGTTGAAAATCCAACAACTCATAAATCCAAATATCTCTTAAAACATATAATTTGAAAATTATATCAACTCTAACATCATATATCCAAAACATCAATACCATTCCCAAAGTAACCAAGAAATCCTTCTAGAGTAGGTTTCAATGACACACCAACCCGATATCTATCACATTCTCTGAAAAAATTCTATATCACTAGTCTACCATATCATAAATATAAAGACAATATAAAAAACTCTAATACCAATTTATAATACACGGCTTCCCCCAACCACTGATTGATTCCTAGAACGATGATCAAAACTATACCACAAGCATTCATCTCAAACACTATAAGATTGTAAATAGTAGCGGTCATATAAGATTATAATAACCAAATATTATAGATTTTATTTCATTTATGTGATGTAGTCATTATAAATTTGTATATGAAACACTAAGTCATATGAAAAATATGATATACTATAAAAATATTATTATTAATCTATGACCATTATAACCAATCTATTAAATTATCAATATGAATTTGAATAAACATATTTTAAAAAATACGTATAATTTATTTACAGAATGATAATTAATTTATTAATTAATAAATAATAATTACACTTCATTTAGTAAAATAATTTTATGCTTTAAATTTTTTTTTCTAAAAAAATGTTATTTTTTTCATTTTATAAATGAATATTATAATTAATTTCTACTATATTTTTAAAATTTATATGTAGAAATTAATATTTTTTATAATCATAATTTATTTATTATCTTAGGGTGATGTTTTGGGTTTTTTTATGAATGCAGATTTTTGGGTGAATATTAGAAAATACCATATTTATGAAAACTGTCCTTTATTTTAATTTATTTATAATGTCACATTATATTTTTTTATAGGAATTTAAGTTTAATTATTTTATTTTTAATAATATAATATAATAAAATTTATTGTGATCGAACTTTTTTATAAAAAATTTATACATAAAAGGATTTTCTGGAAAGCCATTTGTCAATGCATTTTACAAGTTTGTCTTTAAATTGTTTTCTATCACATATAAAGTTTTAATTTGAATAAATATACTCTATATTTAGAATCATCATAAAGAAAATTTTAATGATAAATATTTATGTCTTTTGATTATCATTAATAACTTTGGTAAAAAAATTCAGTTTCCAAGGTAAGACTGAAAACTACTACAAGGGTCAAAAATATTATGATAAGTTTCATAATGTTCTAAAGATTCTAAAAATTAAATTTTTGGTCATATATAGACACAAAATAATCTCTCCTTCAATGTTGAGACATTTTGGTTCCATTTTTTGATTCATACAGTAATATATTTTAATCTTTGAAAAATTCCATGTTTTTTCATTTGCTCATTTATAAAAAGAAGACACCACTCATGTCTTCTTCACAATTCAAGAGCATATTTTCTGTCCAAATGTAATGATTTTTTATGTATTATTTATTAATATTCTATGTATTATATTTAAGGTTGTACACTGAGAGGACATGTGATTTTGAGCCCCAATTTGTCTAGAATAAATGTTTCAATGATATTAAATATATAGAAACACACACATAGGTTTCCTCAAAAAGTTGAAAAAATATCACATAGGGGTTCAGATAAAAAATATGTGGGAACCATTGAATTTATAATATTTATTTTACCTTAGGTGGGACTTAACATTTATCGGCATGAGGTATTTTTTTAAAAAAAATCGCGATAAAAAAATACATTTATTTTAACTAATTTTTACATAGATACCAGGATATTCTATAAATATAATGCTATTTAATTTATCTTAGGGTTGGAAGATATAACCCTAGTGACCTAGAAAACCATTGGAGAACATTATTTGTGACTGGTGATGGATCAGATCAGAATCATGGATTTTTCCCCAAATGAGTGAATGGATCTTGTCAATGCTGGTAGAAAATAACTATTATTTGTCAAAAATAAAACCAAATATTTGGTATGATGTTTTATTTGTGAATTTCCATTTCAATATTTTGTCTCGATCTAATATGGATTAACTCCATGAATATAATTTATTTTCTCATTAATGGCTATTTAAATTGATGTATTTATTTTTGTTCATTGAGTTGATTATCGTATTCATCTATATTTTTCTATGAAAATATATCAATAAAAAATTAAATAAAGGATAAGTATTATTCATCATTTTTTATGGATTGTGGTTTTCTCGCCCATTATACATATATTAATTGCGGGCAATTTATTTGGTCATTGGTTCGAAAAATACTCAGTATTCTATTATTTTTTTAGCTTTCTTTGGTGCAACCTATCAATATCACAGGAGCGGGTTGTGATCGATGATGTATTCATGGGGGTGAATATGGTATTTGGTGATCTATGGTAGATAAACACATATTTATAGTTCCCATTATTCTCAGCTTTCATGTTAGGTGAAAAATGTATCAACGAATCATTTTCCGAGATTAACTAAACCCAGACCTCGCTATCAATGAAGGAATTTGTTATACGGCCTTAGAACTATGTTATTCAATAAAGGTGGTGTATTAAGAATCTTGAGGGATAGATTAGAGAATGATCCCCATGGATTTTAGAAATCCTAGTATACATGCCATGTATTTCTGGATTACACACATGTGGGACCCCATGGTTGTCGCACTATGGTTTCATTGTGAGTCAAATATCACATGTGATGTGACATAGTCACACACCATGCGACTCTTCCAGGATGTCTCATAATTTACATCATAGGACACACAAACATGGCTAGTAGTGCAATAGAACTTACACACCATGTACTCAGACACAAACATGGGTTGATACATGATCATGTCCAAGTGACATGGTCAGGGTGTCAGGAAACCTCTACATCATGCGTGTTTTACTAACATGCCATGTATGAGAGGTTTACATTACCATTGAATATTAACCACACTGGTAGTCCTAGGGAAAGCTAGAAATATCGTGTTCCCTTATTAGAAGCCCTATACCCCGTTTTAGGGGGGTTTTAAGCCATTTTTTATTTAGTCTAGAAAAATATTGGTTGACTATGTTCCCATGGTCCATTCCCTGATCTGTACAGAGTGGAATTATGTTAAAATCACGTGATTTTGATCCCCTCTAGTGTATGAGTCTTAGATAGAGTTTTTGGTGTCCCTCCATGAGAATGGAGTGTGATCCTATATCATATTTATACCATAGGTGAGGTTATTGGAGTTTCCATCACCTTCGTGGATAGGGATTTGACCCACAATCTAGTAGGTCATATTAGTAGGGTTCAGAAGTATCATTGTAACATGATCACCTATGTAGTGGTTTGATCCAGATTGGTTTCATGGTGTCCCTTAGAAGTACTAGGTGTGACCCCCTATCTGATTACCAGGGTCTTCTAAGATCAATGAAATTTCAGGGGTGGGGCCCAATGATATTGACATGTTGGATGAGTGTCTCTAGTGATAGCATGGATTGTGAGTGAGTTCTCCCAAAATGTTCACTGCTTTAAGAAAATTCATGTGGTTTGTAGTTTTTAGCGACTTCTTAGTGGTGTGGTGTCCTTCATGAGTATATTAGGGTGTTTTATATGATGCAATTTTTTGTATCCATGTATTGAGTATACTATACTTGATTATATATCTTTACTATTTTTTTGATTTGTACTACTAGGTATTTTTATACTCTCCCCTTCATGATATCTACCCTCATGTGTCATGTCTTATATAGACAATGACCATTTGATGGTGTCTTAGAGGGACATGGAGTGGGTGGAGCATAGATTGATCTTGACTGACCAAGGTGTTTTGTCTGAGTTTTCATTTGATCATTGTCCTCTCTATTGTAGCAGTTTGTACTGTATATAGTTTTTGGTTGGTATTGTACTTGGATCCTTTTAATCTATCACTACATTACTTTCATACTTTAATTTTGTGATTGTATATGTATTCATGCATTGGTTTCAGTTTTTTTACATTTCATCACTTCATGGGCTTGGAGAGGTGTTAATGTATACATGTACATTATAATAATGCCTCCAATTTGTGGGATATGCCTCCTCAAAACTGGTTTCCATCCCCTGGAATATTGAAGATGTATTGGGGTAGTCACAGGTCAGGCCTTGGTGGGTTGGATAATGACAATTTTTCATCTTGGAATTCAATTCTTCCTTAGGATGAGAAACAGTGAGATTGATTTTTGGAAAAATTGTTCATGGTTTAGAGTTTGTATTTTAAGCTAGGGACTGTAGTGTTTCCTTGGTTGCTAAAATATCTATACACCATGAATCTGATTACCTGTCGTTTGACTCTTTAAATGTAGACATTGGAAACTGGGAAAAAATTGGTATTTGAATCATATAATAATGGGTTGGGGTTTCCATGTCATTCTTGAGTCAACTCTCTTATTATGGCTATTGACTATGATACATCTTGTTTTTCTTCAGGATTCTTTAATGAAGAATGATGGTCATTATTCTACTACAAGAATATATCGATAATCCACCAAGTGAATGGATTTAGTACAAGGTTATATACCAAAGATAGAACACCAGGGTGGTCTACCCTATATACCACCAACCATTGAAGAGTAGTTAGTACTGGAAGTTCCAACAGAGGATTCACATAGGTTGAGTTCACTACAGTATTTTTAGGGGAAAAAACTCCCTTGTATAAGAGAAATCCAAACACCCAGGTTTTTTGACGACTAGATAGAGGCAATCTCTCATGTTTTCCACCTTGTGATGATGCCTGCAGATCAAATGGAAGTCCTTATAATGCGTCTTATTAAGGGATATTCTAGGTGACGGTGGAGTTGATTAACTCAATCACATATCTAGATATCTCTATATTGGTTAGATATTGAGAATCTCCTCCTAGAGGTTTTTTATTCAACCATAATGTGATCACTACAAATAAAGGCGGCTTCACATCTGTAGTAATAAATTTTGACTGAGGTAGAGAATGATTAAAGTTTTTATAATCTCTCGCACATCTCCTTTGATATGGTGTGAGGACACATTATTCATTGAAAATACCTTCAAGAAGGGATTACTCTAGGATATCAAGGCTTCAGTGATATCCCACTACATTCCCACCCACGCTTGGGTTGATGAGTGGTCCTTGGTAGGGGAGATATTCCTGGTAGAGAACAAACATACAGTGGGTGGAAGTAGCAAGCACCTAGGAGCTGAGACATCATAAGTAGGTATTCGACGAATGATCATGGGATCCATGAATGTATTAAAATTTATGATAGGATCCAATAACATAGTATATGTAGCACATGTCTCTCTAAATTACTTTAACCAGTTGAGGGATAGGTTGGGTTTCTCATGCGATTGTTAGGGACGTTTGGCTCGTGATTGTCTTACCCATTATACAACAGATCAAGATATGATCAAAGGACCCCTGAGGTAGAGGTAAATCTAAGAGTAGGGTGGGACTCAGGAAATTAGATGTGGAATAGGGGCTATAATAGCATATTATATAGGTTATAGTTTTGATAATTTACCCCCACCAACCCTTGGTGGCCCACACTAGGCTCAAGGAGTTGGTGGTCAGGGACAAGTCCAGCCAGAAACTACGGATTCCTATGACCCTGAGGCTCCTGGGATGGTATGAAGCATTATATATTCCCTTTATACTTTAAATATAGTTTTTTTAAACACATTATTATATCATTCCTTAATTTTCACATCTCTATTTTGAGACATAGAGATTCTATGTGATCCATTAGATCAACACATGTAGTTAAACAATCCAATTTGTGGTGACTCAGGGATTTCAATCTAATGCCGATTGTATGATTTGACACATTGAGGTGAATGTTTTTTTACAGGACATCATTGTAGTAATAAAGATCCCTTATGATGTCATATTAGGAAAGCACTAGCTATCCCTAGTTTATTCCAAAATCGCGTATTTTAGGTAGAGGATTTGGTGTTTCCATAGTGATGGGACGAGAGTTTCCTTTTATGATGAAAAGAAAAACTTTGTAGAGAAGGATGGGATTAGGCACAAGTTATTGTAGGTGATTACTCACTAGTTGGATAAAATGAATCTTGGATCAGATCATGACACAATATTTCAGTTTCTAGAAGTAGTGTCATTGTATGAGGATTTCATTCCCAAGGATGTTCCAGACATACCTCCCTGTTGAGAGCTAGGATGATGCATTTACTTTCATCCTGGGAAGACTTCGATATCTATGGAATAAAATCATATGTATCCATAGTTATTTTTGAGATGAGGGTGAATTTGAATGATTTGTAGAAGAACGGAATTTTGAGACCTAGTATTTCCCCTGGGAATCCCCAGTGTTTTTCCCCAAGAAGGCACACGAGCACTTGAGTTTATGTGTGCACTATTAGTGCTTGAACCAAGTGACCGTGAAAAATAAAAATCCACTATCAAGGATCAATGAACTCATTGATCATATTAGATAGGAATGATGGTTCTTGAAGATATTCATATGTCCAAGATACCACATTATGTGAGTAAAAAAATAGGATATAACAAATATGATAGTGATATGTTGGAATGGTCACTACCAGTACTTAATTATTCTATTCTGTATGATGAAATCCACAAAATTGTTCATAAGACTCATGAACTTGATCTTCAATCCTTTCATATACTTGTTCATGGTGGTATTTTTGGATTACATCTAAGTGTACTTAGCATCCGAGGAGGATCACGCAAGACACTTGAGGATGGTCCTCGACATGCTATGATATCACCAAATTTATGTGATTCTCTCAAAGTCTTAGTTTTTGATTCTAGAGGTCTACTTACTGAGACACATCATCTTAGAGGTATGAGTTGCAATGGACCCAACAAAGGTTGTGGCAGTTATTTCTAAGAGCCACCCAAGTGTGTACTGAGGTGCAAAGATTAATTGGTTTTAAGGGTAATGTTAGAGGTTTTTACCTTATTTCTCTAGAGTGGTAGAACCCTTGAATGATTTAATATAGAAGGGATGGAATTTTCTGTAGACAAAAAGGTTCCATATGTTCTTTCAATAGTTGAGGTAAGGGCTGATGATCTCTTCCATCATAAGATTTCTAGAGGAGGGTGGAGTGTAAGTAGTTTTCTATGATTCATCAAGGACCAGTCCGGGTTGTGTTCTAATGCAATGAAATGTGGGTATTGATTATGGTTCAAGATAGTTGAGACTACATGAGAAGAACAATGTGACTCATGATATTGTGTTAGTTGGGGGATAACTCACACTAAAGATGTGTCAAAACTACCTGACAGGAGAGAGGTTTAAAATATAATAAAACCACAAGATTCATAAGTATATCTTACCTTATAAGGATCTTAACTTGATATAGAGGAAATTTATAGAGTTCTACTAGGACTATGACATTGGGATTTTCTATACTTATGGTAAGGGAAACATCGTGGAAACCACTATCAGATAGAGATCATGCACACATTAGTTGTTCGATGATCCATAATTTCTAGAATCATTACATTTGTCCTTAGTAGAAAGATGGTGCTTCATATATACAGTCAATTTTTATTACCATATCAAACATACAAAATTTCTTGGATTTTCATCACAGGGGTAAATAATATGATACATTATATACTTAGATATCCAAAATATGTTCTCTTGATGGATATTATAATGGTGGGGAGAATACTATCCTTTTCAGAGGAAATATGATGTTACCTTTACTACTGTAGGGGTAAGAGATGTATAAGTATAATACTACCCCTCTATAGGTACATTTTGGTGTGGTAAAGATGTACAAGGACCTTTGATGTCAGTTTTGGTGTCTAGGAATGAATAATGGAGTTGCAGATTTTATCTAGAGATACTTTACTTTTCGTCTAGCAAATGATGATCACCACGGTAAAGAGGGTTTTTCCCATCCCATTGATGTGATAGGGTGGAAGTGGGAAATAATAAACATGGACTTCATAGATGGGTGACTATGTATGTACATGGGACATGATACCAACTACATGATCATAGACGGTGTCACCATGTAATCCCACTTCCTATCCATTCTAGAGAAGAGTTCATTAGAGTGATTGAGATTCCAATACATGTAGGAGATAGTCCGACTCTATGGGGATACCACAATGATAATTATAGATTATGTTGTTTGATTTACATCATTCTTATGTAGATGATTTTATGATGCATTTGAAATTATGTTGTGCTTGACAATAATGTTTCACACATATAATGATGGATAGACTAAGAAGACCATTTAGGTCTTAGTGGATATTATATGGGATTACAAGTTAGAATTTTTCAATAATTTGGTGCATCATCTACCCATGGTGGAGTTTTTGAACAACAACAAATACCACTCCTCCATTGGTATGACACCACTTGGGGACATGTGTGGGGAAACCTAAAGGTTCCCAAATTATTGAAATGATCTAGGTGAGTCGGTACTCATGGATCCATTGTCAGTGTGAGATACTAAAAAGAATGTAGAGATAATCCTGTATTGGATGTGGGATACACAAAGCCATAATATTTCTTATCAAGACTGATGATGGAGACAAATATATTTTGAGGTGGGAGTCCATGTATTCCTGAGGGTCTCACCTCTACATGGATTGTTGGGATTTGGCCTAGAATACAAATTAACACTAAGATTTATGGGCCCATTAAGGATACTTATAGTGTTATATTGGTTGAATACCACTTATCTATACCTCCATTGTTAGACCAGATACACAATGTCTTCCACGTGTTGCAACTAAGAAGCTGTGTGCATGACCCATTGCATGTTACCGACTAGGGAGAGATGGACATCTCGGATGGAGATACCTTTTCTAAATACCTAGTGAAGATCAATAAATGATAGTAGAGGATACTTCATTGGTGATAGATTCCCCTAGTTCTTGTCCAGTGGTAGCACAGGAAACATTAGGAGAGAACCTGGGAGTGGGAGACACATATTTCATCCTCGTACCCTCATCATTTTAGTACTTTTTTCCTTTTAAGAATGAAAATGTCTAAGGTGGGGATAATTTAATGACTTGGATTTACCATGTATTGTTTTTGGTTATTATATATATTATTTTAGAGACTAGGTTCTAAGATGCTATGTGATTTCAAGGCCCGGTGTGACCCGGATAAAATTTTGATATTTGTTAAATATATTAATTACTATTGCACAAAATTTTGATGAAAAAGTGGAATAACATTAGAAAAGGGGACCAGATTAGAAATCCATGGGCACCAATGAGTTTAATATTATGGTTTTACACTAGGCATGATATAACCATTGTTGGTAAAAGGAAACTGTGAAAAAAAATTAAGGGTGTAAATGAATAAAATAAATAATTTTTTTATTAATTATATTAGTTGTCAACATAACTAAAAAGATATTATATAAATATAAGGTTATGTAAATAGTCTTATGGTATTTCTCAAGAACCACGAAGACCTAGATGACAATTGGAGATCATTCATGGTGAACTTAGATATATAGGATTCAGATTGTGGATCATTGCTCAAATAGAGTTCTTGGATCTCATCAACAATGGTAACACAAAAATTGGATTCATCCATGATTGATTTAAAAACCAAGTATGATTTTTTATTTGGGAATTTCTATCTCAATCATTATATAAAGTCAAAATAAGATCAAAAATTTTAAAAAAATATTTTCACATCAATGGTAGATTAATTTGATGGATTTTTCATTGTTTGTTGAGTTGATTATCCACTTCACCAATACTTTTCTATAAAAACATAGTGTTGATGAATGAAAAAAATGAGGTTTGTTTTGCATGTTTTATTGATTTTGATTATCTCCGCACATTCATCACACATTCATAGAGGGAAATATATTTGGGCCACGGTTCAAAAAACACCTTGTATTGAATCATTTTTTACTGTTCATCATTGTAACAGATCAATACCACAAGTGAGTTTCATGATTGGTGGTTCCATCAAGGTATAGTGATGAAGCTGGGTGATTAGAGGTTAATCATAATGGATTTTTGTTTAATGTTATACTCAATTTTGACACATTAATATAGATGTATCAATAAAACAATTCATAATTTGATCTAAACTTGGAAAATATTCAATGATGAAATCATGGATTGGTCGACCCTAGATTTGGGTTTTCTAGTTTGGGTAGTGGCTCCTCTAATGCACATGATGGTGTAGAGGAAGATCAAAATGGATGTGAAAAGCTTGTAATACATGACAATTATTTCAAGATTACACGCTATGTGGGACCCCTAGAATTGGTTAAAGGATTTTTCATTGAGTTAAATATCACATTCCATGTGACATAGTCACATTCAATGTTACACTTCATTGATGGATCAACATGTACATCAAAGGATACAAGCACATGGATAGTAGTACATGAGAACTCACATGTTGTGAACTCAACCAAAAACATGGGTTTATACACGGTAATGGACAACACTCATGTGAAGGGTGTTAAGAGACCTCTAAACACAATTTTCTTCACTCACACAGTTATTATGTTGAGGATTACCTTCCTGGTGGGGATTTTCCACATGGGAAGAATTGGTGATATCTGGAAACTCTGTATACCCTCATTACACACCATGTACACCATTTAAGGGTGTTTGTATAAATTTTATTCTTTATTATTAACCAGTAATTCTTGAGTTTTTTCCATGTTCCATTCCCTCTAGAATACCATGCGTTATTATATCCATATCTCATGATTTTGATCCTCTCTAATGAATAAGTCTTAAATAGATTTCATGGTGTACCTTCGTGAGGATGGATTGTGATAATCTACAATATTTTAAACCGAGGTGTTTTTTTGGAATCATCATGACATTATTGGGAAGGGTGTGGATCTCTAATATGGTAGTCTATAATGGTAGGGTTCATGGGAATCATTGGAATACGATCACCTATGTATTAAGTTGATCCATATTGGGTACGTGGTGTCCCACAGAGGTCTTAGGCATGAACCCCTATCTGAGTACTAGGGTCTTCTAAGATTAGTGAGATTTCATGGGTAGGTCCAAATGACCTTTACCACTTTGATTAGTTTCTATGGTGATAACATGTATCGTGGAATGGTTTCTCCCAAAAATGGAATTTCATCATGAAAAATCATGGGGTGAGTAGATTGCTACAACATCCTAGTGTCGTAGTGTCCTTCCTGATTATCTCTAAGTGTTTTATATAATTAATTTTTTTAATATCATTGTATTGATATAACTGTACTTGATGCTTCATGATTATTATTTTCCGGGGTGTCCGACTAGTTATTGATACACTCACCCCTAAATGGGCGTTTCCTACACGTGTCGTGCCTTATGTAGACAAAGACCCATTTGACTGTTTCCTAAGAGGACACGGATCTTGTGGGGAATATATTGATCTTTAAAGACCATGGTATTTTCTACGAGTTTTAATTTGATCATAGTCCTCGCAGATGGAGCACGTTTGAATCTTCACAATTCCTGGTTGGGCATGTATTTGGCCCAATTTTAACTTTCAGTACCATTACTTTTGTACTTTGTTTTGGAGATTATATAAGTATTCATGCATTGGTTTCCATTGTTTTATATTTAATAATTTTATGGTTTTGTAAATGTGAGCTTTAGTATTGGTAAAATAGGACAATGCCTCCCATTTTTCAGATATTTTTACTCAGCACTATTTTCCCACCCCTGGCCTATTAGTGGTGGGCCTAGGGTATTCACTTGTCAGACCCAAGTGGGTTGGGTCATGACACCCAATACCACCAAAAATCCATTATTAAATTCCATAAAAACATCATATAGTACCTTTTTTTAGTATAACACCATACCAATAAGTCATTAATTTTCAAACGAAGGAGCTTGTCTGAAGAAGAGATATAGTTTTTAACATAGAGTTTTTTTATTTCATCATTTACCACTTTGTTACCTCTCTAAAATATAAAATTATAATAATATAACTATACATTTTGTAATTATATGTTATTATTTTAATTTTATAACCCTTTTTTTATTTACTTATCAATCAATTAGAAAATGAAAATATTTTTCATCCCAATGTTCAGACTACCACCTCGAGAAGACAATGTATTTCATTTTTTATCAAGAAATTTTATGGTTAGGAATAATGACGGATCCAAATGAAATAATATGATATTAATGAAATAAATTTATTTATTGAGTGGTAAATAAATATTTTTAATTCTTTTAATTACCATCTAGTGAAAAATAAAATGACCACTCATGTGTATATGTAGACTACCACATCACCGAACGATGTATATTATTTTTAATCCCCACCTGAAATGAATTTTATTTGTATTGGGATGTCAATAAATAATATGAAATCATGTTATACTAACAATTATTTAATTTTGAAATAGTAATTTACCTTATTCAATCACTTTGGGGAAAAAATGGAAATGTTACTGATGTGTATGCACGGTATACCATCTCCATGATTCTAAAACAAATAATTTTTAATAACAAAAAAAAATAAATGGTTTTAAGATTATAATTAGTGTATGAAAATTATAATGATAACAATATTATTTTCTGAAAAATTATTTATTTATGATCCATTTTTCCATTTTCAACCTAAAGAATTCATATTTGTCTTATGAACCAAGCATCTTAAAAACACCTGAAGTAAACATAACCAATTATGTTTTAATAATTACATGTTAATAATTAAAATAGAATGAAAAATAAAATGGATAAATAACAACAAAAATATGTTTAATAAAGTAAATAATTATCATAAACATATTATTGAGCAGGATAACAGAATTTACAAGAAAAGCCAGACTCTATGTAATAGATTTTTTCTATAAATCCATTTCATTAAAATTTTATTTTTTTTCATATATTTTACCTATATGTCCATTTTAATTAATTTTTTTAAATTAATTTGTTAATATAATGAAATTTATGTACAAATCAATTTTTAATTAAGTTTTAATACCTTTAAGAATTCTTTAATAGAATTGTTTTAAAATTGTTCCAAATAGGTCTGAATTAATTTTTTTAAAAAAGATTGAAAGAAATCATTTTTATGTACACAACATGAGAATAATTTCCCCTCAACATGATATTTTTTATTTAATGAGATTAATATATATATTTTCTTTATTTCAAAAAGAATATTCAATTTCCCATTAGTATATATGTATTATGTAAAATAATTTTCATAGTATAAGGATTCATATATTTGTTTTACATTATGCCAAAAGTGTTTTGGCATACATGTCAAATAAAAGATTTTATGATATTTTTGAATGGAAATGAAAGGTTATATGATTTTTATATACGTTATAATATATATACATATTTTATGATGATGTTTTGTCCCTATAAATCTCTCTAATTAATTGATTAATCATTATCTTCTCAAAACAATTAAATCAAAATTAACTGAGCATGTCATTCCACTTATGAGGGTTCTTATATGGGTTTTAAGAGAATGATATCCTAAGGTACCTATTTGAATTTAAATTCTTAGAAATTTATTTTCATATAAATATTCTCCCTTCATGTGGAAATATATAAAGAATTTTATTAAAGTAATGATTATTACATTTAAGTAAAAAAATGTATGTTTTTATGAATTTTTTTCTTGGGTTCTCATGTTTTTAGGAAACCATATTAATTATTATTTTCCCATATATTTTTATTATAATGATAATTTGGAAACAAATTGATATTAAAAAGGATTTCATATGTAATTAAATGATAATTTGTGATGAAATTTTATATTGTTAAAGGAAAACATCATTATACAATTCCATGGATTTGAAATGGGATAATAGGTCAGTTTTTTAATCATCATTTATTGATGTTTTTTTTATTATAGCACATTTTCAAAATATTTTTCATGGTTATTAAGGACGTTTAGATATTTTAATAAATCTAGAGTTCCATTTGTGTAAGTTACTTTGAATGTAGAAAGTGTGTGCTTATAAGGAACATAATTATTTGGGTGAAATTAATACTATCTGTAAATGTTTACATTGAAAGAGTATGTATTAAATCTATAAAATAGTCAACCTAAAATGGCCTTCAGAATGTTAGATATCCAATATTTATATTTTATTTTGACTGCTTCTAATTTCTAAAACTAGTAAAAATTTATCAGTATCAAAGAATGAAATGTAAACATTATGATCATAGCATTGGATCCAAGAGTATATGTGAAAGGATTATATAAATATATTATTGTGAATTGAAAACACACCATGTATTATAGTTCAAAATAACATATAAAACAAACAAACATCATATATCAACATAAAAATACATCAGTGTATAATGAATAAATAAAATTGATTCAATTGTATATGAAACTAAAACATTCAAATTGAACAATCATGCTCAAATATAATACCGATCTCTCACTTGGCCAAATTGAAATAAAAAAACAAGAAAAAAATAAAATACACTGAGGTGACAATGCACTATTATCTATACCTTAATAAAAAATCTTGATGTCATCTGAGTTTTCTTTCTTGACCTTGAAAATACTGGGCCACATACTTACTTGATCTTGTAAATATTTATGGATTCCCAAGTACCCAATTATAGTGATTGTACGATTAGAAATTTAGTAGACAACTTTATAGGTATCCAGTATTGTTATCATTTACATAGCTGAAAATGAAGTGATATGTTAACATTCCTATCTTTAAAGAAATAAATAAACAACTAAATTATAAATTAATTACATAACCAATAATACTGGATTTTGAAACTACTAAAATGCATTTTATCATATCAAATGGATTATGATAACCCATATACCATGCAATGCATTACAGTTGATCATTAGGTCTATAAACCAGATTTACCATAAATGCTTTGGTTAGTACTAGGGTGTCTTAGAGTACTTTACAATGACCATGACTCCCAATAATATAGAGATAGGTCTCCCCATTATACATATCAAATATCCAAATTTTAGATAATTATATTAGAAAGCTTCATCCCAATATATAGGATCAACCCTAGGTCTATAAACATTATATCACTACTGATTATAACACAAACCACCCTAATGAGAGTTTTATCATCAAGGTACCAGTAACATCACCTACAAGATTTTGTGCAGCCAGTAGTAACATAGACCTCACCTATGGGAATTTTATCATCCATGTATCACATACCTACACTACTTTATCTTTATCAACTGGTAAATAGTACCTACCTAAGATTATTTTCCATAAATAATTAATGGGATTACCTTATGGGTAAATTCAATACATATATAAATTATCACCCCTTTGAGAATATTCCATATATAAATAAAAGACCACCCATATGTGTATTTTCCCTACATAATAAAATACCACCTCTAATGATGTTTTCTAAACATAAATAAAATATTTCCCCTACATGAATATTTCCATACATAAATAAAATACCTTTCATAAGTGTTTAATCCACACATATATAATAGTTTACCACTATTGGTATCTTTTATTTTATTAGAAAACCCACCCAAGGGAATATACCATGTTCCACCTAAATAAAAGAATGAAAATGTTTTGGCCAAATTAATAAACCCATCATCACTATCCCTATCCAAGAACACCCTCTCACTAGAGTCAACACATCCACATGGAACATACAGGGTCCCCCTTAATCACCCCAAGCATGAACACCCAATGTGGATACCTTCATTCCATTACCATATCATAAATCAACACCCATATTCTAAATGGAACTAAATTCATCCAGCCTCTAAAAAAGTAGAAACTCAACATGGTGTCCTCTTAGTAAAATTTAGAACTGTAGGCCCATTCTCATTACCTAGAGGTAAAACTTCCCTTACCTAGTCTTAATCAATGCTTGAAATCATAAGACATTTTTTTATATCTCATAAGAATAACAAGGAAGGGATGACATAAAAACAATCTTTAACTCCATGGTGGCCCAAGGGAGGTCACTCACCCAACCCATTGTTATGCTATGACCCAATTTTTCCATCCAATATTAACTCATCACCTACCTATAAAATTAACCCCTAAGGAAATCTACACCAGTGACTCTAAACTAGATTTCATTTCACATAATTTAATTTTATCCATATATAGGAGTACAAATGTTCATATTCATTCAATATTCAAGGCCACATCCATCAATGGATGATTCATAAGGCTAGTGAAAAAGGCTAAAGTTACATTGGTACTATATTCTATTTCAAGAATCTGAATTTAATTAAAAAACTATTAAAAGAATTAACTAAATTTTAACACATCCTCGGTTGTTTGAAAATATTCCCCATGAATTATTAATTTTTTTATAAAATTAAAATGGTTTGTAGAATGACAATTTAAAATCTTAGAAGCCTTCCACTTTATTTTATATCTCTACAACCCTCCCATAAGAACACCAAATATCACATAATCTTTTCGTGGATAAATAAATGCCTTCCAACATAAAAAATAATTTAAACCCTAATATAAAAGAATTTTTTTTAATTATAATAGTTTATAATTAATTAAACAATTTAGTAAAAAACTGGAATCATTTTCGAGAATTCATCAAATTCTCCCACCATACAAAAATCACAACCAATTACACTCAGAGGGTCCAAAAATCACCTTCAGAAATATCTTCATCCAATTATCTAAAAAATTAATCATATAGATTTATAAATAATTATTTTAAAATGATAAATCAATAAAATAATTTTTAGTGAAATGTACCTTTAATGAAATAAAAAACTACAACACTCAGAAGTTTTTTTAGGATAATCTATATAGGGGTAGAATAAGAGCCCCATCATGAAAATATTATTCCCACATGCATTATATAATTAAAAAAACATAACTATACTTTTTAAAAATATAGTTGAATATAGAAATAGATAAAGAGATATTAACATTGGGAAGAAATATCTTCAAGCAGTGGAAAATGCATAAAAATCCCACCCAAAATGTCTGTTGTTCAAAGGAGGAGACAGGTGAGGCTAGCCTCTTCCATTCATTTAAATAGGTAAAGGGAAATGGGGTCTGCCCTTATGAAATCATGAGTAGGAAATTCTTTAACTTCCACTGAAAACAATCCCACCCACCTTACACTAATTGAATGAAATGGCTCCTACCGCTTCTATAGCCCAACGAATGGGTATTAATTAACTGTATTACATCATAATCCCCATTACATGTATTAAAACTCTTTATTAATTTAACTATGAAACCCATTTCAACTTTTTATTTCCTCCAAGCTATATCTTTGTGAAGATTTATGTATCTTCCCAACCACAATGGGTTGATGACAAGATCTTGGGTATTCACACACAAAACCATGTGAATTATTTCACATTGAGAACACAACACAACATTTCTCTTATATAACAAGATAGTGGTAAATTTGCAGATTAAATCAATGAATAAGTTCTTCCCAATTAAGAGTCATAAAAATAAAAATATTGAAGTCTAATATCATAAAGAAACTAAAACCAAGTTTCTATATGGCCATCTGGAACCACTATCTTAAACCACCATGAAATGACATCAACCAAGAGAATTCATAATTCTAAAAGAAGTTGTTCCATTTACAAGGATCATAAAAAATAAATTATATATATATAAAAATATATATGTTGGGTATAAGTAATATTCATAGTAGTATACCCCCATGTACCTATATAATTTATTCCTCCATTCAATGATTAGGTCCATCTTTAAATAACAAAAAAAAATTAAAAAAAATTTTATTTTAGAAAAATTATCCTATATATCATTTATATTTCTTTAAAAAAAATATTGAAATCCACATGAATATGGAAATAAAAAAGGTTGATATCAAAAGGGGAAGTAATCAATATTATCAAAATCTAAAAAGGAAAAAATTATTAAATCAAAGAATGAAACATTACCATCATGAATAAAAAAATAACAAAGGGGTCTTTCCAATATAAATATGCAATTAGGACATGAATAGAACACTAGGATGACGTAATGTGATTCTTACAGAGTCCAAATCCCTCCATATTCTATCACTAAAAAAATCATAATCACATATTATGCTAGAACAACTATGGTTTCCATACATCTATACCCAACACACAAAAGGTACCCATATGCTATTTTTTTCAAAATTGGTATGTAAATAATTCATAAAATTTATTAAAAAAATTTCATAAGAGAAAAAAAACCACTCATATACATGATAAACCATTTCAGTGTCGAAACCATCATTGATTCATTTCAAAAAAAATATGAAGAATGTAAAAATATTTTTTATGAAGAAATCATTCAAAACCATTTTCAATACCACTAAAGGTGAAATTAAAGTAACTCATTATTGATATCAATTTATCCATTTTCAAAAGAAAAATCAAATCAAATTAAAATTATATATATAGTTTTCCTTGATAAGGATCCATTTCAAAGAGACACTTACCTCACCAATAGAAGGAACATAGCCTCCTACGAATATAGTGATGCAAAAAAATTATTTTTATTCCTCCCAATCATAGATCCATGATTAACATAACGAATTCCACAATAATGACCCTATATATGTCCATTAATCCAAATTAGGGTTCCAATGAATCAAGGAGACGAGATATAAGGAGTAGAGATAGATAAAAAATGAGGAATAATGAGGATATTTACACCTTCCATGAAGATATACATGAAAATTGTAGTAGAATCACTATGTGACTATGGGTAGAACCTTATAATGTGTTATTGAACGGAATCAGAGAGATATTGTTTTATTATGGTGAGATATTTTTTAAAAACATGAATGGTTATCAGGTTAATTTTTCAATTTTTGAAATTCACATGAGACACAAAGTCAGTCCTTATAATTATGAAAAAATGAGATAGCCTTTTGGTCACTACCATGGCTTCAACATTAAGGTTCACAGTTACCTTGGAATAACATATTGTTATTCAAACCATACACATGAAATAAAACCAAATATAAACCAAAACATAATAATCATTAGGGATTACATGGGAATCTCACATTGTTAGAAAAACCATCATCAAAATATAAAAAATGAAACTACAACTAATCGAACCCTATCACATTATTGCCACCTGATTACTACTGTATATGCTCAGACCATGATTCTTCCTTGTTTCTCCCAAAAATCCAAAAGATATGAATCCTTGCTCCAAAAATATATTAAAACCCCAAGGGAGATGAACATAGTTTAAAATAAAACATACATGTGACACAAATTTTGTAACAATTATCCCCACTATGCCATATTTTGTCCCTAAAATCATTCAAGGTTCTACACTATATAATGGATAAGGATTCTATTTTATCATTAGTGATTCATGATCTTATATAGTATAGATATCTCTTCTTCACCACCACAACACATTGGACAATTGAATGATTTTACCAGGGTGTACCTTATTTTGATAATCCATAAACTAAAATGGTAACTCAACTACTGACATATGTAGAATAATATCCACATATACCCATTATATCACATGAAAATGGACTAATTGATTTCTCATAAATTGGTAAACATAAACCTTGTCATGAATTGATGTCAAATAAGATAATAATTCTAAATTATATGCCACATTTTAAAAAAAATCTGGCCATCTCAAAAGGGTCAAAAGAGGTAGTACTAACTTAACCAATATTCCCAAATGAGTAAAAACCCTTTAAAAACATGATCTCATACCAAAAACTATAATTAGTGTGGATGAAGGTCTGCACAGTATATTTAGAGACTCTAAATTGTAAAAAACCTCATTCAGGTCAACTAAACCTCTTATTCCATCTCTTGAAGAAGATATGATAAAAAAGTCATTTTTCTAACTCCACCAACACAAAAAAGATATACATGGATTCCAATAAAATGATTAAAAAGAAACCATTTAAATTTAAGGATAATAAATATTATTATTGTAAAACTCAATCGTGGAAAAAATCCCCATGATCCAATGAGACCAACCACACACGCCAATAAAATATCCCTAAGAATTTGGATGGCTCCCTCATCTTGTCTATTAGTATGTGGGTGATACATCATTCAGAACCCCAATTGTGTACAAATTTTCCCTTTTAAACCTTTTCTAAATAAGGTAATAAATTATTTTATACTGTTAGAAACATTAATGACAGGAACTCTACTATGATTCACAATCTCTTAGACATTCAAGTATTTGGTCTATTCTAACTTCATCATGCATCTTCTTGATAGGATGTAAAATAGAATATTTTTGGTGGATCAATGATCATTCAAATAATATTATGCACACAAGGAGTCCATGGTAAAAT
Source organism: Viscum album (assembly GCA_963277665.1). Lineage (NCBI taxonomy): Eukaryota > Viridiplantae > Streptophyta > Magnoliopsida > Santalales > Viscaceae > Viscum > Viscum album. Next base: position 1,759,373,833 of record OY728146.1, on the reverse strand, counting down.
TAAAATAATGTCCACATATATATATATATATCTGTGTGTGTGTGTGTGTGGGTGTCTTCTATAATATAATTGTTAAATGTTTCAAAAAATCAGAAGGTCTTTTTGGTGGTACTCCTTAATCCTATGGTGGGTAAAGTATTGTGATATGATGTCAATAATCAACCACCTCATACCTAACAACCATTATTGTAATATAAAATCTTGATAAAATGTTTTTAGTCCCGTGGAATATATACCAAATAGATAGATTTACACTATTCAAAAATTATAGCCTTAGTGTTATAAGTACATCCAATCTACCTAATAAAGGAAATAAATTTTTAAGAGAGCATGAACAGTCTACAAGGTCTCCCTATAATAAAAGATATTAGTAAAATGATGATAATATTTTTTTTATTACAAAACTAAATATTATCACAATCTGAAAAAGTATGTTCTATACAAGATAATAACTCTTACCCATTAGCTTCTATCACACCCAAGAACATATAAGTGAATACACACATCAAATAAATTTTATCCACTGATTTATTCATGGTTTGAGTAGGAAAAATTCTAAATAATTCATTAACATCCACATTCCATTTTGAAATTCAATATTCAAAATTAAAATCAAATGTCTCAAGATATCCAAACAAGAATCTCTATTGTATGTTTAAATACCTCTAAGTAAAAATCTTATTCTAGATGTTTTCATCTTAATATGTAGTAAACAACTCAATATAGAGATAGGGTAACAAATTCATAAGAGAATAAATCACCATAATAAATAAAATATAAGTTAAAGGATAATTATTCCTATGAGGGTGAAATTGGTGAGATCCATAGGCCACCATCTATTTCCCTCACAACACAACACATCTATATTTCACAACAGAGAAATCACATAAAATTTTATAACCCAAATATGGTTTAAAAAGCATGAAAACTAGTGATTGATTAAACCTAAAATTTTGTTCCTCAAATTATATTTTACACTTCTTATTCCATTAAAACCTGTTTGCCTCATATTTCATCTATATGATAAGATATTCATGCTTGGAGATATCATGAAAAATCAATTGTAAAAAAAACCAAGAAGATATGAATATCATATACATTCATGTTTAAATCCCACTAAATATCCACCTAAATCATTTTAGGATTAACTAAGACACCTCTTTCAGATATAATGTAGCCTTGAAACAACAATTATTATATCCAAAATAAAATTTCAAATTATATCCCTAAAGAAAAATTTCATTCTGAATTTGGATAACTATATACAGATAATCATTATGTTCTCCCTATTTCAAGAAATATATCTATATATCATACATATTAATAACTATTATAGAGTCTATGAGCTGTTGAAGGATAAAATTAATCAAATCCATAAATAACATAACTACATTAGTAATACTAAATGGTATAAATAGATACTTTTAATTTCAAAACCTACTCCTAAATACTCTCATAGGAATATCCTCATATGAGAATCATTAATAATGGTACCCATATAACAACTATATCATGTACAACCATTTAAATCCTATTATTTAACTAAATATATCTTTAATCTTAGGAAAATGATACTTGTCATTAATAGGAACTTTATTGAACTTTAATTAATCACTAAAAATCTAGATCCCTCAAACTACCTTCTTTGTAAAGATAATCAGTGAATAACATGGTGACATGATTGAAAAAAACAAATCACTTGGACTCTAGATCGTCAATATGGCCATTAATTTCCTTCAAATATATGGACGACATATGATAAGATTTAAAAGATTTGGGAATCTTCCATATAATTAAGTTAATTAAAAATTCAACCTCTCTCTAGTGTGGTAACCCATAAAAATAATTGCGGAATGATTCAAGGAACTCATTCAGTATAAGATGTAGCATAGCACATAAACACTAGTAAAAATGTCATGAAACATCTCCATTAATTTACATAAGATAATTCTAGCCTCATGAACTACAGGCCCGAATTCCCAAATATAGGATCACACTAACACTGAAAGGCATGATTAACCCAATTAGAGGATAGAAACTAAACCAAATGATGATAAAAATAAATTTGGGCCATACATACCATCGAATCATGCCAATTACAAGGTCATAGATATCAATATCATGAACATGGAAATCTCATACAACTCATAGTCAGTGACCACAACCTGGTAGTCCAAGTAACTAATCTTGAGGTAAAATAACACCCTTACTGTGTGTCCATTTCTTTCTTGATGGAACACTCAGAAAATCACCTCCTATAACAAAATGCTCACTAGGTCATGTTTTCCAGGATAAGTCAGCCTCAGCTATAGACACTTTATCAACAAACATATCCATGATTGACAATAATAAAAAGATAAGAATTTATTAAATCTCAGAAATCATACCATGTCAAACTAAATTTTAATGAAGAATTCATTAGTAATATTTTTTTTTGAGATAATTGAGTTAACTTAGTGAAATGAGTAGTATAATCCTTCATTAAAGGGTGTCTCTCTTCCATGGTTACAAACTCATGATCCATTAGGACGTGAAATGTTTGATATTTTATCTACTAATTGAACTCTATCTAAAACAATTAGCATATTATTATGCTCAGGTAATTTTTTCTCCATGACATAATCAAAAAAATCATTCCAGTTATCTCATGTTTATAACTAAAAAAGACCACCCTAGATTCCTATTGAGTTTTTAAAAAGAGAAAATACCTTCAATTTTCTCAGTCCAGTCCTTGGATTCTTGGGTTAATTTTTCACCCTAGAATATTTTTAGATTTTATTTGATAGAATCAAAATCTTGATCGATGGTCCATTCCTAATTTCCACCACCTAATTGACTTAAGGTTTGAATAGTCTATATTACCATTCCTACTATTACAATGTTAATTTGATGGATTACATCTTGATCTTTCCCTATGAATCCTCCCATACAATTCAAAGGGATAATTTTAAGATGAATTTTATATTAAACACAATAGACAACACTAAATTAGATTAGGAATACATCTATGAGTGAAAATATTATATTCATGTATACACATTAGGACCTAGAAAAAATAATTATTTAATTAAACAGTAAAAATTTATAAAAAAACATGACTAGGTTTTTCTAAATAAACACAAAATCATGCTCATGGATTGATGGAAAAATTAAATGTTGACCCATGGTATCTCGAGGTTAGTTTCAAATGTGAGCTAGATCTCCACACTTTTACATAGATCGTCTAATCCATTAAGGTACTAACATTATTATATTAACCACCATTAGAAAAAATAATGTTGGATGATACCATTTTGTAACGAATCAATCTAGGACGATTTGAAAAATCACCTAAGTTGGATTCCCAAAAACCTAAAGTGAATTCCTAAATGACTCAGGTTATTGAAAATAACCTAGGAAACAATACGTAAAACCTTTGGTATTGTTTCATAGAAAAAACACAAAACGAAATGTCATGTGTATAATAGGATAGAGATAATCATCTAAAGCATGTCCCAGAATAAGAGATACATAAATATGAGATATAACAAAGAAAAAACTAAATGAAAATTATAAACAGAAACAAAAACAGAGATCCAAAACATGTCTCAATGTGAGAATCCATCACCGTCATCCCATAACATGACAAATTTAAATCAACCAACAGAATTATTCATACACCATGATACCCTTACCAATACTCAAATCCTTCAAAACCATGTATTCATAAGACCAAAATAATATGAATATTGTTGTGAATACACATAGTATGATATCGTCATTAATATATATATTTTACCCTGAAAACATTATTTCTAGACATGAAATCTAAACATGTTTTATAATGAGATTTATTTGAAAACATTTCTCAAAAACATCCCTTGGGTTTCCATTTAAAAAAATAATATTAAAAAACCAATATGAATATAAATTAGAATAATAAAAATGTGGTTATTAATCAAGAGTATCCATATGTTAAAAAATATAAATTTTGGAAACCAAAATATAAAAAATTACCATCATAGATAAAGTAAGAAAAATATGATACCTATAACTTGGGACTACTCAATTTGGAAATAAAAGGGACACTATGTTTCCATAACATGATTACCAAATATACTGATTAATCCCTTAGTATGTAGGTATAACAACCACAATCCCTATTAGTGAAACACTCAGTAAGGTTTTTATATGTTTTTAAAATGAAAGATACAAGGTTTTCTTAATGATACACTTCTTTTGTTTACAAAAGCATTACATCATTTTTATTATTAATAACACAAATTCATTACAATATAGGATACAAAGGTTTATTATATTGGAAAAATTATGACCATACAAAACTTATTAATAATAAAACATAAAAATTTATTTAAATTATTATTCTTTATTCTACTATATCTCGTGTTTCCTATAGTAAATGTAGTCACTTGAGGATATCCATCAATGAAAGTAGTGAGTAAAATTCCCAATAAGAAGATGTATCAGAACATGAATCAATGTCAAATGGGTTAGAATAATAAAATTCATCCTAACATAAGAATAAGATAAGAATAATAATCATGATAGGAATCATTAGATAATTTCATGGAATGTGGTAGTGCATAAAAATGGAAAATCATGTCTTAGGGATCAAATTCCACACATAGTTGTGAAAAAATATAGTATTGTGTTCATGAATAAAATATGTGTATAAACATAAAATAGTTATTAGGAATAAAGAAATAAACACATTCAATAATACTTCACATTATCTTCTGAGATAGATCACATTACCCCATTCATTATAGTTTTATATAATTCAGGGTTCACTTGTCACATCATAACATTTCCATAGTAATTCAAGCCAAATAGAATGTATTTCAATTTAATTCATGATGTAACCCACATAAAGGAATGAGTTTCATAAGTATTTCATTAATCATAATGAAAATTGGGGTTTATGAATTGAAATTGAAAACATATTTGGTTTATGATTCACCATTTTTGAGTAAAGAAAAAATAACTCAAGAGGTTCTAAATTATGTTTTGGAAAGAAGGTTTCTTTGGAAATATTGATATATATTTTATAAAATGATATTTTAAACATGTATATACTTGAATATAAAATTTATGTACAAAAAATTATAATTCAGGAATATTAAAATAATATCCACATAAAAATTTGGCATGAAATATGAACAACTGAAAGAAAAAGGGGTTGGGTTTAAAAATCACCTTACCTTATGACTGAATGATTTATTCACTCCCATATCCTCGAAAATAAAATTATATTAATTAATTAAAAAATAATAAAACTTATTATACACGTATTTTATTTTTCATAATTTTATAATGATTTTATGGCCATATTTATGAGTTATAGAGTCCAATTTCATCATTTTAGGAGCATTTGTTTTTATGGATTAATGTTCGGTTAAATTGTATATAATTATAAATGTTCATGTAATATGAGAATAATTATGATTATGTGAAATTATGTGTTATTAATTAGCTTCTAGAAGTTCTAATATTATCATATATTATTTGGTTATATGGTATGAGGATGATCTATCAAATAAAATTTTGATGAAAATGTTTTCATTTATTTTACTAATTTTTGTGACCATCCTGAACTTGTATCACTTAATTTAATACAATGATTATATATCAGTTATGGTATATGATTATAGTTATTATCTATATTGAAATATAATTTAACCATAATAATGATTTTATGAACATCCTTGAAGGTGGTAGTGGAAAATGAAAACTTGTCAACCACGAAGGCGATGAATCGACACATCGGGGGTGATGTTTTCATTTTTAGAATAAAATGAGGATAAAAGATATTTAATGATGTATATTTCATTTTAAAAAAACTTTTATTATATATATAATTCTAGAGATATCATTACACTTTGGATAATGCTATTTCAAGAGAAGATAATAAAAGAAAATAATTTAAAAGGAGAAGGATTGTCGACTTTTCTTCTTTAATGATGCCTCCTTGAGAACCCACTCAAGGAACTATGATTTTTTTATTAATACCAATAGAACCTAAATGTGGGTAAGAGTGTTGGGTAGGGAATTGAGAAGAATTTAGATAATATATATGGCTTGAGCTGTCTTAGGAGAATAGGTTGGGAGGGGCGGTATTGATAGGGGATGAGATGAGTGTTTTTTTTTTATTTTATTCATTTGTTCAATATTGTTTGACAAGAATATATATAGTGATGATTAAAATGAATAAATAAAGTAAATCGATAGTGATCGTTTGAGATAGTGGTTATTACATCATCCATACATCAATAATAAGTGAAAAATACATGTATTTATCATATATCATAAATTATTGTATTTCAGTATTGACAAACAAATTCAACTATTTAAAAAAACTACAAAAATTTACCCTAACAAATTATTGACATGTAAAATTATAAAATGGAATTTGTTTTATGAAATTAATTTTCTAAATATTCTAAATTTAATTTTAATTAAAATCAAGATCTATTTGAAAAATAATGATTTTTATAAAAAATCAATCAAGGTCTCATAAAATTATATCATAATTATAATACAACGAAATATTAATTTATGAATTTTTTATGACAATAAATTTTATTTTATTCATTATTTTATTTATTAAATTGAAAATAAACATTTACCTTTCACAAAATTACTATATAGAATTTATCATTTTAAAACCTTTATATACAAATACTATGATATAATTATTTTATGTTACCATATATAAGATGCATAAATTTAATTTATATATTCATAGGAAATGTTACTATTCTATTTGTTGGAAAACTATTTGTAATTGTCTCATTACTATTCCAATAATCAGGTTACCATTCTATCGGTATAGGTTCCTCAATATCTATAAAAGTCACTTTTATCATTGTTCAATTATGAGAATGAGGTTTTTATTGGGATATCTATGTTATTTATGGGTTTTATGAAATAATTATAAGAAGGTAAATTTCATTGATAATAGTTTGTTTTGCTACATTCTCCCCCTATTAAAATTTATCCCTCAAAATTTCATTTTACATACTTATGTGAAAAAGGTGATGGTACTTCTCCTTCACTTCTTCCTTAATTTTCAACGCATACTCTCCATACTTATGATTCCTCCACAACACTTTGACATGGTGAATTTTCTTCTTGCTTAGAAATTTTTCTCTTTGGTTCTAGATCTTTATATGCTTATACTCAAATGAGAGATCATTATCCAGTTTTACCACATCCAGATTATATTAATTTAAGTGGTCAGGTATGTAATTCTTCATGAGTGATATGTGGAACACGTCTTTAACTAGAGCCATACTTGGTGTATGTGCATGCTGATAAGCCAATACTCAAATGTGATCAAGGATATCAAATCCCTTTATTTATAAATTGTATGACTCCTTTCGATGGTGATATTTAATGGAAAATTTTGTCTCCAACATCAAACTATATATCCATTCAATGGTTGTTAAAATAGATTCTTTTCCAACTCTGAGGAATTTTTTTCTATTTTTGGATGTCAAGAACCTTCTCGGTCATTTCTTTCACAATATCATATCCATATAGATTTTATTCACTATGTTTGAAACATCTTAAAATTTTTATGTATTGTTTTTACATATTATATGGATTGTTTTTGAGAACCGGTGCTGAGACGACATGTGATATGTAGGTTTGGTGTGCCCGATAAAATTGGTTGAAAATATTTATCTTTTAATCGTACATGTGTGAAATTTTCCAAAACAAATAACAACAAATCATAAATGGGTGCTCAAATAAAAAATTTGAGTGCACTATTGAGCTCATAGTGGCATATTTATCCTAGTCCTGACCTAAATTTGGTCGGTGCATGTAATTTGTTGAAAATTCACCATGGATGTAACAATAAATATAATAATTAAATAAAATTATTAAATTTTTAAATCATAGTCACTCACGAATGGTGACTTGTGTTGTATATAGAAGACCAGTTATGAGTTCTTAATATGATGTTTTCCTTAGACGTGACTTAACATTACTCGACATAGGTCATTTGTGAAAAATATGTCATGGGATGTAACAAGAGTAAAATAATTTAATAAAAATTAGTTTTTTGACACACTAACATCCATTTATAACAATACATTGTCCCAAATTCATAGTTATCATTATAACCATAAATATTCTCTAGAGGTGTGGTGGAAGAAACTCTGGAGAAACCGTTGGTGAACAATGATGGATTAGTCGAACAACACCCCTTGGATTCTAAGAATTGAGGGTCCACAACAATGTGATGACCATTATTCATCAGTGGTCGATCCAAATCAAGGTAAAAAAGTTGTTTATTCTTAGTTTCCCCATTCCTGATTTCTACCAAAAATGCGGGTCAATCCATGAATTGATTGGTCCATGGACCAATCATTGAGGTATGGTTTCTAAATATGGGGATTATTTTTTGGGATTTTTCTTGATTTTCATCTTTGTTTGTCCTTTTAATAGAAACTGATTTTGGATAATAGGAACAAAGTCATATGTTCATTCCTCTAGGTGTTTTTGTTCTTTTATCCTTCCCCATTATTTGGGTTCTTTGTCGTTAGACCCTAATGGTGACGGCTAGATTTTTTGGGTGGTATCAAATGCGATCGGACCCCCATATTAGAGTAAAATTGAAAATAGAGGTTGGTTCTGTTTAGATCGAGACACAAGAAGCTTGGATCTATGAACATTTTAAATTCAAGGAATTGAAGGTTGCTTGGTGATCTATGGAATGAACCACCAAGGAAGGTTCGATGAGGTTATTCCATGAGGTAGGAATCCTGGTGCAATGACGATCAGTGACGACATGGGTCAAAGGCTATGACATCAGTGGAATGAATCACATTGAGTGGAAGAATACGAGCTAACAAGAGCAGATTGTGGGGGTGGCCACGTTCGGTGGCCTGGATGGCCAAGACGTGGGTGGGATAGGATATGGAATATGGTATGTGCCTAGGTAGATTATTCTTCTCTAAGGAGAACTTGGTCGGGCCAACCGATCCAGGCCCAGATGGGTAGGACAAGCGGGTCTGACCCGGGTCTGACCTGGGGCGACGGTTCCAAAGTCGGGCGACGGTTCACGATGAAAGTTCATTGTGATCCATGGTAGCTTTATTTTACGTCATACCATTATATCATGGGGTGTATTACCATGGAAGTCCACCATAGACGCTAGGGGGAATCCGGTATAGGCGATCGACCGACGATGCGGTCGGTCCATAGGCCATGTTACCCCACCTTTATAATTTGCAACTACCATAACATTCAAACAAAAAATCCATTTTATGATTCATGTATAGAATTGAGACCCTGACATTGATACAACCATTTTAGGATTAGTAGTGATTTTTTAGTTTGGAATAGAATAGATTGATAGCATTCCCTCGGTCCTTTCCTTGATGATTTAGTATCAAATTAAATCTACATTAGTAGATTTTTGTTCCCCTTAATGGTTTAGTCCCATATAGAGTATGGTGTTCCTATGTGGGACTGGAGTAGGATCATCCATCACCCATTGTTTAGCTTTGTGGAATCGACATGACCACCGGGAGTAGGGAGTTGGTCCTCCATCTAGCGGGCTCCATCAGTAGGGTTTGTGGAATTCCCCATTGTGTCTGGGTAGGATCCTCAATGTTTTGAATTTATTCGGATAGAGATGTTTTTCCCAATTGTGTCACGGTAGTTTCCTATATATATGTATCATAGTAATCCTTAAAAAACGTTCTCATTTGGGTAGGGACCAAATTATCTATACCTCTTCATGAGAGTCTCCAACGATATCATGGATCAAGGAGTGAGTTCTCCCAAAACGAGCAGGCTTCGAGTAGAATATAGTAGCTGGTAATTAGTTGTGGTTTTCTCTAGACTATTTTTCTTGGATTTAGTATATTTGGATATTCAATCTAATTTTTTTGTAGACATGTACCTATAGGGATCTAACTATATATTCATTTTTTGTAATTCCCTTATTATACACTTGGGTTGTATTCCTTTTTGGTAAACATGTTTGGTAATTCATTGTGGTAAGCCGGTGTGGTATTCTTTTGTGGTACTTTTTTGGGTATTTGTTTATGGTAATACTTTGAGGTATTCATTTGTGTTAAACATGAGTGGTATTCCTTTTTGGAAATCATGTGTGGTATTCTTTTGTGGTAATCCAATGTGGTATTCTTTTTTCGGTATTCCTTTGTAGTATTCTTTTCTAAAAATCCTCTATGTTATTTCTTCGTGATAATCCTTTGTGTTAATATTGTGTGTTATTCCATTTTGGTAATCATTTTTTGAAATATTTTATTGTATTCCTTCTTGGTATTCTTTTTTGGTAATCATATTTGAAATTCCTTTTAGGTAATCCTTTTTGGTAATCTTGTGTGGTATTTTATTGTGGTATTCCTTCGTGGTATTCTTTTTTGTTATTACTTCTTGGTATTCCATTTTGGTATTCCATGGTGGTATTTCATTGAGGTATTCCTTTGTGGTATTTCTTTGTGGTATTAATTTTTGGTAATCCTATGTGGTATTCCTTTGTAGCATTCCTTAGTGGTTTTGGTGTGTCCTAGTGGGTATTGTTATACTAACCACTACACTGGCCTTGCCCACACATGTCGTGTCTTCTGAAGAAGATTGACCTATTGATGGGGTTCTAGTAAGGCTAGGACCAGAAGGTGCTTTGTGGGTCTAGATAGACCAAGGTGTGTTCCTGCAACTTTCAGAAGATAGTCCGAGTACCACATTTCTTACAGGTTGTACTTGTAGTTACAGACTATTTTTGGTGGGATTGAATTTGGCCCTCTTTACTTTCTACTAATTTAACTAGTGTACTCTAGTTGTGGGATGTAGTGGTTTTCTTGAATTGTTTACTTAGTTTTTAATATTTCATCATTTTTGGCTTGGAGATGTGTGTGTGCATACCAGTACTTTAGGATAATGCCTCTCATTGGTGAGATATACCTATTTGGTGCTAGTCGCGAGCCCCTATCCTATTAGAGGTGGGATTGAGGTAGTCACAACATGATCTCATCTAGTATGTGTCGAGGAAAAGTGGTATCAGAGACATGTTCGATTATACTTTAGGATCGAGAGTCTATTAGGTTGGTTTGGTAAAAAGGTTTTTAGTATTTGAGGTTCAACTTTCAAGCTATAGACTCCAGTGTGGGTGTAGTGGCCAACATATCCATACACAAGGACTCTGACTACCAGATTTTAGACATGGTACATAAAAACAATGGTTATATGAAAAAAAATGGTACATGAATCATATAGAAATGATTGTGTTTTCCATTTCATTCTTTAGTTATATCTAATGATATACCCTGTTTATCGTGGTACTTGTTGTTTTATTTCACAATGTCTCCATCAAGACTGTAACACCCCGAAATTTAGTGAATTTGTTTCAAATTAAATAATAATTTTGATATTTTTTATTTCATCCAATAGTAAAATTGGACTATTTTATGAATTACTTGCAATATATGAAACAACAAGTTGATCTGGCACTACACGAAACACTTATCTTTGCTTGTGGTACACAAAAAACTGATTTAGTATATGGTACACACAAGACAGATTTTTCCCATATATAAAGAAAAACCTATTTTCAAACTCAATTTTGACACTTTTATGAATTTTATTTTTTAAAATAAATATCATTTTTTAATTCTAAACGTCTAAATTGTCATAGGGTTAATTTTTTTTGATTTTTATGAGAAATTTCATTTTTTTGATGAATATTGAAAAGTACTGCATTTTTTGTTGGAAACCTCATTTTCATTTAAATAGTTATTAATTATTAATTATATTTTAGATTTTGTATTGAGTCACATTATATAAATTATACTTCCATTTATACAATTAATTTCACTAGAATCAATTTTACCTCGAGATTGAATATAAAAACATAACAAACGTTGGAATTTTTTTTCTACTTTAAAAACCCATTATCTCGCCTCGTCTAAGGGACTATAATTAATAATCATTTCCCCACTTTTATGATTAGAATTTTTTCAAATCCAACAAACATAGTTGTAATCAATAATATATTTGTGGTCCAACAAGATTAACTTAATTTTTGGTCCAAAATTATTAGTGAATGTGATTATAATTAATTACGTCGATTAAGGTATGATTAAACATAATAAGGGACTAAACCATAATCAAAAGGGAAAAAATTAATTATAAAATTTTCAAAAATAAATTTTATGCCAATATGTATTCCATATCCTCATATGGTTTTAAATTTATGGGTTAGTAAGATATTATTAAATCGAACTATCCTATTTAAAAGGTTATGTAAGGAAAGATACAAAAAGGGAACATTCATTATCTTTAAGATTTATAAAAAAATTAGATATGTAAAAAAACATCATAATTTAGGTTATATATATAATTTTTAAATATATATGGGATATTGTTATCAAAATAATTTTTCAATAATATTTTTATATGGTATAATTACATAAAAAGCTTAAGAAACATAAACATAGAGATTATTTAGCTATTTATTAACTAAAATAGATGATACTATAAATAGTAAAGTTGAAGTTAATTTTTTTAATTATTGTATTTATATATTTTTTCGATGAATATATCACGTTACAAGTCTTTATACCAAATATATTTTAATTAAAATATTATGTTGACATATAAAAATAAACATTAAATAAATAATGAAAAAATTGACATTATTTTTATTTTATAATAAATGTAACTTTATTAAATAATTTAAAACTAATGAAAAACCTATATTATGAAAAGTAGATACATTAAGAAAAGTAGATACTTTAGGAAAAAAAATCCAAAAATTGGGGAATCATAAATGTTAAGGAACCAAAATTATAAAATGAACATATTTATCTATTTTTAGGGTTTAAATAGACCATTAGTCATCAATAATCCATTATTTTTATATTTTTCAATCACATTAGGTAGGGTAGACCACTCATTAATGAATAAATTCTGGTATTTATAAGAGTTTCACTCTGCCTCCACTATAAAAGGCAAACACCCTACCACTTCATCACACCCTGGAGGCTCATTGTATCCCCCAACCTCTGATAAAATAATCTTCAACATAACTCCCTTCCTCATAGAAGCCTTACCTTGGGCATAATCCAATTAAAGGAAGGATTTTGGAGGAAGCCAAAAAGAGTTACTTGATTTAGAGGTAACATCTTCTCTCAGACTCCTTTCCTTTATTTTCCTTCTTCACCTGATACAATAACAATATTGAATTATTTTTATAAAACAAAACTATCCTAAATATTCAAGGAATTTTTATGCTAAAATTTTGACTTACACATTCACACACCTTTATCTAATGGATATCAAACATATTTTTTCTGAGTACGGAGAACTATTGCCTCACGAAACAATAATTGTTCATTTCATCCTTACCATAATTAATTATTGCAATTATGATGGAAACAATATTTAAATATTAAATAAATTATATTTATCATGTATTCATACTTCTATATTACTTTTACAACCCACATATTTTTACCATCCAAGTGTGGATGATCGCCCCTAAAAGAGAAATGATTCTTTCCCAAACCACATGGACATTATTAAGGATAGGTTTAATGCAATTATATGATATATAAGGTATAATAATTAAACTCCAATATACATATATACATATATATATTTATACAAATTTCATTTACATACTTTCTTTCAATATGACTATTAAAAACAGGAACAACGTTCAAGAATATATATGACTTATCATCTCCAATAACTCTGTATTCCCTTTGATACATATTTTGTATATATATTATAATAATATACATATACATTATGTAAGTTATATTTATATCATGATTGACATTTTGGAATCATGATATAATTATATTAACTAACTATATAACAAATTAAGACACTTGGAAAGAATAATGTGAATAATAATCGAAATGAAACCTTAACATATGATCGTTAACAAGAGGGTAATATAAGGACATAATCAATACATATATAGAATTATATATAATAATATGGTTCTGTAAAAGATGTATATTAAATTTATTTTTATTATACAGGTGGTTTGAACGAGTATGAAAAGTGTCAAGACACAAGGTAAGGGGATTTTATCTCACTTTTAATATCAATGAGATACATATTATGTTCACCACTCGATCCTTTTTATGAGGTGTATGTAATTCCCATTATTTTACTATATTTATATTATAATTAAATTTATGAATATTCACATTTCCATTTTATGATCCTTGTTTCCTAGGATTATGTTTCAAAAATACCAAATTGGGAAAGTAGTTTTTTCTTAATTTTCCTTCTTTGAGACTCATGTTTTGTTATACACCAAAACACTTTCTTAGAGTTGAATATAATTCCATTTTAAATGACATATAATGAATCTAAATATTATAATAATACTTTAATACTCATGTAATTTTAATTATTACATGGAGATTATGACACAATGTTACAAAGTTATAAGGGTTTATTGATATTGTCTCAGCACTTTTTGAGATTATTTTTGTTTATGCTTAATTTGATGAAATATTACTATTCATATATTAAATACATTATTGAATTTTCTTATCATATATTTATCCGTTATATACTCATGTATTAGTACCATTTTTTTATTCTTTGGTCCAAAAAATAGTTAAGAAAGTGTTTTTAAGAAATCATGACTTTACCAACCCTTCAGTGAGAAATTGATGTTTTCTAAAAAGTGTTTCCAATATAATTATACCATTATACTATATTCATTAAAACAAAAGTTTACCATTTTTTTATTTTACTAATATCTTTAAGGGAATTTTCGGGTTTCTTTCCGAACAAGGAATTCCTTGTAACCTTTTTACCATGAAAAAATTATTTTCTTTTAACCTCATACGACATGTATGAATTTAACCATCTTCATTCCTTTGAAGATTAGTTTTCACTTTTAAAAGGATAATATTTAAGGTATTTATTGTTTTAAAATTAATTCTCATGGAAAATGTTTTTAAAATTATTTCATGTATTATTTATAATATTTTATGGTATTTTCTAAGAAAACGAACTTTAAATGGTTGTATGTGTTAAAAATAATTCTTCAAAGAAGAAATGATATATTCCTCAAGAAATATTTCTGAAATATATTTCAAAATTATTTTACATCAATAATGAAATCCTTTTATTTTACACATTCTTTTATAAGAAATGATATAATGGTTCTATTCATATTCATTCTATGAATGTGTAATGATTAATGTCGTTGTTTTATGAAGCATGTTTCCCTTTCATGGGTTACGTGTTTATAAAAACTGCTTCCTTTCATGGGTTATGATATGAAGAAATGGTTATGAAACTTTTCCCTTTTATAAATATTAATATGTGATTAATTGTTAATGATACCAATTTCATTTCATTGGTTATGATATTATGTTTGTAAAAGGTATATCTTTTTATCGGTCAATATATGATGATTGTTTTATTTTGTGGAACATGTATTAATGATGGCATTATGAGATTCCAGGGAACTATTTATCCTTCCAATGCATTGGGTAATGATAATTTTTATATGAGTTCAAAACTTACACATGTTTTCGGAAAATCCTTAAATAAATAATGCTTATGGTTAATAACACAAGCATAAAAAAGGTTTATGGGTTGTAGCATAATCCTATAAGAAATAATGTTCAGGGTCATTGTGCAAGACTAAAAGAATGAAGGCTCATGGGTTATTGAAAAATACTAAAAGAAATAAGGTTCATTTGTTGTATCCCAAGCCTAAAAGAAAGGGTCTACTCTAGTTGTTGCTTATGCCTGAAAATAAGATGGTACTTGTGTTGTAGCACAAGCGTAAAAGAAATAGGGTACATGGGTTGCTTCCCAAGACCAAAAAAGGTAAACAAGTTATTTACCAAGCCTAAAAGGTTATAAAGGTCTTGATAGGTATCCTTAAAATAATATTTTCTATTCATATATATATGGCACAAATTCCATGCCTTATTCCATTGTTATGATTTCCTATTTCTGACTATTTATTTACTTTTGTGTATGGTATTATGAACTACTAGGACTTATGCCATAACTCATTTTTGTGATCTCTAATATGAAGGGTTTGATCTCTTAATGTTATGATCATGTTATCATACCCCTATTTTCATGTTTTTACTTAATCGCCTCCCTTATTTACCCTTAATGGACATCTGAGCTGACCCATTTTTTTTACTCTTTCTAGGTTATAAATATTGCTTTTATGTAGATGTACTAAAGTTGAATATCTTTATAAGATATGTTGAAGATATTTCACAAGGATAAAATATTTTTTTCCATTTTTTTAAAGACACTAAATAATTATGGTCCTTGGGAATGTATTTTTGTATTGCACTAAATATTAATCTAAAATTATGTATTATCCTTGTATGTTAATCCTGGGTTGCTATAGTTGGTATCAAATGAAAGGTTTTTTCATCATTTGGAAACTAGGATGAGAAAAAATTATTGATATCCCTCTGTATATTTCTAAGGACATGTCTAGGAATGTCTCCAAGGATAAGTCTACGGAGGAGTTAACCTTTAGGAAAATGTCTTTGAATTTTTGTAAAGGATAGAGTGAGTGGATTCCTAGAAATACATTTATGTATGGATACTATAGGTGGATTTGGATCTAGAGAATATGTACCTAGGAGTAATGACTCTAAGAAGATGTTCTCAGCCTGACTCAGGGTAATCTGGTACATGATAATATGCCTTGCTGAACACATGTTTTGACACACTCGGGGGATATGCTTTGGGAATTCAAAATCTCTTCACTGACTACTACGAAGGATTTAAATGTTAGTTGTTTATGAATAACCTATAATAAAACTACGGTGTTTTATATTATGTAAGGTGAAAAGATTTAAAAATCCTATAATTAATTTTTCATGACTATGATGTTTTCTTTTATGATATATGTTTCCCACTTCATGCTTTATGGATTATGTCAATGGAAAAAACAAGAAGGAATGTGGAAAAAATTTAATTATTTAGATGTGGAAATTATGGGCTCTATTAAAATCATGTTCCCTATATAAAATCTCATAATGAGAATTTGGAAGGTGGTTTAAGAATAGGTAATACTTTTAAAGATAAATAGATCATAAATGAAATGTGTAATGTATGTGATGTTCTTACTGTGTTTTTTAGATTGATCATAAGATGCATGAGTAGATTTAAGTGGATGAACCATAAGGCATGATTCATATTGAATAATTTAATAAAAAATTATGAAATATTATTTTTATTAATCATGAGTAATGGTTTAAGAATTAAGTAGTATTAATGTAGTATTTTGTAATTCAATGATTATTTTATATTAATTATGAGATGTGTAAGTATTTTCAGTATAATATTTCATTAAGGATTGAAATGGACTTGTTTAATGGTGATAAAGATATTGAAAAGTTATTTCATGTGATGGTGTAATTTTGTTAGGGAATGTAACCCTTAATTAATTCATGTAATTGAGATAATGATGGTTTGATATAGATATGTTGGATTGGAATAAGTAAATTAGATGGTACAAATTACGCTAGAACTAATTATTGAAAATGTGTTATATGTTATCAGGGATAAAGTTTATAACATATTGGATTTAAATAATATATCCAATAATCAGGTAAATGAGTAAGAATGAATGTTTTACAAAAGGATTTATGGTAATTAAGGTTATTACCTTGTTTTGAAGGAATATAAGATGCATTTGTTGACATGTTTGAAAAATGACAATGAATTTATACTTTGTGATATATGGAAGATCAACAAAAAGATGATTTTGTGACATATTTATAATGTTTTGGATTTTCATCCTTTGTAAGGGTTTTTAGGTTATTAATTTATGTAATTATTAAGTTAAACATTAGATGATGTTGGTAAGATTAAAGTGTTATATGTCCATATGAGAATTTATGCATATTGGATAGCCTATTCAAATTACTTTAAATTAATGATAACTGAGGAAAAATGGGATGGAATATCATGATCTTTTAGTACTTCTATAATGAAACTATCACAATTTTTTAGAGCAAGATTATATGAGGACAAATTAATAAAAAGGGCTGACAGTGTCTTGAAATCATGCAATTATATCATTTAATGAACATAATTTAACTTTAGGAAAAAGGATATTGAGTCCAAAAATGTTTTCCTATACCTATGTTTTCATTGAATCAGAAGTTAACATATGTCATGAATAATTTATAGATTTGTGATTATTAACATTTTTCTTACCTTGTTTACTATCACTATCCATCAGAACTAGATACTTAGTTATTTCTCCCATGTACTTGTCTTTACTTGCCATCTATGTTCTCCTATCTGGAAAAATGGATATATGTGACTTTGAGAAACTATTATTGTATCCAAATTCCATATTTATGTAATGTTTTACTATTAATTTTTATGATTTGGGTCTCTATGAATGAAACTTTCAAATATTAAACCATTGATAACCCAGATGAATTTCTACGGAAAATTTCATTTTTAGGGGGTAGAATGTAACATTCTGAGATTTTCTGAATTTTTTTTCAATCTAATTAATAATTTTGAAATTTTTTATTTCATGAAACACTAAAAATGAATTATTTTATGTTTTTTTCTATGATATAAATAACATCAATTTGATTTAAACTACACGGACCACGTACCTTAGCCTGTGGTACACGCAACATTGAGTTAGCTTGTGGTACACACAAGACCTAGTTTTACCGTCTTTTATGTGGAAACCCATTTTAAAAATCAAAATATAAAGTTTTATGAATTTTATTTTTTAAAATAAAAACCATTTTTAAATTCAAAAATTCAAAATTATCCTATGGTAAATTTTTTGTATTTTTATGAGTAACGTTTTTTTGATGAATAATGAAAACAACTGCATTTTAGTTAAAAAAAACCTTTTCATTTTAATTATTATTAATGATAAATTATACTCCATATTTGTTTTAGAGTCACATTAGCTCAATTATTAATCCATTTATACAATTAATTTCATACAAGTCAACTTTACATTGAAAATTAATATAAAACTTAACAAACATTTGAATTTTTTTCTACTTCAAAACCCATTATCTCGCCTCGTATGTGGGATTAGAATTAATCTTAATTTTCTGAATTCTATGATTTGAATTATAGAAATAAAAGATATTTGGTTTTAATCAGTGTGATATTTCTATTGTAATAATATCAACTTAATTTTTTAATAAAAAATGATTAGTTAAGGTGATTAAAAATAATTATAGTGATTAAGGTATGATTAAAATTAATAAGGGAGTAAACCATAATCAAAATTACCAAATTGACCTGGAAACTTGTATAGAAGCCTTTGGATGGAAATATTGATACTATATTCCCACATGGTTCGATATATGGGTTATTTGGATTTTATTAAATGGAATTTCATGATATAAAATATTAAGTAAAGAAACAATACAAAAAAGGCCCTTTTCTAACAATTAAACTTTATAAAACATTGAGATCTGTAAAAAGAATCATATTTTAGGTTATAAATATCCTTTTTAAATATATATAGTTTATTATTATTTTAATAATTTATCAATAATTTTTAGATATGGTATAGTTACTTAAAAATTATAAGAAACAACAACATAGAGAATATGTGGTTATTAATGAATAAAAATAAATGATACTATCAATACTAAAAGATCAATTAATTGATTGAATTATTGTATTTATTTATATTTTATATGAATATATCATGTTAAGAATCATTAATCCTAATATATTTTAATCACAATATGATATTTATATTTTAAAATTAACAATAAATGAAAAATGAAAAAATTAACATTATAGTTATTTTAAAATAAATGAAAATTTGTTAAATTATTTAAAATTTATAAAAATATTATATTATGCCAAGTGATTTTTATGTGATTATAAATATTATATATTTTCAATTAATGTAAAATGTTATCTTCTATAATATTTTTATTTACCCATATATTGTAAAAATGTTTTTAGAACGGTCTTGGTTTAAGTAGTGTTTTAATGTGTCACATGCCCTTATTTTAAAAATAATTTCCAAAACACCTAGGAATTTTATTTTATAAGTTATATATCATATTAATAATTTATTTTATTTATATTTTCCAAAATATATCACTTTATTTTAGTGTTAATTGATAAAAAAATAAGATTAGAATACTAGATGCTTTAATAATAACCAAAATGATAAAATTGGAGAATCTTAGAAGTTAAGCAACCAAATTATTAAAAGGCACACATTTTTTCGTGGTGGAGGTTTTAATATTTCATTATTTATATCTAATCCATTATTTTTACTTTTTGGAGATAATTTTGGTTGGGTAGACCACCCATTAATGAATACCTTTTGGTATTTACAATAGTGCCACTCCCCTTCTACTATAAAAAAGAAAGCACTCTACCACTTCATCACACCTATCAAGCCCCTTGAATCACCAAAAAACTACAACAATAATCATAAAGATTCCCTAATATCCACATAGAAACCTTACCTTGTGAATAATGCAAATCAAGGTAGCCTTTTTTCACAAACCAAAAGGAGTTACCCAATTTAGAGGTAACATCTTCTCTTTTTCTTATGTCCTATATTTTCCTTCTTCACCCCATACAATATCATCATTACATTATTTTGTGATAGAAACAGTATCATATATAAATATACAATATTTTGTTTTTCTATTTAATTGTAAACATACAATTACACACACCTCAATCTAATGGATATCAGACATACTATTTCTGTGTATGGTGAACTACTACTTCACGAAACTTTGATTGTTCATTTATTACTTAAAAACCATTATGGTGTCCATTATGATGGAATATATATATATCTGTAATATGTTATATTTTTTATTTATTTAAGATTATGTATTAATTTTTCATCACACATCATTTTACCATCCACTGGGTGTTAATACAATAATCTAATCTGAGGATTGTGGACTACCGACCCCTCAAAGTGATGTGATTCATTCACACACCACATGTAATGTATTAAGTATGTGTTTAATGAACATATATTATATATATGATATAATTATTATCCTTTAATATATATATATATATATCATTTACATATATTCTTTCAATACGATAATTAAAAATGGAATCACCATTCATTGTGTATGTATGGCTTACCGTCTCCATGAACAGTGTAGTCCATTTCATAATTATTAATTATAAATAATATTATAATATTAATATTATTTATATAAATGACATTTACATCATTATTTATATTTTCTAATCATTATATAAGTATGATAACCAATGATATAACAAATTAAGACACATGAGATGAACAAAGTGAATATTACCTGAAATGAAACCTTAACATAGGATCACTAAAAAGCGGGTAATATAAGGACATAATAAATAAAAAAATGGTATTATATATAATAATAAAATTATTTAAAATAATTATCATAAATTTATATTTTTTATGCATGTGGTTTGAATGAGTACGACTGGAGTCAAGACATGGGGTGAGTGGATTTCGTCTTACTTTTAATTTCTGTGAGATACATGTTAAGTTCAACACTCTATCCTTTTTATGAGGTTTATGTTATAAAAATAATTTTTGTATGTATCATATAATTAAATTTAAGGGTACTCACATTTCCATTTTATGATCCTTCTTTAATGTGTTTTCAGTTTCAAAATTTACCAAATCGGTAAAATAGTTTTGTCAAAATTTGCCTTCTTTGAGACCCATGTTTTGTTATGCACCTAAACTCATTATTTGAGGTGTATATACATCCATTTTAAATTTTATATCATGAATATAAATATTTTCATGATATTTTAAGCATAATGAAATTAAATTTATTACGTGGAGATTATGATCCAATGTTACCAAGTTATAAGATTTTATTAAGACAATCTCATCACTTTTTGAGATTGTTTCTATTTATAATTCTTTTGATGAAATATTATGATATATAAATAAAGGAAATTGATAAAATTTCTTCTTTTCTGGTTTTCCATGATATACTCATTTATTGGTACCATTTTTATACTTTTTTTATACAAAATATAGTAATGAAATTATTTAAAAAAATCAGGACCTAAACCTCCATTCTGTCAGAAATCAATTTATTCTAAAACGGGTTTCCATGAATATTATACAATCATCCTATCTAATTTATATGAAAAGTTTACCCATTTTTCATTTACCAATATCTTCAAGGTAATATTCTTGTCACTTTTCAAACAAGGCATTCCTTCTATCTTTTTTATGATGAAAAAATAATGTTCTTTTTACTTCAAAAGTCATGTATGGATTTACCAATAATCATTCATTTGAAGATTTGTTTTCAATTTTAAAAGGTTAATCTTTAAGAAATTAATTTTAAGTAATTTTCATGGAAAGAGGTTTTCAAAATTATTTCCTGTGTTATTTATATGTTTTCAAGGTATTTTCTAGGAAAATGATCTTTAAGTGGTTTTATGTATTGAAAATACCTTCTCAAAGAAGAATGGATATTTTCCCCAAGATATGTTCTAGAAATATATTTCAAAATTATTTTTTACCAATGATGAAATCAACTGAGGTTACTCATACCATTATAGGAAATTATCTAAATGATCCATTTATATAATTTCTATGAATGTATTATGCGTTATGTCACTATATTTATGAATCATATTTTCTTTAATGGGTTATATGTTTATAAAACCCGCTTCTTTTTATGGGTTATGATTTAATGAAATGAATATAAAGACAATCTCTTTTCCATATGTTACGATGTGATGAAAATTTATGATACCCATTTCATTTCATTAGTTATGATATGGTGTTTATAAAACCTATATCTTTTTATAGATCAATATATGATGAATGTTTTATGTTCTGGAACAAGTATGAATGATGTCATTATGAGATGGTTTGGACCTATATATCCCTAAAATTCAATGGTTAATGATACATTATATGTGATCTCAGAGGGTAAATGGGTTTTATCCCAAGCCTAATAGAAATAAGGTTCCTGGGTAGTAGGCCATGCCTAAATAAAAGATGGTTCATGGGTTGTATCCCAAGCCTAAAATAAATATGGTTCATGGGTTTTAGCCCAAGCCTAAAATAAATAATGTTCATGGGATGTATAATAGGCCAAAAACAAATAAGGTTCATGGGTTTACGCTCAAGCCTAAAAGGAATAAGTTTCATGGGTTTTAGCCCAATTTTAAAAGAAATAAGATTTATGGGTTTTAGACCAAGCCTAAAAGAAAGAGGTTACTCGGGTTGTAGGATATGCTGCAAAAATAAGAAGGTACATGGGTTATAGCCAAAGCCTATAAGATAGTTGGTACATGGGTTTCTTGTATAATCTCAAGTTAGGTACATAGGTTTTATCCTAAACCTAACATGTTATAAAGATTGTAGTAGGTATCCATGATATAAAAGTTTCTATTCATATATGTATGACATAGATCCTATGTCTTATTCCTTAGTTATGATTTTCTAGATAATGGTGTTTATTCACTTATGATTCATGTCTTCTGAACTGCCATGATTTATCCCATAACTTGTATTTATGATCATTAATATGAAGGGTATGCTTTCCTAATGCTACAATTATGTTATCATACCCCTATGTTCAGGTTTATGATTACATATATCTATGGTTTACCCTTACTGAGAATCTAAGTCCACCACTTTCTTATGTTTCATTTCTCTAGGTTATGAATAAATGTTTTATATAGAAGTACTATTGGTGGAGATCATTATGGGAGACATTTAAGATCATTCACAGGGAAAAAATATTTTTTTTCCAGGTTTCCAAAGACATTAATTTTCTATGGTCCACAAGAATTTATTTTTTTAATGTACTAAATATTCATGTAAAATGATGTAATATCCATATATTTTAGTCTGATATAAATATATATATATATATATATATATATATCCATCGAGGATTAAATTGTGTGTTCATGAAGATGATTAGCTGGGTGATAAGGAATCAGTTCATGTATTTTAACCATAGATAACACCTCCATGTGGTGTTCCAGCCATACCACCACCTATAGAGAAGTACATGGTACCCGAAATACTAGTGGATGGGGTGAGAAGGTTGATTGAACTTCATGAGATTTAGTAGTAGAGACCCCTCGGGTTTCGTGGTGAGCCTAACACACAGGTGTCTAGGAATTGTATTTTGGTGGTAATGCAAGTTTTCCATACAGTCTGAACACTAGTAGATCAGATGGTGGTCTTGGCAGTGATCCTTCTACGTGGCTCCGTAGGGATATAGTGGGGTTTTGTTACTCGATCTTACTATGAGGAGAATTTTCCATCAAAAAATTTTGATAACCTTTTTAGAGAAGATTTTTTACCTTATAATCAATGTTCTATCTGTATCCAGGAGCTTCTACAGCACTAGTAGAATGACATACATGTATCTGAGTATTAATCTAGACATACCAATATGGCTAGGTACACATTGGATATGATACAAGATATGTAATTCAGGGTTCAGACCATTAAGCGATGTCTCCATAGCGACATGTGGTATTTTGTTATCCCTGTGAACATTCTTACTATCGATGGGTTCTTGAGGAATATTTTCTGGTAAAAAGTTTCTTGAATAAGAAGATAAAACTAGTGATTGTTCACAGTGGGAAAGCAAGAGTAGAGACCTCAGCAGAAGGTGGCCGACGTCACTCATAGGGACTTTGATCTATGAGATATTTTAAGAGGATTTTACATGATAAGGGATATGCAGTTCATGGTTCAATGGATGGGACCGGTCATCCTAGAGAGAGGTAGTTCTATTCATGTGATGGTAGGGTACATCTTGCCTCTGATTTTACAACTCAACATACTACTGACATGGATTCTATAGATGGACCACTGAGGTAGAGATAATGATAAGAGAAGACATATATTCAGGGTGGCCATTGTTGAATAGGATTTGGGAGATAATTAGGAGTTGGTTGACATTTCAACATGTTACCCTATCCACCCCCAGGTGGTCCCCAAAAAGTCTCATGGAGTTAGGGGATAAGGGAGGGGAAAACTGCATGCGGTCAAGGAATATTGCATAGGGGGTCCTGGAATGATTTACGGTGTGATCTGTGAATTTTCTACCATTGATATCATATTTATATACAACAGTTATAGTCATTATTTCTTTCCAAATATCATGTTAAAGACTCAGAGATTCTAGTTGAACCATTGACTTGTCCCTCATTCTTGGATACTTCTACTAGAGGAGACCCGATGATACCACACTAGTGTTGGCAGTGTGACATGACTCTTGGAGTTGAGAGTTTCGTTGATATCTAATGGTAGTGATGTATAATACATACAACATCATTCATGGTATGAACCTATTATCCATAGTTCATGCTCATATTTATTTTTTTGGATAAATAGTGTGGTGTGTCTATAGTTGTGGAACAAGGTTTTCCTTGTTTGCGAGAAGGAATCCCATGCATCTCAGAATGGACTCATACATAGGAAGGTGTAGCCAGTTACACATCAATTGGCCAGCCTAACCCTCGGTGTAGTGGATGTTATGAGCCCTTATATTATTATAGCAGTGTAAAATTTTTAGTGGATCCAAAAAGGATTAATACATAGGCATTTTCTAGAGTTCCTCTCAGGCTATGACTTTGAGATTGTCTATACTCTTAGGAAGGAGAATGTGGTGGAAGATGATCTTAGTAGGAGATTTATTTTTAGTTTCTCAACATGGAAGTAGTCTTTTTAGCCCCATTTATGTTATAATTTTTGGATGGATATGGAGTAGGTTACCTCAGGTCGATAGCTGTCACCCCTCCACTCATACAGTGAGTTAGGGAGGCACAACTTGGGGTTGCCAACTTGGGGATCTTACATGCTCAGATATCCTCATGGTAGGATCTGGATGGAAATATGAAAGGTGTGTACCATGTAGTTATTTTTAAAGGAAACACAATTTTTTCAGTAGAATTTTAGGGGGAGGTTTTGAGGGATCTTATTACATCCTCTTTGGCAGTACATCTAGTAGTGGTGAAGATGTATTGGGGCCTCTGATGTCACTTTTGGTGGCCAGCGATGATGGAAGGAGTTGTAGAGTTTTTCCTCAATTAATATCTGTTTAGAAGGTAAAGGACAAGCATCAAGTTCATGTGGGTTTATCTTAACCCATGGAGGTACTGAAATGGGAGTTAGATTGGATATCTATGGACTTCATGAAGAGTTTACAACATTCATCATGGGACTTGATTCCATCGGGGTGATTGTTTATCGACTCACCATGTGAGCCCACATCACATATAACTATGAGATTAATCTTCCCCTCACAGATTCTATGTAGAGTCTATGAGGTTGAATACCTCTTGGATCTACCTTCGAATTTAAAGTAGTTACACAACGTCTTCCACGTGGCGTAGCCAAGGAGGTGCATGCATGACCCATCACACATAATCTACTTGGGGGAGCTGAACATAGAGGATGGAGGGAAATTTAATTAGTACTTGATAGAGATCACGTATATGTATTAGAGGATCATTATAGGATGATATATTCTTTTAGTGCGTGTTCAGTGGTAGCACGAGAATCTCAAGGAGAGCAAATGTGATCGGTAGGTGCAGATACATGCTAAGTACCCTCATTTGTTTGAGTATCCCTAGTATTATATTTTTGGGACATAATTCCCAAAGTATTGGAGAATGTGACATCTCATGATTTCCAGGTAATTTTTTTAGATATTATATTGAATGACTTCGAGACCAGGCTCTGAGACAATATGTGATTCTGTGGCATAGTGTGCCGAGAACAATTGTTTAAAAAATATTAAAATTTTAATAGCATTGGGGCACATATTTACTAAAATAGTAGAACAAATCTACAGTGATTTTTTAGATTTGAAATTAGAGGGAACTATAGAGCTTCAAATAGAGGCTTTACCCTATGCACATCCTAAATTTGGTTAGTGCTAGTCATCTGTAAAAAATGTCCCCAAGGATGTTACTATTAAAAAAATTATATAAAATTATTTTATTTTTAAATCTAAATAACTCTTGAATGGTGACTCATATTGGTTATCTGAGACTAATATTGAGTTTTCAATGTGGTGTTTTCCCAAGGAAAGAATTAAATCTTGTTGGTGCAGGTCGATTGTGAAAAATAGGTTATGGGACTTAATGGGAATAAAATAATCAAATAAAAAATATTTTGTTCACACAACGAAATCCCTTTTTAATAATACTTTGGAAGAAATTCAGGGTTAGCCTCATAACCCTTAAAATTCCTTGGAAGTTTGGAGATATAACCAATGGATAGCCTATTAGTGAATAGACATGGTTCGATCAAATGAAGGTCATCTGATTCAACGAATTGAGGATCAACAATGACATGATTATTGTTCTTCATCAGGAATCGATCCAAATCAAGGCAGGTTTTTTTTTATTTGGGGGTTAGTAGTTCTTTATTTCCATGATTAATGTGGGTCAATCCATTAATATATTTATTTATTCTTTAATCATTATGGGATACTTTATAATTTGAAGGATTATTTTTGGGAGTTTTTCATGATTTTACTCTTTGTTTATCCTTCTAATAGAAAGTGATTGAGGCTGAAAGGAACAAAGGATGAGGTTCGGCCCAATTTTCCTAGACCACGTCACATTGGCCTTCATTTTCCACTTTATTTATCCATCTAATAGAAACGGATTGAGGTCGGGTCTATGTAGATCAGGACCTTAGGATCTCAGAGCTACAACCATTTTGAATTCTGGGCATCCGATGATAGTTTGTTGTAGGGACCACCTGCATGGGTCTAGAGTGATAGTACAATGAGTTGAGGAGGTGTCATCGGTGTCTTGGGGTAGGTACGATAAGATGTGGTGGTGGTTGGAGGTCGCGACGTTGGTAGTGTTGGGCATCTCTGGCGGCCACAGACAGAGCTCAGAAGGTTGTGTGCGTTGGCCCACACATGACCCGCTTGGTCTTGGTGAGATGTCCCACACCTAGGTGGATTAGGCTAGGCCCATGTGAATTGGTCCGGCCGAGTTGGTCAAGCCGAAGTCGAACCCATGATGAATGGTCCAAAGCCAGACCGCAGTCGACTTTGGTGGTTGATCGTGAGGCACGATAGATACAGCTACCATGTAGTTGTAGCAGATGGGGGAATTTCACTGTGGTGGTCGACTACGGTGGCCATAGGGTGGCCATTTTGGGAAGGAATCCATGGTGGTTGATAGCCACGGTCAGTCTATATGCCTAATTACCCCCTTTGTAATTACTCACTACCATATCTATCAAATGGTAAGTCCATTTGATGAGCCATCTATGGAGTTGCGACCCTAACATTGAGACATTCCTTTTGATACATGTAGTGAGTTTTTAGTTTGGACTGGTATAGGTTCAATGCATTCCCTTTGTTCTTCCCTCCAGGGTTCAGTATGAAATATTCCAAATTATTGGATTGTTGTACACTATTGAGGTTGAGTGCTATAAAGAGTATAATATTCCTATGTGGGATTGTATAAAGATATTCCATCACCCTAGTGGAGTTTTTTGGAATTGATGTGTCCATTGAGAGTAGGTTGTTTTTCCTCCATCTAGCTTACTACATCAGTAGGGTTAGTGGTATTCCCAATTGTTTCTGGGGAGGGTCATCTACTTTGTGAATTGGTCTAGAACGAGTTACTGGTATTCCCTAGTGTTTCAGGGATGGATCCCATCTTTGGGTATCATTATATTCGTTGAACAATACATCCTCAATTGGGTAGGGCCTAAATGAGGTAGACCTCTTTTTGACTGTCTTTGATGATATCATGGATCGAGGAGTGATTTCCCCAAGAATAAGTGTCATTCAAGAAGAATCATTTGGATATTAAATGGTTGTGGAATACCACTATATTCTGGGTATTGAATTGAGTATTTCAAGATATTATTACTACATGTGACATTGACATATACCAGTGTAGATTTGACTATATATTTCATTGTTGTAAACCTATGTGGTAATCTGTTGTTTTTACCCTATATGTTATTCATTTCTAGTTATACATTGTGGTATTACTTTGTGGTGAACCTATGTGGTATTCCTTCGTAGTGTACATCTGTGGTATTTCTTTTGTGGTAACCCAGTGTGGTATTACTTTTTGGTAATCCTGTGTGATATTAATTTTGGGTAAACCTATGTGGTATTTCTTTACGGAAATCCCATGTGTTATTCCATTGTGGTAATCCTATGTGGTATTCCATTGTGGTAATCTTGTGTGGTATTCTTTAATCATAATCTTGTGTGTTAATACTATGTGGTAGTCTTGTGTGATAATACTATGTGGTATTCCATTATGGTAATCCTTTGTGGTATTTATTTGTTATAATCTTATGTGGTAATCCGGTGTGGTAATCCTGTGTGGTAATCCTGTGTGACATTCCTTTGTGGTATTCCTTTGTGGAAATCATGTTTGTAATTACTTTGTGTTGTTCCTTCATTGAATTCCATTGCAGCATTCTTTCTTAATATTTCCTTGTGGTATTCCTTTGTGGTATTCCTCTTTCGTATTCTTTTGTGTTATTCCTTCGTAGTATTCCAATGTTGTAATCCTATGTGGTATTTCATTGTGGTATTTATGTTTATTATTCCTTAGTTTTATATATTTTTATTTTTATGGTATCCTAATGAGTATTTTTGTACTAACCCATCATGGAATTTTCCCACACATTTCATGTCTTGTAAAGACAATCATCCATCAATGGAATTATAGAAAGCCTATGACCAGGCAATGCTTTGTGAGATCGGAAAGACCAAGGATTGTTCCAATGGCTTTTAGGAAGCAATCCCAAAACCAATTTTCATACATATTGTACATATAATTACAAACTCTTTTTTGTGGGCTAGTATTTGGCCCTGATTACATTCTTATACGTTAACTTTTGTACTCTGGTTGTGGGATGTGGTGGTTTTCATGCATTGTTTACATATTATTTTTACATTTCAGAATTTGTGGAATGGATATTTGTGTGTGAATACTGATACATTATGATAATGCATCCTATTTTTGGGATATAACTACTCGGTGCTCATCACTAGCCCCATTCCTACTAGAGGAAAGCTTGGGGTAGTAATGGAACATTCCCATTAAGGATAGGTTATTCCCAACAAGTTAGATTAATACATCACATTCCATATTAAACATTGTATAGATCCATTTAAATATTCATGATAAATTTTTATTGTATAAGAACTCATCCAATGGGACATGCTGATCTGATCCTCTTTTAAATTCCATTGAAAAAAATCTTATCATTTCTTCAAGCATTTAAATAGTACTTTCACATTTTACAATAGTTTGGGGAGGATATATCATGCTAAATTCAATTCACCACTGAAATATTATTGTTTAATTATCCATAATTTTCATGTGAAACATGGATCATGATCAGATATGATCAAAATTGGAACCCTATGTAGCCTAATGAATTCATTCACATATAATTTTTAATGATTATCAAGAGATAAATTTCCCCAAATATAGATTAATTTTAATGTCTTTATGAGTCAATCCACCAAAACCAATAATGCATGGTTTCCTTTGGATGTCTTTAGGAGACTAGTGAAAAAGTCTAGAGTGACATTCTCCCATTTCCACATGGGTATAGGCAGTGGTTGCATCATCAATGAGAATTTGTTTTCATTCTACATTAGCTTTCTAACATAATAAGTGGAATGAAATAAATTCTACAATACCCGTCTTCATGTTATCCCATCTGAAGTGCTCAAAAATATTACAATACATCATTGTACTTCTATGATAGATATAGAAGGATAAGCTATGTTCATTATCTAATAGCTCCCACATTATCTTAGTTCATAAAGGAACAAAATGTCTTGTTTTAAATGAAATCACACCAACATCATTGATATGAAACTCTTTTATATTCTCTTACATTACCATTTTTCACATTCTTCTATATCTCCAGATCATCTCTTTTTACCCGCTTGATCTTCCCTTGGATAGATGGTTGGGAAATAATTTGGGAATGATACGATGTATTTCCTTCCATTATTAATTAGAAATCCATCATTTTCATGTCCAAAAAATAACGTCTTTATCAATCAACAACATGGATAGTGTATCATGTTCTTTACTACTAATAAAATAATGTACCCTTTTCACCTTCCCCTGATAGTAGTGAATAGAGAAACCATAGACCTTCTTTAGCCATAGCCATATAATGTTACACATGAAAAACTATTTTTGTGTGAATATATACATTATACTATTGTGATAATTATATCTGTCACACATCACACCATAGAGTTAGTGCCTCATAATTTATAAGGATAAAATAACATCTTCTAGCTCCGTATCATGCATTAGGTAGATCTATTAATTTATCTTCAACTATAGTAATGCATAGGCTAACACATTATCATTCGGCATGAGTACACAAACAACTCCATTATTTAAAAAATCACTATATATGACAAATATATCTATAGTTTTTGGTAGTTTTTGTATAGATACAATGAATAGATTATTATTATCCCCTTTAATGTTTCCATACATTATTCTCTCCAGACATACTTGTCCAATTTCCTTGAAAAATTATAAAGCTGGATAGAAAATCATGAGTAATATCACACAAAAATGTTGGTAGTACCCTATTAATACAATAAAACTAAAGATTTTTGTGACAGTAGTGAGTATAGTCCATTCATCAATGGCCTTTTTTTGTTAAGGGTCCACATAAATTCCCTCACTTGTGATCACATGTCCTAAGTATGTGACTTGATGCATCGAAAAGTCACAGATTCTGATTTTGGAATGAAATTTATGCTTCATTAATTTCACCATTACAATCCTTAGATGATCTAACTGTTCCTACATTATCATGAAGTATATAAGAATTTTATTGAAACAAATTAATAGAAATATTTCAAGGTAGATTCTAAAGACAATATTCATCAAATCCATGTAAATTTCAGGGGCCTTACTGTGTCCTAAGGGAATCACTAGAAATTCATAGTTTCCCTACCTTGTAAAAAAATACAACTTATGATTACTATCCTTCATCACATTTAGTTGATGATATCAAAATGGATGATCCACCATTGATATTTATTGTGCTCTTTTTAGTTGATTGAACAAGTCATTAATCCTTGGAATATGATACTTGTTATTTATAGTTATCTTATTGATCTCCCAGTAAACAATACACAACTATATTGGTACACCCTTATACTTTATAAAGAGAATAGGATCACCTTGATGTGATTCACTTGGTCATATTAACCGTTTTTCAATGGCTCTTACAACTGCCTCTTGAACTCTTTTAGTTCAATCGAGGCCACCATCTGTGGTAATTTTTAGATAGAAGTAGCTCTTGGTATGAGTTATATTCATAACTCAACCTCGTGGTCTAGTGGATGTCTAGGTATCTCATTGGGGAATAAATCATCATATTCTCTCACAATAGTAATTTATTTTGGGTCAATACATTCCATTGAATCATCTTTTTAAGAAAGGAATGTTACTTCATAGGGAATAAACACATATACCATTGAGGGATTTTCTAAAGGTGATTGAAGATCTTCCATGAATTTTTATAGGATAATGGGATGGTTCATAATTCAAAATGATATTTCCATTTACTGAAAATTTATTTCTCATTTATATGATGTGGGAAAATCTATGCACAACATAGCATCGAATTCCACTAAGGGATGTATCACAAGATTCATTGGGAGAATATTTCCACATGTTCCGATTGGAAAATATTCCAACACTTGGGTTGCAATGAACACACCATTAGGTTTTTCATAGATATCTATACTTCAAGGTATTGTAGAATTAAATTAGTAGTTCTAGAAAAATTTCTTGATATTATGGAATTTGTATTAGACGATTCAAATAAGAATTTTTTCATTATAGTGTGAATTGGTATTGTAGCTTATACAAATTTGTTTTCTTTGTCCACATAAGTTGTGGTGGTGGAATGAACTTTTCTTTTATCCTATGGAATTGGTGGCTTCTAACGCAAATTACCATCAAGGAGTCGAGGATTTGTACACTAGCTTGCATATTTCCCATTCTCCCTATAGTTTTAGCATTGAAATATATCTGGTGTATTTCGAGGTATCTTAAAGTCGTCCATCATATTATCCATCTTCAATAGGTCTCTCTGACATTCATGATCATTGTGTACTTATCTCCCACATATGAATCATTTACCTCATCCATTTTAGGCAATTACCTTCATGTTTCTTTGGTCATTTTTGGCACGTGGACATTTGTATCCTATTTCCTCTTTCTTCCTTTGATCCACCAACTTAAATATACATTCTTCTCATCTAATCTAAAAAACCATGTAACCATTATATAAACTCCATCTCTACATTTAGGGCACATAAAACCAATTATTCGTGAATCCCAATGTCTAGGATTGATAGAGACTTTCAAAAGAATGGTTTCAGACCACTAAATAATCTATTTAATTTTCTATAATTTTTAAAACAAAACCCTATGCATACCATGAAATCCATTTGATGTTTTCTTAATAATACTTGATCAATTCACCTTCCTTTTTATTTAGCTCCATGAATTATATCTTTATATTTGTCGAAAGAGTTCAAAGGAAATAATTATTAAGAAATATTTTCTTAATGTATTCCCTCTCAATCTATTTTATTTCATCCATAGGCTTGTTTTTCTTAATCAAATCCCAACATTGATTATCCTCTCAGTCAAAATGATAGATGGACAGAGTCACTTTATCCTTCTCAAAATAGTGGATCAAAAAAATATCTTCACTTTTGAGTTAAACCACTATACCAGAAAAGGTAGATCGTAAGATCCACTAAATGTCAGAGGTCATTATGTTAGAAAAGATTTGATAGCTGATCTAAATCTTCAGGTATAAGGTAGATGTTTCACATTGTTGCTGTAATTTTTCAAACCATGATACTGTTGGTAAGCATCCCCATGAAATTTTCAATGCCACCTCTCAAGTAATTGTGGATGTAATTAGGGAAATAATTGCATTGTTCCTCCGACGAGTTATTGGACCAGTATATCGTAGTTCCCACCATTTTCTAAAATAGAAAAGGTTTGAAAAAAACATAAGTCAAAAAGTCATGAATAAATAATTTATTTCATAGTTCAATAATTTATATGTTAATATCTTGATGTATAACTATGTTACTAATTTATTCAAAACATGTAATTATATACTTAGTATATCTTAAGGGTCTTCAATAACATTATCCAATACTATTTCCAAAATTAACCAGACTGTTCTATTATTCATACTATAGCAACCATTTTTTTTCTTGTACAACTATTATATCTTTTTAAGAAAAACAACATCAAATCATTAAAATCTAGGATAAAAAGAATTTGTATATTGGAAAAACTAGGACCATAAATCACTCACGTAAAAAAAATGAAAACATTTATTAAAATTATCCTTATTTATCCTTCTAAATATAATATTCTCTCTAGTACATATAGTCACCAGAGGATATACATCAAATAATGTGGTGATCTAAATTCCCTGTAAGAGGATATAAAAGTACATGAGTCAATATAACATGGGTGAGCATAATCATCATTATCAACATAATGTAATAATAGTTTCATAATCATAATCATTATATGAAGCTTCAGATAAAGGCATATAATGTGTAATAGAATAAAAATGAGATATTAAGTGTCAGTTGTAAAATACCACACATAGTTGTGAAAAAAACCAGTTTCATTTTTATGCATAACATATGTAAATGATTATAAAATCATCATTGTGAAACAATATAGAATCATGTTCATGTATATTTCACATTATCTCATTAAATTCTTCACATTACCCTATGCATTGGAGTGTTATAAAATTTTAGGTGCACCAGTCACGTCAAAACATTTACATAGTCATGCATTCCACAAATAAAAAATATAAATAAAAGTCTAGAAGTTACACTTTTAAAGGGTTGGTTTCGATAAATATTTTTTAAATCATGATTAATGTTGGGGTTACTTATTGAAAAGGTAAAAACATATTTGGTATGAGATTCATCAATTTGTATTAATGAAGACAAAACGTAAGTGAAGTCAAAATGTGTTTGGGAATGATCTATTCCATTAGAAATATCATTTTATTTGTCAAAAAATTATATTAGTAACATGTATATCATACAAAATAAAATAGAATTAATATTAAATTTTATTTGTTGTATATTAAGAGAATATCTACACGAAAATTTGGCTTGAATAAGGAATAACCAAAACAAACGGTGTTGTGATCGAGAATACCCATACAATGTTTTTCAATGATTTGTAAGCATTAATATTCATTAAAATAAAATTAGATTAATTGTGTACTAAATACAAAATTTCTTCTACATTTATATTATTTAATATAATTTTATTATTTCTTTTATGACCATTTTTAGGAGTTATAGTGCTTAATTTTATCATTCTGAAAGAATTCATTTTGATTGTTTCATGGTCAGTTTAATTTTATTTAATTATTTATGTTTATTTAAAAAGTGAATAATTCTTCAGAATGGAAATTATTTTTTGTTAATTAATTTAGATAATTTCAAATTGTCACATATATAAATTTCCTATATGGTATGAGGATGATTCACTAGATAAAATATTAGGGAAAATGTTTTAATTTAGTTTGTTATTTTTTAAATCAATCACATAAATGCATCATTTTATTCAATAATATTTTTATATATTGGTTATAGTACATGATAAAATTTAATATATCTATATTATAATGTAATTTAACCATAATAATGGTTTTATGAAAAGTACTGAAGGTGGAAGTGGGAAATGAAAACTCATCATCCACGAAGGTGATGAGTCGACACATCACATCTGATATTTTCATTTTTAAAATAATAGGATGATATAAGAGATTTAATAAAGGATATTACATTGATAGAAAAACATTATAGTATATATATACTACTAGATATATTGGTTGTTAAGTAGAGGATAAGAAAAGGAGAAAAATTAAAAGGGAAAGAGTGAGGATTTCACCTCTTAGATGTTGTCTTTTTGAGTACATCCTTAAGATTTATAATTTTTTATACATTCATTGGTGAGGGTGATATTCTATTGGATGGATTACTATTCCTAATGGCCATGTTACTATTCCAAGGGTCATGTTACTATTCTATCAGTATAGGTTCCTTAAAATCTGTAAATATCAATAATTGTTTTCTACAATTACGAGAATGATGTTTTTATAAGGTTCTGAATGTGATATGTGTGTTTAAGAAATAATTATAAAAATAAAAATTCCATTAATAAAAGTTGGGTTGTTAAATTCTTCCCCCCTTGGATATTTCACCCTCTAAATTTATTTATACATACTATAGTGATAATAGTTAAGGGAAAATCATAATCATAGCTTCCTCTGGTTTCCATGCTACCTCTTTATACTAATAATTCCTCCACAGAATATTCATAATGAGAGTTTTCTTATACTATAAGATTTTTTCTCATTTGTCAACATATTTACCAGTTTGTCCTTATATGAGATATAATTATCCTTGTTCACCACATACAGATTCAATATATGCGAGGGATTAATTATGGACTTCTAGAGGAGTGATATATATAACACATATTGAATTTTAGGCATAATTAGTGGAAGTTAAAGATAATATAACACTACTACTATGTGATCAATGATATAAAAGGGTAAATATACCTTATGATAAGATTCCCTTTTTGTATAATCGAAATTACTCCATTTTATGATGATATTTGAATGGAAATGTTATCTCCATCATTAAACTAAAAATCCATTCAAAGGGTGTTAGAATTGATCTTTTTCTAAATATATGAATATTTAATGTGATATTGGATGGATTGAGCCTTCTCAGTCATCTCCTCAAAAATATCATGTTGATGTATGATTCATTTGGTAACATCATCCAAACATGACAGAGTAATACATTGATTTCAATACAAAAATTCATATGGATCCATATGAATACTCTAGTGGAAGCTGTTGTTGGACCAGAACTAAACCAATAAGAGATTATAATGACATCCACATTTAAATTCCATTAGGTAGGATCTAATATTATATTCAAACATCAGAAAATTCATTTCAGATTATCCATCAGTTTGGAGGTGATTGGCCATATTGAAATTCAATTCAAGGCTCCAATAATGTTGATGAAATATTGAGAATTTATATTTGAATCCTTTATCACATTCAGATATGATAAATTTTGGTACCCTATAAATACTTAACACTTTCTTACCATATAACGTGGAATTTTTTAAAGTGAGATATATTCATAAATAGGGATAATGTTGTAAGTCTTAGTGAGTCGATTTACCAAAACCCATATCTCATTGTTTCATTTGGATTTCTTTGGGAGACCACTGAAAATGTACAGAATGAAATTTCCCCATTTCTTCATGGGCATTGGAAAAGGTTTCATCATGCCCTTTGACATCTATGATTCAGATTTAACTTATTGAAATGTCAAACATATTGAGATATACTCTGCAATTTGCTTCTTCATGTAATCCCACTTGAGGTGTTTTCAAAGATATTGTACATCTTGGTACTACCTGTATGGATATAGAAGGATGATCCATGTGCATTATCTAATTGATCCTACTTTATTTAAAGTGATTAAGGCACAAAAATTGTTGTTCCAAACTAAATAACTCCATAATCATCTATATAGAACTCATGTATATTCCCTTTACCGCTTTCACCTACTTTTGTAGCTTCAGATCATTTCTTTGTGCCTCCTTGATCTTTTCTTGGAACGATGGTGGAAAATAAATTGGGAAAGGGCGTATGTATTCCCTACTATTATGATTTACAAATCCATCATTTTCATATTCATGAAGATGTGATATTTCTCAATTAAAATCTTATATAGAGCTTCAAGTTCTTTTTTACGAAGAGCACAAACCACCATCTTCACCATTCCCAGGTGGTAGTGAAAAGAGAAATCATAGTCCTTGATATATATAACAATATTGTTTTAATAATTTTGAGCTTCTTCTCTATGAATATATAATTTAGACTCTTGTGATTTGTTTATATTTCACACTTAACTTTATTTTCTTGATCCACTTCAATATAAGATATGGAATAATTTTTTTTTATCATTTGGATTTTTCTCCTACTATCTCTGATTACCCTCAATGAGTGGAGGTTTAGTTCATTGGAATTCATAGTTCCCTTTATCCATATTTTTGAAGCATTGAACCATGGGTGGTTCATTAGGTGGTTCCCTGATTTCCCCCCATTATATTGGCTGACTTCTTCATGTATCTCTAACATTCATGAGCTTGGTGGATTTCTCTCCTACACATGACACATTTACCTATCCCATTTGGGAAATTCCTAAGATGTTTCTTCCCACATTTTTAGCCCATGGGTGGTTGGATCCTCTTTTCACCTTATTCATTCAATCCACCAAATTGAAAATACATTATTCTCTTAATATCTACGTATCCATATGACCACTCTTCATTAATTATCATATCTTTGATAGTATATAAAACCAATTCTTCATAATTCCTTCAGTCTCATATATGTTGATCCTTTATAAGGTGTTGTTTTAAACCACTAAAGAATACATATATATTTCTATCATTGTTTATAAAAAAACCACTATGTGTACCTTGAAATACTTATGAATTTTGTTTCATATTCGATGATTAATTTAACTTGATTTTTATTCAGATATATGAATTTTATCTCACTTATTTTATGAATATTTTTATGGAAATAATTATTAAGAAATAATTTATTAATGTCTTCCCACTCCATCTCTTATATTTCATCCTTCAGATTGGTGTACTTCGTTAATGCCCACAATTTACCAAACTCTCCGTATAAATGATAGATAGCTAGAGTCACATTTCACTTCTCAAATTAGTAGATAAAAAAATATCTTCTCAATTTAAATAACCCACTATTCCGCAACAATTGGATAGGGATGATGCTTTATCTTACTTAACTATTACATCATTTTATGAAAAAAATCATAAAATAATTACATCCCGAGACCTAAAAGTTTAGTACCATGGTAAAATTAGAACCATAAATCACTTATAATAATAATAAAAATAAACGATTATTTAAATTATTCTTATTTATATTTCTAAATATCACATTATCCTTAATAAATGTAATCACCTATCTATATACCTCAAAGAATGGGGTGTGCTAAAATCCAAGAAGGATGACAGATAAGGAAATGAATCAATAAAATAGGTTTTAGCATAAACATAATAATCATAACATAAGCATATGATCATTATCATTTTAATGTGAGGAAGAATCAGGTAAATTCAAGGAATTTTGAAATTCATAAAAATGGAACATAATGTCTTAGTGGTCAAATACCACACATAGTTGTGATCAAATATAGTGTCATGTTGATGAAAAAAATATTTGAATAAAAAAATCATAATTGGGAAAAATTAACTTAATGTTCATGAATATTTCACATTATTTCATGAGATTCATCATATTAACCAATTGATTGGAGCACTATACAATTATGTGAACACTAATCACATAATAATATTTTCATAGTCGTGTATTCCATATAGAATGTATATCAATCAATTTCATGAAGTAACCAATGTAATGGAATTGGTTTCAAAACGATTTAATTTACCATTATTAAAATTTTGGTTCCTAAATGAATATATAAAAAAAATATTTGGTATAGGATTCATCATTTTTGTGTGAAGAAGAAACAACTCGAGAGGAGTGTAAATGTATTTTGGAAAGAAGATTTCTTTTGGAAAATCATTATATCTATCCCAAAATAATATCCGAAACATGTATATCTTATAAAAGGTAATGTATTGCTAATAAAATTATATTTTAGTAACATTAAATGAATATACACATTGAAATATTCTATGAAAGAGGAATAACCGAATAATAGGGAGTTGGGTCTGAGAATCCCCTTACATCATGTCCAAATTATTTCTTCACATTAATATCCCAGATAATCAAATTAGATTAATTAATTACTAAATCAAAAACCTCATATTCATTTATTTAATTTATTATAATTTTATATTGTTTGTTTATTTCTATTTTATTGAGTTATAGAGTTCAATTTAATCGTTCTAGGAGCATTCATTTTCATGGTTTCATGGTTGGTTTATGTGTATATAATTATGGAAGTTCATGTTAATTGAGAATAATTTTACTGATGTGAAATTTTTTGTAATTATTGAATTTAAGAAAATTAAAATGTTCTCACATATAATTTGGTTAAATGGTAGGAGGATAATTCATTATATAAAACATTAATGATTTTTTAAATTTATTTTTATGATTTTTACGACCATCACAAAAAGGTATCATTTAATTTAATAATATGATTATATATTGCTTCTGTTAAAAGATTAAAATTTAAATATGTATATTAAAATATTCTTTTACTATAATAATGTTTTTATAACTATCCTTGAATGGGGTAGTGGATAATGATAACACGTCATCCATGAAGGTGGTTAATCGACACATCACAGACGTTTTTTTCATTTTTAGAAAAAAAGTATGAGAGAAGAGACATAGTGATGGATATTTCATTAAAAAAAATAAAATTATAGTATATAAATATATATATATTATAATTATCATTCCATTTTTGATAAGGGAATCTGAGGAGATGATTAGAAAATAAATTAAAATAGAAGAATTGAAGATTTTACCTCTTGGATGTTTTCTCCTTGGGAACCTTCATATAAAACTTGAATTTAGAATTTTTTTAGACTAGAATGTTAGGGACATGGAGAAAATTATTGGGGAATTAATTAGGAATAATTTATAAAATCTACAGGGCAAGAAATGTTTGAGGAAAAGAGGTGGGTAGGGGTGGGATTTATTGGGGATGAGAGGGGTGTTTTTTGAATATTTTATTAGTTTTTTTGTTATTTTGGATCAAGAATGTAAATAGTAATGATTCCTAATAATAAATAACATAAATATAGA
Organism: Viscum album; assembly: GCA_963277665.1. Lineage (NCBI taxonomy): Eukaryota > Viridiplantae > Streptophyta > Magnoliopsida > Santalales > Viscaceae > Viscum > Viscum album. Next base: position 1,759,332,882 of record OY728146.1, on the reverse strand, counting down.
ATTATATGTCTATATAATAATTCATACATTAAAAATTAATCAAAAAGTTAGGTATTTAGCTGATATAAAAAATTATTATATTTTAGTTTCCACCAAAAAATTGACTATTTAAAAAAAATACAAAATATTCACTCTAACCATTTTTTGAGGTGTAGAATTCGAAAATGGACTCCATTCTTTAAAATAAACTATTAATATTATAAAATTTATTTTTCATTAGAACCATCGTTTATTTCAAATACGCTGATTTTAATATTATAATCCATTTTGTGACACTTTGAAAAATTAATTGAGTTCTTATAATGTTATATTATAACTATAATACAAAACAATATTAATTTAGGAATATATTTTATAAATTATATTTTATTTTTAATCATTATATTAATTATAAAAATTTATATTAACATTTATGTTTCCCAAAAATACAAACATTTAATTTATAAATATAAAAACATTTATATAACTATACTATGATATAAATTATATCATATTTCCAGTTATAAGATGTATAAATTTTAATTATACATTCATAAGTGAAGTTACAATTGTATTGGCTGAATTATTGTTCCTAAAGGTCTAGTTATTATTATAAGGGTGAGGTTAATATTCCATCAGAATAGGTTCTTTAATTTGAATAAATATTAATATTACATATTTCAATTATGATAATGATATTTATATTGGGATGAAAATGTTATTTAATAATTTTATGAAATAATTATATAAAAGGAAATTCCATTGATATAAGATTATGCTATTACATTTCATGTGCTATATTTTCTTAAAGCATCAATGTAAATTTAATATTAGTTATGGTGATGGGTAACATATTTTTGGTTTTTTTTCAACATATATTGTTGTGAGTTTTTCATATGTATCTTATGAAAGATTTATCGATGATGTTAATAATTTTTTTTGAAGAATTATTAGGGGATGATAATAAATTGTGCATAACCATGTCTGGAAACATTTCTATTGTCAAATAATGTTGTGTTTATCTTCATATTCCTAACATAATGAATAAAATCATGATCTAAATGATTTTTTACTCTTTTATACAAAAGGGGTTTAAATAAAAAAATTTATTCTACTCATTTATTCAATATGGATCAATGATTATGTTACCAGGTGGATATTTTCAAGAATTCCATGATGCTATGTTTTTATGATATTTTAAAATATATACGAAATTATTGTTGGAGATTCGATATTATGAATTTGTAGTAGTAATAAAATAAAAATGGTTTAAGGAAAAGAACTCAAGTTAGCGGAATAATGGTGGATGAATTTGTCCAACATAATGTGTTTTTGAAGATGTAAAGATCATAAAGAACTTGTTATAAAACATTTCATCAAAATAAAAATAATTCACTCAAGCTTAATTTTGATATGAAGTGTTAAAAAATTAAATTTATTGTTTCAATTAATGTTTCAAAAATTCATAAAAGTGAAATTTTAATTATGTGCAAAAAGTGTGATTAAACCATCTTTGAGAAATTAAATTTTTTGAAAAAAATTATTTTTTATTTTTAATGATTCATACTATATTTATAGTCAAAAAATAAAAAATAATTCTATGTTAGATATATATTTCAATAATTTATTTAATCTTATTCATACCAACTATTATAATGGGTAGGTGATAACTATCAAATTAAATTGTAATATTTTAATAATATGTCACATTTCATTTTAACTTGGGGTTGCATGTAAAGAAAGATAAAATATCCATTTCATATACTAAAATAATAAATCATTG